>BGPR01001459.1:0-210556 GCA_013235015.1 Araneus ventricosus | reverse complement strand
TTCTGTTGAAGCATCAAACAAATTGAAAATGAAATACCTTGATGAAACTATTTTGTTATAAGACTTTATGATTACTTAGTTGAAATATCAGACAAATTGACAGTGAAATAACTTAAACAAAATATTTTTGATTACTTATGTTTAAGTATTAGAATGACAATGAAATATGATGAGCAAACTGTTTGCGTAAAATATTTTTGATTATTTCTGCTGAAGCATCACAAAAATTAACAATGATGTAACTCGATCAAACGGTTATGTTAAAAAAAAAAAATTATTACTTCTGCTGAAGAATCAGAAAAATTAACAGTGAAATATCTACGTTCCTCCCATTGGGGTCTCAGGAAGGAATTTGACTCACACTCCAAATTTTGATGCCAACGCCACAAAAAACGTTCTATGGGAGATTCTCTATATTTCGATAACTATATGTGTTAAAAATATAACTAATGTCTTATTTTAGAGATAAAGGGTAACAACAGACGTTACAAAAGAAAATTTGAAAATCGGGATTGTAGTTCAACGACTACTCAGTCGCAAAGTTGGGCAAAAATACGCATGAATTGGTGATTACAATTAATGGTCAGTCGTGTTGTATACTATCTTCTGTTTACATTCATCCTGGAGTAGATGCATCCCAGTTGAAAATGTTCTTATTCAGCTCAGCGCACTTATAAAATATTCAGAGACAAATTTGCTGATCAATGAAGAGTTTCATATCGATAAAGATGTTCCAATTATTGTTATGGGTGACTTTAACGCAGATATCAAAAGGAAAAAGAAAGCGTTCAGTTTCATGAAGAAGCATTTTGATTTGAGCATGGTGCCAACAAATTATCCTAGTACTCTGGGGAATTCATATATTGATTCAACTTTTACAAGAAACACTAGTCCAGAATTATTAAATTATGTATGTTACTTTACATATCATCGACCGATCCTACACAGAATTGTAGCATATCCACGCACGATTGAAGAATTAAAAATAAAAGAATTGACACTGTCATATATTTTATTAAGAAATAAAACAATTTTCATTGTAACCTTAGCTTCATTTTATTTCGCCAACTTTAAATACATTAGTATTTCAGAGAAACAAAAGAGAATTGAGAGTAACTTCGAGAAACAAAAGAGAATCACGAGTAATTTCGAGAAACAAAAGTTAATCACAAGTAACTTATAGAGAAACAAGAGTATCACGAGTAATTTCGAGAAACAAAAGAGTACCGCGAGTAACAAAGAGAAACCGAGAAACTTCAGAAACAAAAATAAAGTAGTCCTACGCCTTTAACATCAGCGGCTGTTTGAAAAAGACAGCCTCTCATTATTTTTTAAAAGAATATTTTTTATTACTTATATTGAAGCATCAGGCTGAGAAAGTTTGAACTGACAAGTTATTAAAGTTTTCTGGATTCTATTTAGAGTCAAGAATATAGTTTAATAACTTTTGTTCTAAAATAATTAGACACAAAGAGTCAGTGGCACAGTGAGGGTTAATACAAATCCATTTGCTACCCCTTAGCTACGCCACTACAGTAAGTTGTTTGCTTAATTTTTTGATACTTTTTAGCGAATAACAGTAATCAAAATAAAGAGGGGTAATATAGTGAATGAAATAATAGAGAAAGCAAGATTTTTCCATAAACATTTTTATCGCACGGATAAAATTTTATGTAAGCGAATGTTTCTAATTTTAGTTTAAGATTAAAATATACATTAATCTTCTTTTTAAAATATAATTACCACTTTCCCATGAAATGATAGGGTACCAGTATTTGGCATTGTTCCACAAGCTTAAACCCTTAATTTTAACGCCACACGTTTGAAAGATTAAAATTACTGTGCAAGCCACTCGTACACTTTGCATGTTGATAATACTAATCTCATTTTTAGAGGTGGTGATTTATCAAATATTTCTTTACTCCTTTGTATTTTAAAAGTGCTTGTAAACAATTTTAACGTTTTACAATAATTTTCAATTATAATTTCGTAACTTTAATTGTATTATCGAACTACATATTTAATTTCTATGTTTTGTCACTAGAAGTTACATGTTTTCAATAAGAATTAAAATTGGGCGGCAAATCAAACAAATTATCTCGCAAGTTTTTTAAAAGCAACATTCGATATTAGGAAACATGTCTCCTGTTAGGAAGTTTAAGAACTAGGATGACGAACCGGGAAAGTAAAGCAAGTCAAAGACAAAATTATAATATATTTGAGAAATATCTTCATTAATGGTAATAATTAAACCGATTTTCATAATCTAGTCTATGGCCCGGTGGCCTTCTTTACCTTACACCCTTTTTGGGTAGGTTGGGTCACCGTGGGTATTCAATCTAGTCTATGGCTTCCTAAATTTTTTCCCCTGTTGAAAGTTTGTGCAGACATGCACGAAACCAAATGTTGTTATCGTTAAACTGCGTAATTAATTATTTTATAAAATACTTAAGCTAAAAACATGGACGGAAACTTATTTGCTAAAATTGCTTACTTATTTGCTTACGAATGAAAACAGTTAAAGTGTGTAATAAATTAGTCAATGTTATTATTTTATAAATTAACTAATGACCGACAGAATTTAATTGCATGATATAGAGTTATCTTCTGTGAATGACAAATCGTAGAAAGAGTGAAATATAACGTCAGACTATTGACGCGAGTTGTTGAAACTTCAAAACGGGGATCATTTTGTTTAGTTATATTTACATCCCGCTTTGAAGCAACACGAGGGCTATTTTGAGACGAAACGCGTAATTTTCAAACGCAATCAGGTCACGAGGACGATGCCTGAGCTGACGTCCCCTCTTCAAACTTTCGCACCACACAAGCATCACCAGGTCCACATACACGGCGGATCTTCAGTGGAATCGGGTTTCGAACCTAGAACTTTCCGTCCCGAAGCAGATACCTTACCACCGCGACCAGGGAAACATTTTAGAATGCAATAGATAAGAAATAGCTGATTCAGTATTTTGAAGAGGCTCGCGAAGCTCACTGGAAAATGACAATGAAGATTGCAGTAACAGCACTTTAACTTTGAAAGGGCCCAGTTAAGAGGAAAGGATTTATTAGATTAATTATATTGTAAAATTTTAATCAGATTATTTTTTTCCAATTATTCTCAATTATTTTTTTTTCTAATTTTGAAGAAACTGACAGCAATACTTGGTTCAAACATTTTCAAGTCAGTAAAATTTGTGTTCCCCACTCCACGAGTTAAAAAGCATCAATTTAGTCCAGTGGCGTAGAGAGGGTAAATGTTTCCCAGGATTTAGTATTTATTTTTCGCCCCCTTCCTATTT
Source organism: Araneus ventricosus (assembly GCA_013235015.1). Classification (NCBI taxonomy): domain Eukaryota; kingdom Metazoa; phylum Arthropoda; class Arachnida; order Araneae; family Araneidae; genus Araneus; species Araneus ventricosus. The sequence goes on along the minus strand of BGPR01001459.1, from coordinate 207,251 downwards.
AATTTGTCAAACATGTTTCAATAAAAACACAAAATAAAAAAATATTGTCTTCAAAGCGCCCCCCCCCCAAAAAAAATAGTGGCGTTCGGGGCATCTATGCTCCCCTTGCTACGCCACTGGTATAGTCTTTGACCTTTTCGAGGTTTCCATCTGCCTATTTTCACCTTATATACAATTTCGCCATAAAATACCTGTGAGGCTCAGTTTCAAGATGCCAAGAATAGCGAGAGAATGCCAAATTGTAGCAGTCTTCAACCGCTACCAAATAGCACCTGTAACATGGTATAGTTCCGTTCGGGGCGTTTTCAAGGTGCATTCTTCGAGGATCTTCTGATGGCAACTTTATAATATCTAGGGCGGAAAGTCTGGGTTGGGTACTCACACTCTATTGTCTGGAAAGGGGGGGGGGGTGCTTAAGAGGGGGGTGTCGAATGCGAAGGTGCGGTTGGCGATTATCATGAGTCACAAATGAGTTTTTTTTCCTCGCTTAAGATCCTTTTAGGTTTGTGTTTCTTGATCTTCCATAAGAGGATGCAGTAGAGGTATGTTAATGAATGTTTTCGCGATTGCTCTCACGGTGCTAGAAGGAAAAAGGTGTGCGTATCTGAGTTTTTGATAACTCGTAAAGGAAAGGGAATGCAGTATCAAAACAATGAAAGGATAAAAAATATATATATTACTCATTGCGGTTAGGTTCCTCAAACAAACGTCATTTTGGATATTGAACCTTTTGCGGTGATCATGAAAGAAAATCGAAGGGTGAAAACTCAAGGTTACCACAGAGTAAACGTCTATGCATTGCTTAGATTTGAAAGTGGTGTGACACTTGAGGGAAGTTAATTCTGCCAGCGATATGATTCTTAGTTAAATAATAATAATATAATCTAACAATGTAAACTACATCTCAGGTAACCATGCATTTGTAAAGTGACCGGGGATTTCTGCCTCTTTGTCACAGTTTGAAAAATATCGCAGATATGTCAGCTCTTCGAATAATAAGCCCCGTTCCTTTCGTATACATAAATTATTCATATATTTTTTTAAAAAGATGAACAATTCTTTTTTTAAAAAACATCATTTGGTGAATTCTCCTTTTCAGTTTTTGCTATACATTGAGTATGGTTACTTGATTTTAGTGATTAATAGAAGTTTAGTAGAGTGATTTTTTTGTATAGAATCTCCCCTCGACTTACGACCAAGTTCCGTACCGATTGACAGGTCTTAAATCGATCTGGTTGCATTCATATTTATCAACACTACTTCCATTCAAACGGGTAATAAAAACACAAAAATTCAATGTAAAATTCAGTGTAGAATTTGCTGCACCTTTGAAATAAACCCTTCTTAAAGCCGCTTCATTTTTTCAACGCACTTCTACTTGAATTCGAAGATAAAAGCACTTCCAATTTGACTTAACTATTTCAAGTTCACTACATGTTTCGTTTTGAAAATTCGTGAATTGAAATGAATTTCGAAACGTTAATTAAAATTGGGGAAAAGAATGTATGTCATTTAAATTCAGATCAGTAAAAAGAAAATGTTTTGCTCTCTAAGATGGTATATAAATCATCTTCGTGCAATATATATTTCAGAAGTTATTGTCAAAAAACTGAGAAAAAAAGCCAAAAATTGGCTTAATTTCTGTTTTTTGATTAAATATTTTAAAAAGTAATAATTTTTGAAATTTGAAAAGAAACAAACCAAATCGATCTAGAAAATTAAACAAAATATCTCACAGAAAGAGTAATTAATCCAATTGCACAGTAATTGGATTACTGTGCAACCATATTAAAAGAGGTGTATGCTACGACATAATACCGGAAATGAAAAGTCTGCCTTCAAAATAGAAATGTCCTAAAAAACCCCAATATTTTCTTATATTAATTTTCACAGTGTCAAATGCACGTGAATGAAGGATTTGATAAACAGTAAAATGGCTTGAATTCAATTTTATGAGAAAAGAAAGCACTGTTAGAAATTGCGTTAAAAATAAATTTTAAAACGTTAATTATAATTAGAGAAAAAGATGTACCGCAATGAAATTAGTAACATAAAAAAAATAATTTTGTGCTCTTTAAAATTGTATAAAAATAGTTTTCGCGCAATTAATATTTCAGAAGTTATTGGCGAAACACGTCTAATAATTAGGCTTTATTTTCGATATTTAATTAAATATCTTGAGAACTAATCAATTCTGAAAGTTCAAAATAGCACATAGAAATTCACCCCAGAATGCCGTGTGCAAATTTCCATGTCGCTTCACCGTTTAAGAGGAGTTCTTGCAACAGGAAAACGGACAGACACATCCATTTTCTGTTTTATATAATAGATGTACTAAAAAACTGTACTCCATTGTACAAAAATACAACCTGGAATTACGTTTAATTTTGAAATTTATTTTTTGTGGTGGTAATGCGGATGGTCGTAAGTCGAGGAGAAGATGCATTATTATTTCCCGTTATCTGTAGACATTAGGGTTGCCATTTGGCCTTTTTAGAGCCAAATTATGGAAATTTGGACTTTTTTCAAAGCCCTTGACCTTGGGAATTTACATTTGGCCTAAAATTCATTTTTAGCTTTTTTAATTATTTTCGTTAATGACTTTTAGAACAATTTTTAATTACTTATTCTATTGTTTTTCAATAAATTTTTGATATTACACAGTTCAAATTATATATAATGAGCTGTCAAACGAAATAGCTCCTGAATAGAACAAGGATATTTTACATTTCTTACACTTAAATTTTAGTTTAATAATAGAAAATTGAACATATGCCGATCAAGTGGGATTCGTTTTCATGAAGGAAAGCTGTTTTTCTAATAGCAAATGACGTTTTCAATCAATTTGTCGAATTTGGCCTTATTTTTAAAAAGGTTTGGCCTTATTTTGCCATTCTGATGTGGCAACCCTGGTAGACAAGCTAATTCAGTGACGTAGCAATGGGAGGTGCATCAGTATTAGGGAGAGCTACGGAGAAAAATATTAATGCGTTGAGGTCACTTTTTAAAGCTACATATGACAAGGAAGGGAAAAAATGATAAGAAGCACCTAGTGTCATTTACCTACTAGGGTGATGATGACCAGAGGTGAAGAAATCATATTATGGCCTGGGTGCCAGTTACCCTCGCTACGTTACTGCGCTAAGTTTAGGATCAATGACAAAGTGACCAGATGTTCCAGATTACTTGAGCAATCCTGGTTTTAAAAACATTCCGGATTTATCCTGAATTTGAATAAAATGTTCCAGATTGCTCATTTTTTACAGATACATAAGTACTTATATATATATACAAGACACAATTTTTTTAAAAAATAGCCTTTTTTAGAATTCGCCTTCCAAACTAACTATTCATAGAATACAGCCCCTCTTTTTTAATGATTAGTTGCAGTTTAGTATCGTAATTCTTCTGAATATTATTGATTTAAGTCATGTGTAACTTTAGTGTCAATGATGAAGTGACCGAAAGCTCCGGTTTAGAAAGGGCAATCCCGGCTTTTGACTCCTTGTTCCAAAAATTAAAAAAGAAGGACTCTCTCCCTCCAAACCCAAGCCTCGAGTTGAAATTCAGAATACCCAATCATTTTAACATTAGTCAATAATAAAAAAGCCTTAACAAGGCCTTTCGATATTTTGTTATCAATGAATAGATGAAAAATGTGCAAAGATAGAATTCAATTCAATGATTTTGAAAATTACCATTTGGTGGGTTTCTAAAGTTATATAACAGATATGCACAATTTTGTAAAAACTTCATAGTCAGGACATTTGTCATATGGTAACTTGCGACTTCCGACACCTTCGCCCCATTTTTGCTTAATACTGCAGAGAATCACTGAACCCTACTGTGTTTGGGATTGATCGAATATGGGCCGTGGTGTAATAGTGGGGATCTATTACTATTTATATTTATAAATTTGTTCTTAAATTAGTTGGAAATGCTTAATTTTGAAAAAAAAATACCAAATATTTGATTATGTACATTTATGTCAAGTAAAAGGTGAATTTGAAGAAGTAGGAAAGAACTTAAGTAGAGGAAGGTAATAATAATAATAAACTGGTAAGAGAAGATAACCAAAAAGGTAAAATATTCATAATGCGTTCGTGACAACGGCGAATGCTTATTACTACAGACACCATCGACCTTATCTCCAGAATAGAATTAATAGCGGGGATTGGGAGGAAAAAGCTAGGATGCAAAAATTTTATAGACATCTAATAGACCCGGTAGTATAGAAGGTAGACAACAAAATTTTAAAACTTAGTTAAAAACTTAGCTAGTTTTCCCCAACACTATTACTTTTTGGTAATTCCTAGTTTTAAACAGCTAAAGTGAAATAAAAATTTAATTGTCCTTAGGAAACGTACGAGGGCGACTGCCCCCCTCGCCGCCATTGAATAGCATCCTGGTTTCACGTGGTTATAATATTCCCCCTGTTCTTAAAACTAAAAAGTTACTAGGGTAAGACTTTTCTTTTATTACAAATATTCACAGCATGATATAGAAAAGCAACAAAAGATAGGTTTAATTGGACTATTTGTGGCTACTTCTTCGCTAAATTCCATCATTCACTCAACCGCTGCCTACATTTCCCCCCTCTTCCAATAAGTCTTTAAGTAGACAATCTGATGTATGGTTACAAGGAAAAAAACGTCCCTTAACGCAAGTAATTTGTAACTTTTCCTTTCTACGAATCCATTCAAACCCACTGAACTTTGGATCGAAAAGCAATTAATTCATGATTTATTGGATTGAGGTTAGAGGTTTATAAGCATTTAAATACCTGTAAGACCCGACGTTATTTCCGCCAGTAGTAGTAGCAGCAGCAGAAAGTAACCCGGGGTTCAGGAAAGATAGGTACTACATGCATCGGAGTTAAGGAGTGGTGAATCTCTACAAGGTTTCCTCCCATTTTTATTACGGACCATGTTTCTGTTGAAGAGAGCAATTATTTTTTGCGGTTATCTTAATCAAGCTCTGAATACTTGGAGGTGGACACGGGAGCTGAGTTATGTGATAGGAAAATAGGTAGGGTAAAGTAGTTGGTTAATAATTTTACATGGAATCGAGTTTTTTGGATGGAGATATTTTATATTTCATCAACCAGGGGGACGTCATTCTTCTGTTGGATGTACTTGAGCAGGATGTGCAATTTTTTTAACGTGTGTGTCCGTATGTATTGCTTTTTAGTTTCTCGTATACGAAGTATACAAAGAGAAAGTACTGTAATCGTTAAAAAATTCGAACTCGAAATTCTTTTATACCTCCCTAAGTCCGAAAAACAAAATTTTGGAATTATGTCTGTATGTCTGTGTGTATGACTGTCTGTGAGCACGATAACTCGAAAACTATTAGAGCTACGGGGATGAAATTTGGTATGTGATCTTTACACATAATTTGTAGGTTTCTATCAAATTTTGGACAAAATCTATTTGTATATGTCCGCGGTCATGTGCGCACTATAACTCAAAAACTTGAATAGCTAGATGGATAAAATTTGGTACACAGTTTTATCATCATGAATGTAGGTCAGTATAAAATTTTGGGCCAAATCCGTCAAAGGGTTGACTGTCTGTCGGTCTGTATAATTTACTTTTTAAAAGAATCCGTCATCTCCACGCGCATGCGTACTGGAAGAAATCTTCTGTGCACGCGAAAGCTATGGAGCGAATTATGTCAGTTTGCCCTTGAGCCGTTAAGAGCGGAAAATCGGTACGCATCTCTTTGAATTTGATTCTTTACCTAGATATTTTTCAATCGCTATAATGAAAAACCTTCTGATAGTCATTGGATTCTGGGTAACAGTAGGTTCGAATTTTTTTAGCCACGCGGGGGAAAGGGAAACGGCACCTTTTGGGGGAAGTATACGAGAAAGTTTAATGGGAGAACACTCCCGCTAGTTACTTTCTCGTATGCGGAGTATACAAAGAGGACCAAATCCGAGAAGGGTTGATGGTGTGTCGGACTGTATAATCGCATACTTTTAAAAATTATATCTTCTAAACCCTTTTGCTTAGATAAATAAAAGTTGGCATAACGGTTGCTACTATTAATTATAGATCTGTGTCCAAATTTCTTTTCAATCGGATGATAAAAAGGCGTTCAAATTGCATAATTAATTTTTATAATCCTATTCTCCATGCGCATGCGTAATGATAGCAATCTCTGTGCACGCGGAAGTATGGAACGAATTACATCACTTTGTCCTTGAGCCGGCAAGAGTGGCGTTTTAATCTTTACGCATCTCTTTGAATTTGATTCTTTACCTAAATATTTTTCAATCATTTTAATCTGCAATGAAAAAGCGCTTCTGATAGTCATTGGATTCTGGGTTACAGTAGGTTCGAATTTTTTTATCCACGCGGGGGGAGGGGAAACAGCACCTTTTTGGGGAAGTATACGAGAAAGTTTAGAGGAGACCACTCCCGCTGGTTTATTACTGATAAGATCAGAGCATTTAAGTTTTATATATTGGTTTCACCTGAAGTTACCTAGCAAACAGTGGCGTAGCAATAGGTGGACAAGGGGGGTATAGATTCCCCGGGCGCAAATCTTCGGATACCGTGGAGACAATACATTAGTGTGGTTATATCAGTTTTTTAAAAAAATCAACCATGAAGAGGGAATGCCGGAGGTCCTATTTGCCCTTTCTACGCCACTATACATGATGTCCCAAAAGGTCGTTTACAAACTTTAAGGGTAAAAGTCAGGTATACAGAAATAGGTCATTTTTACTTTCTCCTATACGAAGAATACAAAGAGAAAGTATTGTATTCGTCAAAAAATTTGAACTCGAGATTTTGATGAATCTCCACGTTTTAGACCTCCCTGAGTCCAAACCAGCGGGAGTGGCCACCCCTGAACTTTCTCGTATACTTCCCCAAAAAGGTGTGTTTCGCCTCCCCCCGCGTGGATAAAAAAATTCAAATCTACTGTAACCCAGAATTCAATGACTATCAGAAGGTTTTACATTGTAGATTATAGTGATTGTTAAATATTTAGGTAAAGAATCAAATTCAAGGAAATGCGTACCGATTTTTGCACTCCTGCAGTCTCAAGGACAAAGTGACGTAATCCTTCCGCGTACACAAAGATTGCTACCATTACGCATGCACATGGAGAAACCGATTAAAAAAATTCAGTATGCAATTTGAACGCCTTTTTTTTAACCGATTGAAACGAAATTTGGGCACAGATCTATAATTAATGTTAGCAACCGTCATACCAATTTTTATTTATCTGAGCCAAAAGGTTTAGGAGATATAATTTTTACAAGTATGCGATTATACAGTCCGACAGACCATCAACCCTTCCACGAATTTAGTCCAAACTTTATTACGGACCCACATTTATGATGATAAAATTATGTACCAAATTTTATCCATCTAGCTATTCAAGTCTTTGAGTTATAGTGCTCACATGACCGCGGACAGACAGACCTCCCGTAAACGGATTCTGCCCAAAATTTGATAGAAATCTACAAATTATGTGTAAAGATCACATACCAAATTTCATCCTTGTATCTCTAATAACTTTCGAGTTATCGTGTTCACAGACAGACATAATTCCAAAATTGTGTTTTTCGGACTCACGGAGATCTAAAAAATTCGAATTTTTTGACGATTACAATTCTTTCTCTTCGTATACGAGAAAATAAAAACACAATTTTCGAATTATGTCTGCCTGTTTGTCTGTGAACACGATAACTCGAAAACTATTAGAGATAAAGGGATGAAATTTGGTATATGGGCTTTGCAAAACATTAGTAGATTTCTTTCAAATTTTGGACGAAATCCGTTTACGGGAAGTCTGTCCATGTTCCTATAAACACGATAACTCAAAAACTTAAATAGCTAGATGAATGAAATTCAGTACAAAGTTTCATCATTATGAATGTAAGTCAGTATGAAATTTTGAACTAAATCCGTCAAAGGGTTGACTGTCTGTCGGTTTGTATAATCGTATGCTTGTGAACACGATAACTCCTAAATATATTGACTTAGAAAATTAAATTTGGTGTGTGGGCTTCTAACCTTAATTGTAGATCTGTGTCCAATTTTCGTTTCCATCGGTTGAAAAAAAGTTGTTCAAATTGCATATTCGGTTTCTTCACCATTTTATGACGTAAAAAAAGGCGCGTTCTCTCCCGCCTGTGTTAGAGAATGACGCCTGTTACTGCCGCTTGGCGTATTTTTTCTCCACCCGAGTTAGAGCGGTACGAGGAAGTTTAGGGGAGACCACTTCCGCTGGTTTCAACAGAACATGGGGTCGAAATGCAGAGAGCGACCACTGCAGGGACTCTTTGGGAGCGAATTAAGTAAAACAAAATGTTAAATCAGGTAAAGTGTACAACACAGGTTTAATGGAATACATTTTGACAATAGCACAACAATACAGGTGTATGAATAACAGCCTAAGAAACGTGTATCACATTTTTCACAATAGGTGACGTGAATACATTTGCACGATAGCACATCAGTACAGGTGTATCAACAACAACATAGAAAACGTGTATCACTTCAGACAGAACGCCGCCCCATGTCCCCGTACCTGACGAATATCACTTCAGACAGCAAGTCCTTTGAACACTTACTTTAAGTATTTCAAAGGTTAATGGTTGATACTGTGTCCTTAACATTGTATCTGTCAGGCTATTTCCGATTTGTAATCTTGTTATTCATAAACTGTACGGTTGGGCTAATGTGAATTTGTATCACAAAAATATAATCATAAAATTAAAATTATTGCAAATACGTCGTTTTTATGACACCAAGGAACATTCAAGCCAAATTCGAAGAAAATCAAGTGACGCGTTTGGTAGTGACTGCGTAATAAGAAATTTACAAACAAACAGATGAAATGCCGAACTGTTGAGTTAAAACTGGAGCTTTCTCAGTTCGGTTAATTATCGGGTAATAAATTTTCTGGTAAATGATTCTGTCAAATTATGTTTTCTGAACTTTCTTGCCGTAAGTTTTCTAAATAAAGTGAGAAATTAAATTAAATATTCTGGCAAACAAAAAAAAGTTAAATTATTTTCTTTTTTATAACGTTTTCATCATTGATATAAGAAATACATTTATTACCAGGAAAGCAATGAACATTAATTTAAACAAATTGGCACTGAAAAAACAGCTCCATCCGAAATTGAAGCCAACTTCTACATATAATGCACGAGGAATTTCAATTACGCTTTATTTGAAAATAACTCCAAAAAGTATGACTGCTAGCAGTTAAAATAAAGTTATTCATAAATGCATTTTCAGCAATCAAACATCGCAGGGTTTTCTTGAAACAGTAGCATTCACTAATAAAAACCATATTACGGAATAAAATTTTCCCTTTCTGAACAGACTTTTTCTTCCGGTACATTAATTTCATATCAGAAATAAGTGATGATGAAGGAATCCCTAAGCAGCAGAAAAAGGGAAAATTAGGATTTATTTTTCTCAAAAGAGTTGAATGACAGCGAAGAGGCAAACAAAAAAAGGGGCAAAAATCTGAAAATGAAGCGAACGACCCGGCTTTTTGCCAGCGACACAGAATGATTCATCTTCATTTTGAGAAAATCCGAAAGTGAAAACAGTTTTCTGTTAGGTTTTTTGAAAAGATAAGGCTGAAGAAAGATTTTATTTTATTTTCGTAACGATTGGATTCGTTTCTGATGTTCAAACAGAAGGAAGACTTTTGTCATATTGATATAAATTAAAGTTAAGAAAACAAATGAGAAATAATACGAATACACGAAGTTTTATCAATGTAGCAATGAGAATCAAATCAAAGCTCGCCAAAATGCAGTTTTAACTGATAGATAAGGAGCCAGGTTTGCTTGGTGGAAAGGTGCCGTGTTTCGAACTCTAGGGTCGAGACCCTATTGCACAAATATTCGGCGTGTATGAGAGCCTGGTGAACTCCATATCTAAAGCCGGCCATTCACTTCACAGAAAAACTGGAGATTTTGGAACGCGAGAAGGAAAAAGCCATTAAAAGCTATAGAAATCAGTCAAATGGCTTGTGGTGGTTGGAATTCCGTCTTGACTGAAATCGGAGCGTAAACACTGGAGTTTAAAGTTTCGCTTCAGAGGGACCTGAAAGAGGCTAGCGAAAAGAACAATACCTTGCGTAGATGGGAGCCTCGCTTTGAGGGTAGCATAAATTAAAATCTTCTGACTGGAGAAAATCGAAGAGCGAAAGGAAGGGAAAGAAGATCGCTCCCCCAGAGTTAGAGTCCTATTAAATATCAAGTGAATGGCGTGCCTGTATTTTTCGGTTAAAATGGGCGAAAAAAACCTGGCTTAGGGCAAATGGTATGGCTATCCTTGAAGTGAATGGCCGGCTAAATGTTCGGAGTCAAACGTCCTTCCGCTGGTGTGGCGTGGAAAGTTGAAGCAGAGGTGTCGGCCCAGGTGCCGTTCTAGTCATTATACCACAGGAAACTTAAAATTACAAGGTCTTTCCACAAGCAACCATTTTATAGCTTCAAAACGGGACGTTAATCAAATAAATCACAGCAAATCAAACCATGAAGACGTTTGACCCAAGACATCATATTTAACGTAAATCAGGCTCTCATAAAAATCGGATCTCAAATTTACGATCCTTCAGTTCAGAAGTCAGCTTTCCTAATATGCCTAGCGGTCGAAATGTATTTTGAAAAACAATCATAAATGTTCTTTAAGCTATGGTGGATTTATTGACTAACTGTAGTTTGAGTTTGATTTTAGTTTAGTGCCACGTTTGACTGAACACAACATTTTGAAGTATCACATAAAACCAACGTGAAGATTGGTGTAGAGAGAAAGTTTACATGCACCAGGATTACGGTGGATTGACTTATTGTAATGTTGTGTCCGATTACAGTAGTATATCGTCCTCAGCCAGAGGTCACCAAGTCCAAAATTATAGTTTTGAGATGGGGTCAATTTAAACTTAATTAATTTTGAGTCATTATGAAAAATAGCAAACTTTTTTCACTGATTTCTAGCTCCTACGCTTCACTTATTGATGTTTTGATAACAAGTTTCTATCACGAAATAATGATTTGCAAACTCTAATTGACCGCAGTAGTCCGCCAGAAGGTTTTTGTGGGCTTAGTGACTTCTGCCTGTACGACGACGATATGTTCTTTAAACTATGGTAGATTGATTTTTTAACTCATTCACGATTGACTGAATGCAATATTTTGAAGCCACACACAAAAACATTGTGAGGATATTAGTGTGGTGAGAGAGTTCTACATGCAATAAGCCCCACCTCAGGCGGATCTTCATAACCCTTCATCTTCTTTGAATTTAGAGACCATTGTGAATCATACGACGTCTAATGAGAATTTAAATACGACTAATAATCAGGTTTTGAATTAATCCGTGTATGAAATCACCTGATTTTGCAAATCAAAAAAATACTTGAATTCAAACAATTTTTGATTTCGTTTTATTCGTAGATCAGGCTTTATTTTATTTCCTATTCATCATCATCTTGTTTTCAAGGATTTCCTAGAAAACTTTAATACTTGCTTGAATAAGATTATGAAAAAGTTATAGGTTTTTTAAAAAATAAATCTGCATTTTTAAAAAAATACATACATGAGCCGTTTTTTGAAGATTTCTAACGAAGTAAAACTTTTAAAATCATATTTTGCATTTAAACCTGAAATGAATTTTCGTCTTTATTATTATTTATTTTATAATTTTCATTATATAGGAATATGTCATTATAATATTATTATTATAATATTATTATTATACAATAAAAAATGTTAGGCATGACTTAAGTTAGATCTGAATCATGCTATATTCTCATTATTACAGTTGCCATGTTGAGTAAAGTTAATGCCTTTTCATGGAACTTTTGTCCTAACATGAGCTGGTAAAGCAATCGCCAACACATACAGGCAGAAATTAGTTGGGCTAAAAAAATGGTTTATTATCCAGTTATGCAGCTAAACATGAAAGTATACATGATTATAAGATAGTGAAGCATTCAAAGTTTGGCTTCTCACATTTCCCATATGGCTGTTCTCCATTAATCTGAATCTGTCCCATCGATAAATTAGTTCTTGCTATGGTTACCACAATTTTTTTGGTTTAAATCCGGACAAGACGAGGGAAGACGGTTGAATGATCTTGGGGCTCAAAGTATAGTATAAAATTCTAAAAGTTGCCTATCAACGACCCTCTTTTACAACACTAGCACAGAATTTGAGAAAGTGAAAAGAAAATTAAGAAGTCAGAATGCGAAGACGATACAGTTGTTACTAATGTTTGGAAATTCAAAATTATATTAATGAAAAACAGAATTAAAACAAAACTGTCAGATCTTTTAATTTTCAGTTTGAACTGGGGTTTGGAAATGGAAGCTCATGTACTTTCTCATCACCAATGGATGTAAACAATAAATTTCCTTTCATTTGGTGGAATGACGTCAGCTTTTTCGAATACGCTAGACTTTCTCTATAACAACCAAATTCTATCTCGCCGCATTCGCTGGTGTAAATCCGGAAATTTCGAGGATCCGGACTCTCGTATGGACGTGAGCTTGAAATACGGACGTATGGTAACCCTAGTTCTTGCCATATTTTTGTGAGCATGTTCACACCGATCGGTCACTTAGGGAAAATAAGATAGATATTGACACCCTTAAGGCAATATTTATACAATTAATTCATCAAGAAACAGTTAAAACTTTTCCTGAATTCCATTATAACTTTTCCTGAATTACTCTACTTTAAACTGAATAAAGAGAGTTCCATCAAAAAAATCCCTCGACGGTGTTTTGCAATACATTGAGAATAATAGTGCAAAATCTGTTATTGACACCCTATGGATGAGTAATTGACACCTCAGTTATTGACATACCTTCATTCTTATTTTGTTTACTTTTAACTGTTAGGTTATATTAACGTCCCGTTTTGAAGCAACACGAGGGCTATTTAGGGACGGACCTCGTAATTTTGAACCGCGGTCAGATGACGAGGACGACACCTGAGCTGGCACCCCCCTCTCCAAACTTCCGCGCCACACCAACGGGAGGACGTTTGGCCACTACGTATGATTTAGCGTGCAACGGGCCCCATACACGGCGGATCTTCAGTGGAATCGGGTTTCGAACCTGTGACCCTCCGGTCCCGAGGTCGAGACCTTTACCACTAGGCCACCGCCGCCACTTTTAACTGTCTATCTAAGGTTAGGTTAGGTAAAACCGAACATTAATATGAAAGATAATTTTTAAAAATTAAAGATTAGGGTGTCAATAATTGTCAGAGATGTCAATAACTGTCTTATTTTGTTGTATGTTTACAGCAGAATGAGTTTTATGACATCACAGACAGCATTTTTTGCATTACGAGAATACAAAAAGAAAAATGAACTGCATATCACTCAGATGTGGGGCTGGCTGACACACCTACAGTTATCTATCTGCAAATTTAGTATACAATTAAACAGCCACTGAAAAGGTAACTTACAATTAATATTTCCCAAATGTTTCGGTTATGAATTTCCCAACTAATTTGTGCCCACTAATTATTTTTCATAACAAAAATATTTCCATACGTTATCGATGTTCTCATTAAAAGATATATTATTTTAATTATTTTACCCACATTTTAGGTAAGTGTAGTGTTATGAGTGGTATCTTATTCTATACATTTTTTATTGTTAATTTTTGTTCAGAAACTGAGTTATGGACAACAGAAAAGTATTGGATTTATGTCAAAGATAAAATAACAGATAAACAGCAATTTATTTGTGAATTATAAAATTAATAAATAAGTGAGAAACTAAATTAAGAGCTAAATGAACGTGTCACTTAGCAAAATAATTTTGGTGAAGTTTGATTCTTTTTTTTTGCAATAAATAATTAAAAAGAAATTTATTTCAACAAGTACATTGCTTATTAAGAAAAACATTGTTAATTTATGAAGGTATTGAAGTTGAGTTGCAATGCTGCTGAAATTAACTTAAAATGAATAATGAATAGCTCTTACGTCATGTACACTTTTTCATTATGACTGAAAGTCATTGCAGAATTTAGTGTTTTATATTTGGCAAAAATGATTGAGTGAAATTTCGTGCAATTGTGCATGGATACAATATTGATGAACATTTCAAACCATATCTGGATTACTCGATTTCAGAATAATGGTAGTGATATTCAATTTAAAATATTCCATTATTTCAATAAATGAGTTTATCGAACAACTGATGATCGACATTATTTATGATTTCCCCCATTCTCTATTTAATTACAAAATTTTTAGAATACATCAGAAAATAGCTATTGGTTTTTCAGTCATTTTGTGATTAATTAACCAATGGCAGAACGTAATGATGTTTTCGAAAAATTAATTTCAAAACTCGGCCACCGAGTTTATTATAAACTTTCCTTTTTTTATTATTATTTCCAACCCCATCTTTTCGTATTCTTTCAGGGAAGAAACTTGACTCCACCGGATTACTCTTTTATTATGATGACGGGGACGAAATCTCATTAATCGGCAACATTAATCGAGTTTTTTCTTTTCCCGCCGAGTAATTTGGGTTCCAGATTATGGCTGACGTCAACGGGAAAAACAAATATGGCGGCCGATGGAACGAAAGACATCGTCTGCTCGCTTCTTTTTAGTCACAGTAATCGCTCAAAGTCAAAATTCAATCTGATCTGCCTTCAAACTTCAGATGAGGAAAGGAAGATATTTTTAAAGTGATTTTATTCGAGATTTAGATCGAAAGTTTTTAGAATGAAAATTTTTTAGGTTACAATCGAAAAAGACCATTGATTCTGAGTCCTTAAGAAACGATAAATCAAAATTAGTTGTCAAGAAAAATTTAATTCAATTAATATCTGTAGTAAATTTGTTAAATGAAGCTGTAAATGTTTGTTTTAATACAAATAAGTTCTCAACGAAAATTTAATTAACTTCAAAATAAAAAAAAGTAGTTAAATTTATGCATACACATTATTATTATAATTTTACTAAAAAAATTTCAACATCCATTGTTATTCTCTTTAAAATCAGTTATATTTTCAAAAATATCCAAATGTTCAAAATTACTTCCATGAATATGCTTTGTTGGAATTATTTTATCGCTACCAATCTCAGTAATACAAACGTATTGTTACGAACCTGTATTGAATGTCGCTTCCCAGCAATGTTATTCCATGGTTGAAAACAGACATTTACAGAGGTTTCTGTAGGATATCGCGCAATGGAAGCCAATGACTCCCGACATTGGCGACCATTTTGGCGACTTCGGTGACAAAACGAAGGTTATCGAAAATACTAGAATCATCGTCCTACCTCTATCAGGAGCAGAAATATACAGATTGTTCTAGATGAGACCATATGACGTCACGCCCTGTCAGGAAGTCTATAGATATCCGGAGTTGCTGCGACGAGTGAACGTCTTTGGAGTGTGTTTCAACGTCTTTGAATCTCTCTGGAATTTTGTCTGCAGTGCGAACTGGTAAGCTAAGCGCTATTGAAAGTGCAGTTACTTCTGTTATCAGTGATTTGCTGTCTGTGTTGCTAATTTTTTTATAAGTGCTGTGTTTTTCCTGTTACCTGTGTTTGGTCTTTTCGTGAATAAAGCATCCTGCTTGTTGAACTGTTTTCACCCTACAACCTCTGGACGTTTTTCGTAACAGTATTATATAATATTTACGATATTGCATATAGAGCATCATGAAATAGTGAATACAATAACATTATATTTTACGATATAACATAACAGCTCTGCTGTTTGGGCATAGAAGTTTGGAAGTGTTATACAAAACAATCTAAAATATAAGCCATCTTGTTCTGTATAGTTTCTTTTTTTATTTTTCATACTATGACAGATGGTAATTGAAAAAATAGTCATTGTTTTTGATGTTTCATTCATAAATGTAATCATCTCAACTACATATTGACTTCTTAGTTACTGATTCATTATAAATTACAATGATTTTTTCTGTAACCAGCATATACTGTATCGGTTACACCAAACAATGGCTATTTTAAATATTCATTTAAAATGATATGTGATCTAATTTAATCTATAGTAAAGCACCGTTTATACGTTCCTCATTTGTACGTCGTTTCATCACAGTCCCGATTCATTCATATCCATTGTAATGATAAAGTATTTTATTTATACAAAGCAAAGCTTTTGTTATACGTCGTTTTCCCCAGTACTAAAATGTGAAAATTTCTTCCTTTTTAGTATATGAACTATGATGAAGATATCAGGACTTATAAATTATTCACAATTGACGAATTAATAGAAGACAGATTGTCTGGTATAATTTAAGTGATGATGAAGAAGTTACTTCCACCTCCGTTTAAAGAAGGTGGATTAACTTCTGCACATATCATCACTTAATGGAATGGACTCCATTAAAAAAGTTCGAATTTGTTTCTTTTGTCAAAAGAATAGCGAAAAAAACATTCAATGAAATAATTCGATTCATAATGTTGTACTTAATACTCACAGACAATCAGCACTTCACACGACGGTTAAAGATTTTTAAATTAAAAATCTACCTGCATGCACTTAAATCGTATAATATACGTGCATATAAGATACGTACTCATGCAATAAAGGTATGATTTTTCCCACTTTCATGATAAATATTTAATTTTATAATTTAATTATTGATTTCCATACTATGCAGTATATACAAGGACTATCTTAAAAAAAATTAAAATTAATACTTTTAAATGACTTTGCATTAGTGGCATTAAATTTGTAATAATCAAAGCTGTTTAGTAAATTTCGATTTTTGGTCTTTTCATTTATACGTCGATTTACGTCAGTCCCTTGCCCTTGAAAGCCGTATAAACGGTGCTTTACTGTATGTGATGAAAAAAACCAATTATGTAAAAAGACAAAATAATACGCGAAAAATCCAATAAATGAGTATACCACTATCCTTTGTCTTGAAATGAATATGATGAAATAACCAAACATTCACTTTAAGAACAATTGATAACGTTAAGGCTGAGGACAATTTGCAGATGAAACGTAAAAAGATTTCGAAATGGCAAACTATTGAATTTTTGATATTATTAAACCTTGTGTGTTTTGTGCCAACTAAGGAGTCGTCCTCTTCACCTAGCCATCGCCAATAGGTCCGCCCCTGAATAACCCATGCGCAAAGGGCAGTCTTAATAAATTTGAGCGTTCTGGGCTAGAGTAATTTGGCGCCCCATCAAAGCCGTAAGTAGCAGTTTGAGGGCCTACGGCACAACAAAATACTGTTACGAAATTCGTTCTGGTGTGTGTAGGTGAAAACAGTCCAACAAGCAGGTAACGGAGAATGACACTTTATCCTCAAATATTCCGGAAAACACGAAGCGCAGGTAACAAGAAAAACAGCACTTGCACAGATTATTAACACAAACAGACAGCAATTCACTAATAAGAACAAGCAACAGAACTTTCAATACCGCTCGGCGTCTAACATCTTACTAGCTCGCACAGCGGATAAAAGTCCAAAGAGAGATTCCACGTTCGCACTCCAAAGGCAATCCCACTTGATCAACACACACTCACTGTGATTCGAGCACGGTCCTTTTATAGTCTCTCCGACAGGCCGTGACGTCACATGGAATAATCTGGATAAATCCGGATCTCGGCCCTTAATAGGGATATCAAGAAAATTCAAGTTGTTTTGAGATCCCACATTTCGTCGCCAAAGTCACCAAATTTGTCGCCAAAATAGCCGCCAATTTTTTCGCCAATATCGGGGTCAATGGATCCATTTCCCCAGCATTCCCATACATACCCCTGTAGAACTCTCTCCCCAACCATAAGACTATCATTGCTGGGAAGTGACTTCCCATATTTCTAACAATACCTACATAATAAATTAATTGAAGGAAAAAATCACCTGTTCTCTCTCTGATTAACGCCTTACAACTTTTTAAATCAGCACCTTTTCAAAATAGGATTTTACAAGCCAGCTTCCGTAATGAAGGCAACTTCTACAAGACGCATAATTTAGAATTTTCTCGCGGATGGACTCAGTATCAATATTTTTTGTAAAAATTATATCCGTTTTTATGTAACGTTACAAAATCGACGGCTGTCTAGTTACGCGCCCTAATAACATTTTTAATTTAACATTTTTAAAATTATAATTTACTATATTTTTAGTTGAAAATTAAAATAAAATCACTAAGAGTTTTAGGTGCCTTTGGATCAATGGCGCCCCTGGGCTACAGCCAAATTAGCCCGTTAGATAACATGGCCCTGCCCGCGCAGCTTTAAAACGAGATGTTAATCTAGCTAAACTAAACGCTTATATGAACACAAGATTGTTGGTAACCTAACGTTGATTTTCCCAAGATGTATAGGTGAAAGTCAAGTAAGATGGCGACCTTAAGCTTTGGGAATTTTTCCTGATCTCAATATTCGTTGCAAGAGGATTATTGTTTCGGCAAAATCTTCTTGCCACTCTTTACTTTAAAATTATATATATATTTTTAAATTTTAATTTCAGACTTGAGATCCCAAAATTTCGTTTTTGAAAAAAAAAAAAAAAAAAAAGTCAGGCGACGAGCTCATGAATTAGCTTGAAGGGTTTCGTCATCTTACCCTCCACCCAATTCGTCATCTTACCCGACTTCACTTTTTATTTCAAAAATATATTGAAGGATATCAGCTCATAAAAAAATTTAATATAACAGATCGTTGAACACGCTTTGATTAGCTCTTTACTAATATCACATATAAAATCAAAAATATTTACCTACTCCGTGAACGCTATCCCTTACTAAGCAGTAACCTAAAGTTGCGTAGGAACAACTCAAAAACATAATACCGCGTACTGTGAATCACACTAATAACGAGGTGGAATCTTTTGGTATGACACGGGTGATGCAGAATCAGGGTATTCATCTAGGGTGATTTTCGACAAATATCCAATTCGTCATCTTACACTCTTCGTCTTCTTACCCAACTTTCCCCTATACATCAGGGGTTCCCAACCTTTTTCCCCTCGCGTACCCCTTGATTAGTCTTTTTATTTTCGAGTACCCCTACGTTCATATCCCTCCTCCAACCATCTGTCTATGCAAAGAAGTTCTTATCAATAATGATAAGGGCCTAGTTAAGCTTAAGAGTCAAATGACTGGAATTTATAACATTTACAGGACTCATTTTTGATTTCACATTTTATTCCATTTTTCAATAGTATTAGTTCAATGTCAAAACAGATGAAATCAGTTCTGTAATAATTTCGCATTAACTTATAAGGATAGCTGAAAATTACACTTTCTTTTGCTTTTCTTATTTTGAGGGTAGGTTTAAGATTTGTACAACTTTCACTTTTACTTTTTACACGAACTTGGGGAAGCGAAATTCTGCAGCATTTTTAAGGTCCCCGACTAGGTTCGGAGAAAAAATTTAAAAAGCATACACAAAAAAGATTTGCAGAGCTAAATAACAAAAATAGGCTAAAATAGTCACAATTAAAAATAAAAATTCATATATCCCCAGTAGTTTTTGAAAATAATTAACTTTGCAAGAATTTTAATAAAAATTGCAATGTTAAGAAGACAGCATAATTGGAAAAAAAATATTTAATTTTAATTTCGCATGCGTACTTCTCAAACTATCTAAAATGTAATAGACCGCAAGATAAAATTTATTTTAATAAATAAATATTTTATGAACATTCAAAGTTGGCATTGATTTTTCGCCAAAATTATTCTATGTTTCGAACTGAAAGTGACTGTAGAACATGACTAAATAAAGCTATCATAAAATCCGCCATCTAGTACACCCTCAAAGGTTTATGACACATGTGTACCATATTCCAATGATTTTTAATCAATCGTTTTGGAGACATCACGTTTTTCGTGGACCAATTTTAGTGAAATTTTAATTTTTCAGAAGACGCATTTAAAAATATAATAGCAAATTAGTTCAAATAAATATCAAGAAATAAATATTCAAGGTATAAGAATAAAGACAAAGACTATTTTATAATCTTAAAAGTTGTCTCTTTATTTATAGATCATAAAAAAGTTTTTGAATTTTTCTTCGAAAATTGCCTTTTTAACCTAGTCGGATGCCTTAAACCCTTATGTTTTCTTGTGTCCTCCATTACTGACTTTGAGTTCGCGTACCCCCAACTGGTCCTTCACGTACCACAGGTTGGGGTACATGCAGGGTTATTCAAAACATTTGCACCGATTACAAATGACAATAACTTTCTCATAAACTACAATAGGACGAAAAAATTTGAATGCAACTCAAAAGGTAGCTTAAAATTTAGTTTGTGAACGTAATAACTGAATGTGACTTCTATTGGTCACGCGAGTAACTTTCATGCGGTAGTCCGTTTCACGCCAGACACTATAGCATGTTCGCAGCCATTTGGTTTGCTAACAAGAAAGTTCAGTTCTAAGAAATCTAAAAATCCTAAATAAGGGTAATTCGAAACAATTGTATCGATTAACAATAGCTCTAACTGCTTTGTAAACAATGACAGGAGGAAAAATATTGAGCGAAATCCATAAGGAAGCTCAGAGATTTTTTGCGTTTGTAATAATTGTCGTATCTGGCTTTTTTTGGTCACACGGGCAAAATACGTGCGGTAGTCCATTTCACATCATACTCTATGTAGCACGTTCAAAGCCATTGATGCCACGTGCATGTTCTGCATGTGCCTATCTAAATCTTGTGAAATTACTACTTCATTTCCATTGGTATAAGTTATAGTTTTTGCCTTAACGCCCCCTTTGCGTGCAACAATACACGAATTGAAAGTACACATACAGAATACGTCATGTGGTAGTGAAATGAAATACTGCATGGATGTTACTTGTGTGACCAAAGGAAGTCACAAAAAGCAGTTTTTAAGTCCGCAAGCAAAATTTTAAGCTTCCTTCTGTATTGTTTCCAAATATTTTCGTCCTAACATTGTTTAGAAAGATGGTACAGCCATTTGCAATCGGTGCAATTGTTTTGAATAACCATGCATTATATGTGATATAAAAACTTAGTAAATTCCACAAACAATTACTTTTATCCCATTATTATATCCAAGAAAGAAATAAAGTGGTTAGGAACTGCCATTAGATATATCGATTCTCAGAGATAAAGAGATCCAAAAGAGAGCATTATAAGAAATAATGAACCTTTCCACAATTCGTTTCATCTGATGATGAAAAAAACAATAATTTTTTGATCTAACGTTTCAATAAATTAGGGCTCATCAACGCTTCTGGCAATAACTTTTTATTTTTACTCGTCAAGAAGTTCAGAGCTGATGGAAGTTGGAATTTTTCTTTTCCCACCAAAAAAAACCCCGCCAAATGAAAATACTTTCTGCATTTGGGATTCACCAAAATCATCTTTGGCGATTTCTCTTTTCTTTCACAGAATGACATCTTGTCTCCCAGTGGCACGAAAAAGAATCCTACTCCAAGTCCGGGGACTTTTCTTCGCCAGATCATATCATCGAGAATGAAAAACTAATGATGTAGTAGCCTTTTTCTTTTTGTCTTCTCTACTTATGAAAGAGAAAAATGTAGGAAACAATCGTTGGAAGCCTTTTCTCTGGGTATTTTTTGTCTTTTTTCTTTTCTTTTTGTTCTTTTTCAAAAGCTTCGACTAGTGATACCGCTGTGTTCTTTTCTGCTAATGAATTGATTATTTGTCACAATTTTTCTTGTTCATCTATATCTCTGGTCTTTTCTCTTCCGCCATTTCTTGCTTTTGTGACCATATTTTTTTTCTTTGTTTCTTTCTTTTCTTGTTTTTCTCTTAACAAAGGTTCTTTATTTTTCATCTGTCAGATGGAAATAAATCCACATGATAAATTTTTATCAACAGGAGCAAGTAATAGAATTAAATTTTGGTGTGAAACTGGAGTTTACTGCAAAAGAAACGCTAAAGAAGATATGTTGTTAAAAAAGGTTTTCAGAAGTGTTTTAAATTTACAATTATAATCTCCGACCTTCTGTCATTTCTTCTGTTTCTAGCCTGTATTTTAAAAATTCTGTTCGCTTTTATTTTTCTGTCTTCATTTTCTTGTAAACATCATTTTCCTTTATGAGAAATTTAGCCTCTACATTTAGTTGAAAAGCAGGTTTCACACGAGATATTTCAACTACATAAATAATTGGTAGAATATTTTAAATTATGAGACGTATTTTTTAGATATGGTGCCTAGTTGTTCGATTATTATATTTTTATGTTATTATTTCCAAAAGCATATCGAGATTCATTCTAACGTTGCGGTTTTTATTCATAATTTACGTGACTTCTATTATTCTATGAAGCATCTCTCCCTGCTGGTGCTGCCACAGTGCTATTTGCGAAATAGTGGCTTCGATTATGAAGGATCGCAGGTTTGAGACCTGATTATACCAAAGTTCTGTTGTATACCTGCCTGCAGCGACGGAATGTATAATATAAAAGGCCAGAAAAATAGGTGACGATCATGTGGTTTGGTTTAACTGCGTGCCAAAGAGATTCAGACAAGACTGTCTGTCTACTCATTAGCACACACACAGGATACTGTTTCGATTCTGTGATGATTTAATATCAAATAGGAGTTATACCAGAAATAATTTATTTTCCTAATATAATCTTTCAGCATTTTTTTGTGTTTGCTTTTTTCCTCTGTGTGTTGGGAAACAATGAATCATTTTGCTAAATTATAGGATCTTCAAAGTGTCCAACGGACGTTATTGCTATTTGACAGGGTTTTTTTAGCTGAATTAAGCAGTTTCTCTTCTTTTTTATTTTACGTTGTTTCATCGACGCGGAACTCCGTTAATAGTAAATAGAAGTTATACTGAAAATCATTTATTTTTCCACTTGTCGGAGATCTTCCTGTGGAATTATGAATTAACGGTCATTTAGTTTCTTTTTTTATTCAATTTATCAACACTGAACTACGTAAAAAGAATGCTGTTACCAGTTGGAAGTTAATGACAAATATTTCATCAGATCTGTTTTTCTTGCTTTTTACTTTCTCGTATACGACGAGAAAGTATTTTAATCGAGAAAAAATTCGAACTCGAGATTTTGACGAATCTCCACGTTTTAGACCTCCCTGAGTCCGAAAAACACAACTTTGGAATTATGTCTGTCTGTCCGCCTTCATGTGAACACTATAACTCAGAAACTTGAATAACTAGATGGATAAAATTTGGTACACAGTTTTATCATCATGGATGTAGGTCCGCATCACATTTTGGACTAAATCCGTCAAAGGGTTGACTGTCTGTCGGACTGTATAATCGCATACTTGTAAAAATTATATCTCCTGAACCCCTTGCCTTAGATAAATAAAAATTGGTATGACGGTTGCTAACATTAATTATATATCTGTGCCCAAATGTCGTTTCAATCGGTTAAAAAAAGGCGTTAAAATTTCATAATTTTTCTAATCCGATTCTCCATACGCATGCGTACTGGTAGCAATCTCTGTGCACGCCGAAGGATTATGTCACTTTGTCCTTGAGCCGGCAAAAGTGGAGGTGTGTTATTAGATGCGTTTTAATCGGTACGAATCTCTTTGAATTTGATTCTTTACCTAAATATTTTACAATTACTATAATCTACAATTAAAAACATTCATTGGATTCTGGGTTACAGTAGGTTTGAGTTTTTTTATCCACGCGGGGGGGAGGGTAAACGGCACCTTTTTTGGGGAAGTATACGAGAAAGTTTAGGAGAGACCACGCCCGCTGGTTTACTTTACTTAAACGTTTGTGTCGTTGTAAGTGTTTGTTTCGTCCAGTTAAACATCTAAAATACTAAACTGTGTGGTTCTTCGTCTGTCTTCGGGAGTGCACACTCATTCCTACATGAGGACTCGGCCCTCGAATTCCACATTTATGTCACTTTTTAAAGTCAAATACGACGAGGAGGACGAAAAAATACTATGCCCCGGGTGTCGTTTACACTAGCTTAGCCACTGATGATGATGATGGGAAGGGGCCGGTAAAATCATATTATAAGCCAGACGCCACTTACGTCGTTACGCCACTGACCATAATGAGGTCTAATGTAAATACCTACAACATGCAGATAGTACCAGTTCATCAATAAGAGCTTTAAAGAGATGTTTGGTAAAACCAAGTTCTACCAATTCATGTAACATATACATTGCACATCACTATAAAGATGTAATGCAAAATATTTCTACAACCATACGATGTGTAATAAAAGAAATTGCTGCCAAAACACTTATCCTGATTTTAACATCACTATGAAGAAATAATGTCACACAATGTACACATTTCTATCACCATAGCAGGAAGTGTTGTCCAAATTCATAGGTGGCAAAAAACCCCATCTCTTTAAATATGGATATACCCCTTTTCTCTCCAAACCTTTTCGGATCCTGCAGTCATCCCAACGCACAAGGGATTCCAGAAAGAAGCAGGGAGGAAAGAAAAAAAAAAATCTGGTGAAAAAACTAAATAAAAGACAGCGTGTCACACGGGCCCGCCGATTACCGAGGAAAATTTCCCATCATTATTCTAAGACCTGATTACCTGTCAGCTTCCAAAACTCAATATATATTTGACGAGGCAAGGAAAGAAGAATATGCTGTTGCTGCTGGTATGGGGAAGAGAAAAAAATGGCGCATGGAACGCGAAGCTGTCTTTGCTGACGAAAAATGTTCCATGCGTCAACTAAACGAGGTTTTTGCTCGTCTATAAAATAGGATGTTCAGTTAATCTCGTGTAGGTCCCTCTTTAATGTTGAGTTAAAAACCACACGAAGTTATCTTTTCTTTCTCCTATGGTGGAATAAAATTCGTTTACTTCTTTTCATAGACAGTGCTGACAGAGTACCAACAATTTTTTCGTCCTGTCAAAAGTTCGATGTATTATGAAAAGCTCCGGTGATTTCTAATGGAGGAAAAGATAAATTTGTGATATCACCCTCATTTTTAAATTCTTGGAAGCCATTCGTTTAAGGCTTGTATAAAATTTACATCTTTTTTAAGTTGGTTACTTCACACAGTTTTTTTCGAACTGAAATTACTGTCCATTTAGGTTTCTTACAGTTGTGCCCATTTTACAAGAATATACCATTCTTGTGCTCAAGCTCAATCTCATAAGAATTCATTTTTATATTATCTACAAATGAAAGTCCGATTTTAGGTTTCTTACAGTTGCGATCATTGTAAAGTGGAATAAAATTCATTTTCTTCTTTTAATAGACTGTGCTGACAAGGTACCAACATTTGTTCTTATTTGTACACTTTGTTCTGTCAATTTCGATGCATTATGAAAAATTCTGATGGTTCCTACCACGATAAATTTGTGATATCACTTCATTTATAAATTCTTGAAAGCCACTTGCTTAAGACACAAAAAGTTTACATCTTATTTTAGTTGAATAGTAAAGTAGTTTTCTTCCATCTAAAATTTCAGTCCATTGAAAATTCTTCAGGTCGCAATCATTTTACATGAAAATATCATTCTTGTGGTGGTAGTTAAATACAACTTGGTCTAGCCTATCTAGTCTAGTCCATGAGCCAAGAAATCATGAAAAGGGGAAGTGCGACATCTTTTGTTAGTGAAAGCCACTTTGGAGCTCCTAGTTAGCACCGGAAGTAGAAATCTGGCATGTACTCCTGTTTATGGAGATAGGTTGCCTTTTTAGAGAACTTCCAAGGAAACCGGCTCATATTTGTGCTTCGATTGGAAGAAAACAAGGAAAATTTCAAGTAGCCAGACCGACCGAAGAGAGCAGTCGTTGCAAAACTGCACGTCGGATCATTCTAGTGCTTAAGCTGAATCTCATATGAAGATTTTTTTATATAATATTTACAAATAATGGGTTCAGATAATGAAGGCAGTATAGCGCTTGCTTGACAAGCCCAAGCTCGAAGGTTCGATTTTTGGTTAAAGTCTATGTATTCTTCAGGTGCCAAGTATCATATGCACCCATCTCGTACGATTAATATTGCATGTTTTTTTTCATTTTATATAAATATTCTAAATAAATTTCAATTTTTAATAAATTCTTAAGAATTTTGTTTGATTTGGCTCAATATCCTTATCGTATTGCTAAGTATCACATGCGTTTACGATTTTTGCTTTCACCAGCAGATTTTTTAAAAAAAAATATTTTCATATTATAGTTCACTAATAAATACGTTCTTTTTAAAAGCCTTTTAATTTTTATTAGTTTCTATAATTCAGTTTATAATTCAGTGACATTTTGTAATTCATCGTTATAATTATCGGTAATAATTTTTTTTCCAAATTCACTGCTAGATGGCATCTCTCGTATTGAATCAAAACTATTAAATAAAATTAAGCGATCAAAACATAACCTATATGGGGCCGTCCACAAATGATGTCACGCTTGGAGGGAGGAGGGGGATTCGTGAAATTGTGACAGTTTGTGACAAGGGGGAGGGAGGGGGTAACAAGAAGTGTGACATCACACATTTTGGTTAAAATAAAAACATTTAAAATCAGCAGATTAAATTTTGAAATTACCAGAATTTGGGGGTATTTTTTTAATCGGGGCTAAAACAACTTTCATGTGATTTTTTTCTCACTTATATTCCTTTCTTTTCGAAAACTGCCTTCAGGGTAGATTCTGAGAAAATGGTAGCAGCAGAAATTCTTCACCATTAGAAGAAAACCTCCCCCTGTCACACCCTTGAAATGTCCAACAAAAGATACGTCGCCCCACCTGGGTGAGTGGAAGAACTGGTAGTGGCACAAACAAGTTGATTTTATTGAGGCGTTTTTTTTTTAATTCAATCTGTTTAAGAGTATTTTGTGTTCATAAAGTAAAGATAAGATTTAAAGCAAAATATATCAAATTCCAAAATACTACTGTTTTCAATTGCTCTTTTATATTAATATTTTATTACTATTGTATATTAATTAGGTTTTTGTCGTAAACCTTAATCTTATTTCATACAAAATAAGTACACATATAATCATTATTATTGTTATGCTCAAAAGTCATTAAAACACATAATTAAAGTTTAAAAATAAAATTTGATATATGATCTATAACGTAGTGTTTTGTTTCTGAACTGCAAGTATATGTTTATGTAATATAGCGTGACATGTGACAAGGGGGGGGGAGGGGGTATGGTAAAGTGTGACACTTTGTGACAAATGGGGGTCAAAAATATTGAAAAAAAGTGTCACATCATTTATGGACAGCCCCTATGTTTAAAATAATTTGGCAAAAGTAGATGGTCATTAGCCCAACCACTGGACCGATTTCTATAATTTTTATTCATATAGAAGCTTATGACGTCTGGATATGTCAAAAATGGTCGCCTGTCCCCCACCACCTTTCATTTTCGAAAAAAATCGAAAAAACACTTCTCCACTGTACATTCTCTATGGGGAAAAAATCTTGACAGAGTCCCCCAGCCCCAACCACCAGACCGATTTCGACAATATTTATTTCATATGAAAGCTTATGACGTCTAGATATGTCATCAAATGTTGCCTGCCCCCCTCCACCCTCCGTATTCGAGATATATCGAAAAATAAAACTTTGGCAGAGTTCCTCAGCCTCTACAGCCGCCAATTTGCCCAATTTATTTCGCCAAGTTACGGACATAGCCACAGGCCATTAATATTACGGGCGAACATCTGATCGCCGAAGGCGGCTAGGAATGTTCTGAAAATATTAAAATATGGTATTGTTATTGGAAACACACAACTATACAAAATTTAAGAACGTTAGCACATCAGGACGTGAAAGAAAAATCGATTATATTATTACACATTTTGAAAAAAGTTACGTTAAATAAAAGTTTGTAAAAATATCACAGTTTATTCATTTTCTTGTCAAGCGTTTGAACCAAAAACGAAATAGGAACAACCAGATAAAACAGTGACAAATTTGATCAACACTTGCCATCTATCAAGAAGGCAGCAGTTCCCACTTGTCTCATTTAAATGACAGGCTAAAACAGAAACGTCTTTGTGACAAATATTCAAATCTTGCGGTGATCCATCATAACTGCAGAAATCAAAACTCGTTCAATGACCGTCATCTATCAAAACTGTCATAAAACTACGCATGCAGAAAGTTCCGAAGACAGAAAATAATAGATGTGTTTCGCTTGATTATCACTTCAGCTTTTCTCAACAAATCAAACGTTTCGATTTTCCTTCCGAAGACCTTAGAAATTTTCGGTATATTGACAAGTTGCTTTGATAAAAGTTCTTTTCTAAAAATCAATGATTTTGATGATTTCAAGGAGGAAATCTATTGCTTAATTAGTGTTAAGTCCTATTCGAGTCTGATGTGCGTGTTTGGATTCGATTCTCTTCTGACATATTGATAGAAAATATAATTACACGTAAATACAAAAATTGATAAAATGCAATAATGTAAACACAAATTACAGAAATAAATGTAGAAAAATGGAAAAAGCTTATTTCTGTCTGTTTGACAATCGGCAACCTCGAAAGGTGCTTATCAGTGGAAAATCGCCGGTCAAATTGGTCTGTTAGGTTAGTCGAAATATTTTTGTACAACATTCCGCTTTCCAACAGTCCATGTGTGAAAAGCAGTGGCGAATCCAGGATTTGGGTCTGGAGGAGGGGCTGAGGTATAAAAAGTTTTGTATCGTCGTGACGAATGTCAAATCGAATCGACGAATGGCTTATGTAAACCAAAACACTTTAACTTTACAGACTTTTCTCACCTGACAATAAGAATCATACAGAACACTACAATACTTTCGATAATTTAACAAAAAACACAATGAAATAACTAGCAAAAACATTTTTTGACCTCGTCAACGCTGTAAATACGAGTTGAATGACTACAAAAGTGGGAAAATTTTCGAGCCTGTCAAAAGCCAGGAAGAAATGTTTTCACTCTTTTTTAAAGGGAGATTAAGAAGAAACAGCTGTAGTGATTTTAGATAAAATAAAGAATTCTGGCCTAGCTCTGTGTGTGTGAGGGGGGGGGGGGGGGGCAGCCCGACAGTCCCCCGGATTCTCCACTGATGAAAAGTCATGGAATTAGTTGCCACTTCTTTTTCTTTTTGCCTGTTTCTGCTTGTTTAATCTCAATTTTTATATCGTTACAAAATTCGTCCTATGGGTGTGTGGTGGAAAAAAGTCCAACAAGCAGACAATGTAGAAGGATGCTTTATTCCCAAACATTCAGGCAAACACGAAGCACAGGTAACAGGAACAATAGATCTTGTACTGTTTAGCAACGCAAACAGACAACAATTCACAAGTAATAGCAGTACAGCACTTTCAGATTTAGCAACACAAACAGTCAGCAAATCACTAATAACTAGAAGCAGGCCGGACAAACACTCTGTTAGTCCGTGCCCCGGCACGGAGTAAAAAAATAAAATAGAGGGGCGCAAAATTGCCAAAACAAAATGAGAAAAAAATAGCAACGGAATTTCTGAATTAATTAGAAAATTTTTTGAAAAAATTCTAAAAAACACTGAAACAATCTAATTTGATGTACTAATGACCAAAAAACTTTTTCAAGGCAGTACTCGGTAATCTATATATATAAAATAGCATCCATGTCGATGCTAGCGAAATATCATCCGGAACAGATGCAGATAATAATTTTCGTCGTATCCTAACAACGAGTTCGTCGGCAAAAGAGGCAACTTGATTATGAAAATCAGAATGAGCTCAAAATCGATGGACAGGAAAAATACAAAATTGAATTCTTTTACTACTTGGTTGACACTGACTGCAATCAATTCTTTAGAACAAAGATTTTCTCAGCTGCAACATCACAACAGTTACTTCTGTTTTTTATATTATATATATGGACTAAAATATGTTAGTTCTTCCGTAATTTTGGTCAATTGCAAAGATTTGGAAATCATTTTAACAGACAGAGAATCATCGAATATAAACAGCCTGGAACTTTATGATGAAATGTCAGTGGTGTGTTCTCGATTGAAACAGATTTACCACCTTTGGAAGTTTTGAAATTGATAACAAAAATGAATTTTGCTCCATTGAGAATCTAAGAATTGCTCTAAGAATTTTACTAACGCTTCCAATAAGTGTTGCATCCGAGGAACGTAGTTTTTACAAACTAAAAATAATCAAGAACTATTTGCGAACGACAACATTTCAAACAGGATTGTCATACCTCGCTATATTAGGAATTGAGTATGAACTGAATAAGAGTTTAGATGTTTCTCGATTAATTATAGAATTATCTGAACTAAAAGTTCGTAAAAAGAAATTCCTCTGAATTAGGCAGTTAGTTATTTTTTAAATGAAGCATTTTAAGTGAAAAGTCATTATAAGTATTTGTGCCAATTACTGAGTTACACTGTTTTTTTTTTTGGCGTTTGTTAAAAAATGTTAAAAAGACTATATAACTTTTTTTAGAATGCTTACATTGTAGTTCCATAGGGGGGCAATTTTGTACTTTTGCACGGAGCGATTCAAAGGTTAAATCCGACCCTACTAGAAGATTTGTGCCCATCTACGGCAGGCTTTTCGTGTGCCAACAATATCTCAGATCTGATTGTCACAGATTTACTAACGAAAGTTGTTGAAGAAAATCTCATGCAAATTGTCAGAGTGCTTAAGAAATGAAAGAAGCATGAAAAAGAGAACTGATGAATAAACTGACACTAACTTTCGTTTTGTCCAATTAAAAATAAAGGAAAATCCACGAACAGAAATACAACATAAAAAAATTCTGAATTAATGAATACAAATCTTTAAATAAAAGGAGCCTTTTAGTGTAAGAACGGTTAAGGGAAAAATATTAAATATAAAATATATAAATATTCATTTCCAAAGTTAAGTACGAAGAAGAAAGAAACCTTTTAACAAAAATGAACTATTCTAAATAGTTCTGTGTGCATGAATTAAATTAAAAGAAAGAAAACGAAGGATATAACATAATTCAATCCGATGAATCAACATAAAATTAAAAAATGAAGCTGCTAAACTCGGTTAAACAAAAGAAATAAAATAAACAGTCAAATAGCAATAATGTCCATTTATTCCCTGTGTACGATAACTTGTAGACGTAAACACACCGTCTGAATCTCTTTGGCACGTAGCCAAACCAAATCACGTGAGCGTTACCGCAATTTCTGGATAAATCTAATATAGATGACAGCAACAGCATTTTCAATAGCGCTCAGCTCATCTGCTTTCCAGCTCGCACTGCAGACGAAACTTCAAAGTCATTCTTCAGACTCCGAAGACGTTCCTCCTCTCAGTTCCCCCTGTTTATATACCCTAATTCGACTGGTCGTGACATCACATGGAATCATCCATTACATTCTATATATCTCCTCTCCTAATAGAGATATCCAGAAAATAATCGCATTTTAGGGAATCTTCGATTTATCGCCAAGTCGCCAAGGTCAGAGGTCCAGGCCTGGCTGATACCGGTCATTCCCTGTAAAACTATCTTCCTAACCATAAGACTAACATTGCCGGGAAGCGGCATTCCATGTTCTCAACAATATTTATATTTTGAATATATTTCTTGTTTTGAACTAAGATTGTTCTATTTATATGGTTGGTATTTTTTAGGAGATAATGGCACTTCCAGTGAATTTCATTTAATGAGATGTTTCAGTGAACAACACTAAGACTAAAGATCTATACAGGATGATTCAAAATAATGAAACAAACATAATAAAATGAAAGGGTGAATCAGAAGTACAGAATTAGAAATCGTAATGGAACATGTGGTCTCAAATAGAGGTTAATACAATCACTTGAGGCTGTTGCGTTAGTACGTTTAAAGATGTATTGTCATCGTTTTTGTTTAAATCTGCTGTTTCTTATCTATACTTGTCTTTCTTTTTTAATTTTAATTTTTGTTTAGTATATCTATTATTAACACAAACAAGTAACTATTATAAGTCGTAGTATATTAATATCTTATTGAGATTATGAGCTAGAAGATAATAAAAATATCCCTATTAGTTATTTCCAAAATACCACTCTAGTAGAAATTTTCAGAAGTCAACTCTTCGAATTCTTTTCAAGAGGTGTTCCCCCGCCAAAGTCTGCTGCCATACTTAACTTTTGTTTTTGATTTTTTTCAGAGTTTACTTTTCTTGTCGATGTTGTCGTTTTCCTTAAAACACTTTTTTATTTTTATACATTTCTTTCGCTTGCTTCATTATTTTACTTCTAACTGTTCAGTGCTAACTATTCTGCCAAGGAAAAATTCGCGAAGCGTGTTACTAAAACGTCACAAAGAGAAACAACTACTATACGTAGTTCCTTTTTAAATGTTATTTTGCAATCTATTCAATAGTTATCGGACACCTTCCATATTCAGGTTCTCCCTGTAAAATGTAAAAATAAGTACGTTAATACAAATAATCGCTCATGTAAGTCATAACCTCTGTCCCATAATAATAGTAGCAAGTGAATATTTAAACTGGAATTATTGGCGAATGCAGATGTAAGTTATGTTGTAGCGCAAAATTGCGAAGCCTTCAATCAAAATCAATGTTTCATGACATCTGTAATTTGTTTTGACACATCTTTCAATTGTTAGGTTAACTTAATTATTACGAATTATAACTATTTTTCTAATTTCATCCGCTGATCGAAATCGATTGTTTTATTTCATTTGAATATCAACCCATTGTAAAAGTAAGATGAAAAAAAGAGAGTTTTCAAATGAAGATAGAGTTGCGATTTTCCTACAACACTATACATCAGTACACAGTATCAGTATCAGCGTATTACTACAGTCACTACAACATCAAGCCTCGCCCAATAATATTGATGAATTTATAAAAACAGAAACTATCTGAACACTCAAAATAAAAATTAGGAGTAATATTTTTAATTTATTGTTTAATTTAATCTAGTTTTTTGATAATAAATGGTGCGTTCTATATTTATTTTCTTTTGCTACCATTATTATGGGACAAATTAAATTCATCAACTGTTACTATTATTATGGGACAGAGGTTGTATATTTTAATAATACGAGATAAGACTATACTTATTTTGAGATTTTTTAGCTAGAAGTTACTAAAAATATCTCGATCATTTTTTCCCAAGCAGAGATTTTCAAAAAATCCAAAAATCAACTCTTCGAATTCTTTTCACGAGTCCCCCTCCCTCCTTAAGTTAGTTGGCACACATCATTTCTATAGCCAGGTTTTCTCAAAGCTTATTATTCTTATCGATATCGTCGCTTCTCTTAGAACGTTTGATATTTTTATACATTTCTTTTGATTGTTTAATTATTATTTTAGTTCTAACTATTCAGTGCTAATCATTCAGAAAAGCAAAAATTTGGTAAATATGTTAGTAAAACGTGACTTACAAAAATAACATCTATACACATAGTTTGCTTTTCATATTATTCCGTAATGAATTAATTATTATCGGACGCCTTGTACATTCAGATCTTCTCCGTACAATGCAAACATAAGTGAGTTAATATTGATAAATCACTCAAATTAGTCGCTGTATTTTAATATCATACAGAGATAATCTGCTAGAAGTTAAATAAAAATATCCCGATTACTTTCTGAAGAAGAAATTTTCAAAAAATTCAAAAATCAACTCTTCGAACTCTCTTCAAGAATTTTTTCCCCACCAAGTCAGCTGCCACATATCATTTTTGTTGCCAGGTTTTCTCAGAGCTTATTTTTCTTGTCGATATTGTCGCTTTTCTTAGAACGCTTTTTATTTTTATCCATTTCCTTCGCTTGTTTCCGAAACAGGTATTAATGGAAAATCTAAATGATTCTTTCTAGAGATTTTTCCCCCAACTTTGGGGCAAGATTAATGATGGCTATTTTGGGAGGTTTATTGTTTTGTGTGTGTGTGTTTCAAGTAACGTATTGGCGATTCTTTCTTTCCCAAGAAGTAAAAACAGAGAGAAGTATTACAGGCGAAAGCCCAAAAGCTGACTCTCGATATTCAACGAATTTTCTTCTTTCCAAGTTTAATTATTAAGGCAAGTCATCCATTTTAATGATGATACGAAGCATTCGCCATTTTTTTTTATATCGTCATCCATTTGTTATGAGATGTAGAAAATTTTGCAAATGGTGCAAGCAATTGAGAGTTGTGTAATGGAAATAGATTTTAGTTTTAAGCAAAGGAAAGTGTGCTCTTAGTAATGTCGCAATTCCTCTCGGATGTTTCGAACAGTAAACTTTTTGTTGCGATTTTTAAGAGATTTACCATCTTCAATAGAAAATGTCTCGTTTCGAAATGTCTTTAGGGCCTTCAAACATTATGTATTGGAAAAAATGCCCTTCATTAAAAAGAATAGCGTTGAATAAAGAAAAACAGGAATCATACTACACTGAATTAAATAATGAAAATGACGGGAGACTGTCTTTTCAAACAGCAGCTGATGTTAAAGCATAGGACTACTTTACTCGCGCGACTCTTTTGCTTCTGGAAGTTTCTCGTAAGTTTATAAGTTTAAGTAGGGTTTTTTGTAGCTTCTGTTGTTACCCTTTATCTCTAAAATAAGACATTAATTATGTTTGTAACATATATAGTTACCGAGATATAGAGGATCTCCCATACCAAGTTTTGTGGCGTTTTTGCGTGTGAATCAATTTCCTTCCTGAGACCCCAATGGGAGAAACGTAGTCCTACGTTAAAATAACAACTGTAATTGAAGATGCATTACAGGAAAAACTGTATTTTATATATAATTTTCGTGTTCAGGTCTTGATGTTTGCGACAAAAACGTGAACAGGACATAATTATCCATATCGTGCAATCATATTAAGTAATTTAGAAAAGTTACAATTATTTATATATTGTAAAAAGGGAGTTTTGTAACTCTTTTTAAAGAAAGGCAGATAGGTTAAATTGCATGCTTTACTTTAGCCTTTCCCGAAAATAAAAATAAGAAATGTAAAAAAATAAGAAAATTTCAAAATGCATCACATATGAATAATTTCAGACGAAAAAAAACATCCAAGAAATTATTCATATCAGCATACACATTTTCTTGAGCATCAGGTACTTCAAAAGAATTTGATGTGCAAAATTGATATCTATGATCTCATAGAATAAATGAATTGCATTAAAATATTTATGATGTTAATTGTGCAAAAGTATAAAAACTTAACCCTTTAGATCTCGAATTAATTTACAAGCAACTTTTAATTATATTTTTGCATCTTTAGATAAGTTTCGGTGCATAATAATACTAGGAAAGAGGAAAAACTTCTTTAATTAAGAAAAATAATTTAATTAATAATTAAAAAATGTTAATTTCTGCTTTCAGCTGCCATCTACTGCTTGCTGCCGGAATTTTACTCTTCCTGTTCCTGTAAGCGTTATTAAAGTGGTTCTTTTAAGTATCCTCGGGATATGCAGAGTTAAATTTCGAAAGGAACTCCACGTGTGCAATCGGATGAAAGTTTTTAATTATGTTTTAATTTTCGGACAGAAATTTT
This sequence comes from Araneus ventricosus, assembly GCA_013235015.1. Classification (NCBI taxonomy): domain Eukaryota; kingdom Metazoa; phylum Arthropoda; class Arachnida; order Araneae; family Araneidae; genus Araneus; species Araneus ventricosus. Next base: position 171,872 of record BGPR01001459.1, on the reverse strand, counting down.
TGACTAAGATAACTTAAAAAGAAGAAAATCAATGCTTCACACTGGGCAATAACCTATGACTTGTTGTGGAGGCGACGAATCCAAAATTTTAATCTATCTTTACCCATTAAGCTAAAAGGAGAATAAATCCGATCATTCTTGCCAGCCATTTCCACTCCTTTTAATCCATGTCATCTTCGACACAAACAACAAGTTTCCTAAATTAATTACGCTTTTTACTGAGTCACGATGCCATCAAAACAAAATGCAACATACGAGAAAGAAAAAGTAATCGAAGAAGCCATTACAATCCAAACTTGGCGACACTGTCACAAGCACTAAAACATCGTCACACATACGCAAATTAACGCCCTTGCTGTCCGATGACAAGACGACGACAGTCTCCAAGAAAGAAAAAAGCGAAACAAAACACAAAACTCTCTCTCTCTGTCTTGTCATCCAAGCAGATAAGTTTCAAGATCACAACCAAAAAGAATAACGCAAGAAAGCAGTCCAAATTTATGGCCAGTGGCTTCTGCAGACATTACCCAATACTTCTCCATCATTAGCTCTTCATTACTTTCGTAAGCCGGCGAAGATAATTTGGGATTGCCATAATGAGCGTTCATAAAACATTTCCCCACTTTCAACACATGGCCCCAACTGGCAATAAAGTCCGAGGGCTTATCGAGCCGGGGTTTATGTTGGGGTAGTGGTGACTACTTATTGGAACTCCACGTTAAGTAGATTAAGGAAAAGGCAATGTCGTTCGGTGTGGACCACAACTTGCTGGGGTGGTCCTCCCGGTGTAGGACTCGTGTCGCACAAGTCTCTGATGATTAACTCAGATGGATGGTTTGTTGAATCTAAGGAGGTATCGCGTATCTCCCAATTATATTTTTAGACAATTATACACATTCGGTCTTTTTTTAGGACAATTAAATGTCTAGCAGTGTCACTTGTATTTGTTTAAAGCATTCTTTCTTATTAGCGAGCTCGGATTCTTTTTAAAATGTGTTTGTCTAAAAGTATTGTGAAAAAAAGCAGTTGCATGCATTCGCTTGTAGCTTTAGAATAGATAAATCACTGTGCTTCATTATATGGATTTATGTTACATTGCGGTTTTGATTTTATGGCATAAATTGGGGAATAAATCTTTTATGAGGTCTTTAACAGTACAAAGTTACTTTTAAAATGAGAAAAACATTAATACATTTTTATTTATTTCTCACATACTACAGTAAAACCGCGGTTAACCGAAACCCGAGTTATCTGAAATGTCTCTGAAATCGCAAAGCCAAAAAACGCATACTGTACTGCACAGAAATAATCACGAAGGCGAGACTTTATTGCAAGGATATTCCCACTTTTTTCTTTTAAGCCCTCCGAGAAGGTCAGTGATTAATTTTAGAATGTTAAGATTAGTGGGCATTAACAATATTAATTACGATATAGCTCACCTGTGCCTTTCAGGCGCATTGTGCCCGACGGAGGGTTAACTTTAATAAAGAACATAAGTGTAGCCTACCCTCCTGGAGAGTCAACCTACATTCTAAAACCCTAAGGTTGAGTCGGCTCTCCTGGGTATTGAAGAAAGTGAAGCCTACAAAGAGACTTTTCAATTGATTTTACACTCAAAACATTTCAGAATTACATATTATAATTAGATAGAAAATAGTAATAGTTGTACATGGCTCAACCGAAAAAATTGTTATCCGAAAAGGCTTCCCCACCGGTTAACCGGGAAAGGAAAAAGGAAAGGAACCCACACCGACCCAACCTACCCGAAAGGGTGTAAGGCCCTTAGTGGGACGGTGGGGAATAATAATAATTAAACGGAGAAAAAAGTGAGAGAGTGAGTTAGTACGAAAGGGAACAGCCGCCCATTGTCCAGGGACAAGAAGAGCTGGGTGGATAACCGGGATTGTATAGTATTACCTTTTATACAGTACAGCGCTTTTATAACCGTAGCATTGCAAAGGTTTTATTTGGTACTTGTTTTATAAATGCCATTATAAGGAAACACATTTGCAGAAAAGTATAAGCGTATCAAGTAACTTTCTTTTGAAATATATATTTTTTACTTCTCGTGTACGAAGTGTACAAACTGTATTCGTCAAAAACCTCGACCTTCAGATTTTGCTGAATCTGCAAGTTTTAGACGAAAGTTCGCAAAAAAAAAAGGGTTTTTGGAATTATATCTGTCTGCCTGTTTATCAACACGATAACTCAAAATCATTTCAAGTTAATCGGATGAAATTTGGTATTCTGCCTTTACAACAAAATCGAATGGCAATATGGTCGAAAGCCTATCGCCCAAACAACGATTTTTATACAGGAAAAGAGAAAAATCGCTCCAGCTTGGAGGGTTAATTATCTAAATTGTGGAACAGAACAATTAAGTTCTGTGGTGATTCAATTTCTTGATAAATTTGTAATAAAATGTCAAGATAAAATGTGGAAACTATATTAATATTGAATTTCACCAACATTGTCAGTGATTTTAAATAACATTTTTAATACTAAAAAAACAATGTTATCTTGCTTATAAACTCTAAAAATTGTATTCGCATAATTTAAATCAAACCTTCGAGAAAATTCATGTTTTAAAGCATTCAAAAAGATTAATTAAACAGATGTATTCATATCGTAGAGATTTCGCCCAATTATTTTTTAAAAATTAAATGAAAAAAAGAACCATCATACGTTCCAACAGCTGCAAAGCTCTCATATCCTCATTAGCGAAAAACGTTAGTTACAAAGCTTTTAATAAGCAGTCCTAGATTAAAACTACATTTTAAGACCAAATAACAGAAAAAAATGATAAATAATTCCCCGATATTTTTGACGGAAGCCCAAATCAACGCAACTAATACTTCTAATAATGATGAGAAGACATTTTTGTCGCACCATATTATTTTTGTCGAAAAATGAATCAACAAATGATTTTCTTGTGCCCGCAAGCGTCAAAAAGTAATAACACACCGCCATTTTTCCCTTGGCTAAACCTTGTTTTCCTCGTTTTAATGAGAAACTCGTGGTCTGGTACAAATTGATCCAATTAATGCTCATTACAGCTTTTTAATCTTTTCCAAGTCCTTTTTTTACCCTTCAGAATTTTCGAAAATGAACAGCTCGCCCTTTTCAGACTTTGAGTTGGACTTTCTTTTCCACTTTTTTCCCCCTTATTATTAAGTTCTTAAAGTAAAAGAAATGTTTGCTTTTACTTTGTGATAATAATCCTTGAGTGGGTTGATTAAAATAATTAATTTTTTTCGCTAGTAATAATGTTATACTATGCTGCATTATCAAATATGTATATAAAACTGCTGTGTTAGCAGTGACTGACTTCGAATTTATAAAAAGATCGGCAAACTATTGAGACAAAAAAGTCATGCCTATCCCTCCTTCAAAACAGAATCAATCGAGACCCATAATTATATACACTGCTCAAAACAGTTAGGGGATATTGTGAGTTCGGTACGAATAAGGTGACCATTTATTTTTTCACTCAAAACGGGACATTATTTAATTTTTAGGTAATGTTATGTGAATTCAGGAAAACACATATTTCTTCAGTTTTTATTTATTAATGAAAATAACAGGAGTAAACACGTCAAAATAAGTAATTTATGTGATTCTGCATTTTTCTGAAGGACACATTTTTGCTTCAGTTTATTTTTAAAAAAAATGAAATTCTTGGCAGAATTTCTTAAAATTTACTTTGGTAATTAACGTTGTTTTATAACCTGCGACATACAACTGTGTTTTTTAGCTCGTCTACAACTTACTCATAAAAATAAAGACCCTTTCAACGGGTACATTAGTGCCAGGCGGACATAGAATACATTCAATAATTATACGAAAGTTCGTAAGATTTAAATTATTGTTGTGAAAGTGTTAGAACAGTTCCACCCAACGACTTTCGGTTTAAATACTTCCCAGTGTTCCATTCTGCCACTTCATACGGTGTAATGAAGTTAGAACTAAGTGCGAGATAGGAGGCTTCTGACCAACTTACATATGCACCGTTCTCGCCGGGATACTAGACATTACCGTCGGATTTTTATTTTTTATTTTTGACGCCTTCTTGCTTGAAATTGTTATTGTCGGTTGCTCTCTTTCTGAAAACGAGACATTTGGGCGTCCCGAAGCTGTGCTTCGGGAGAACGGGGCAGGCTGGCAAAAAACGGGAGTGTCCCGTTCAAAACGGGATGTACGGTCACATTAAGTATGAAACAATCATATATCTTTTAAACAAAAATGAAATAAAAGAGGTTAAAAAGAAAATTATAACTTTTATAAAGTTGGGAATAATCAAAATTTGTCTGTGACGTAGAAAACTAAGCGTTTTAGATAAGGAGTGAAAAGCGACTGCAGCATTCCTTATGTAGGAGGATATTAAAAACAATTGACACTTGTCGAATGTTTTGTCACAGTGAATACGATGTTTCAACAACATGACTTAGCTAAATCGGTAGCCTGGAGTGCCATCGGTCGTTTAAAAACGGGTCAAACGCAATTCGTTGTAGCGGCAGCGTTAGGAGTTTTTCAAAGTGTCATTTCCAGACTATGGAATCGGTTTTTGAAAACTGGAAATGTTCGCCGAAGATCAGGACAAGGTCGTACTCGTGCAACAACACAAAATGAGGATCGGTATTTAACACTAACGGTCAGAAGAAACCGCAGTATGAACGCCACTCTATTGCAACAGCACCTTCTCAGAGGGCTACTGGTACCAGAGTTTCGACTCAAACTGTTCGAAACCGACCCCATCATGTTGGTTTGTATGCTCACAGACCTATGGTTTGTGTTTCATTAACAGCGGGCCACCATGCTGCCTGCAGAAGGTGGAAGGAAGGATGCGCAAGAGCATCTCAGATGGGGACGAGCTGAGTGGAGCAACGTGCTCTTCACGGACGAGACCCGCTTTAGTGTACAACCTGATTATAGGCAGATCATCAGCTGAAGAGAACGTGGAACTCGGAAAAATCCTGCATATGTGCACGAAAATGTCCGATTTGGCGGAGGCGGAGTTATGGTCTGGGCCGGTGTGTCTATCGATGGCCGCATCGACCTGTACATCGTCAGGAATGGAACACTGCCGGCTCATCGATATAGGGATGAGATCCTCAGACCTATTGCGGTCCCTTGTGCTGCAGCAATCGGGGATGGATCCATTCTCATGGTCGATAACGCCAGGCCACATAGTGCTCGGATAGTGGCCAATTTCCTTTTCGACGAAGGAACCCTTCGAATGGATTGACCAGCATATTCCCCAGACATGAACCCAATAGAACATGTTTGGGACGTTCTAGGGAGAAGGGTTGCTGGTCGCTTATCACACCCAGAAACAATTCCGCAGTTGGAAAGCTCTCTTCTATAGGAGAGGGAGAGAATACCCAGTCCCTCATTGATTCCATGCCTCGTAGGTGGGGGATATTGCTTTAGGTCAGGGGAAACCATACGCCTTATTGAAAATCATTTTTACCCGAGAAATCACATATTTTGTTCGTTTGTATGGTATGGACGAATTGTGCATTTTTCTTGTTTACCGACAAATATGGTCAGTAAAATTTAATTATTCTTTGTTCGTTCCACCGTTTTCTTTTCTCATATTTTACCTATTTCTCATATAACACCTATTGATCATATATCAGTCAACAAAATATTTCCTCATCCGCAGTTTATATCCAAAATCATAATATCCTCTAACTGTTTTGAGCAGTGTATTTGCAAATTAGTGAAAATTCAAATAATACTAATTATAGCTGTATAAAATAAGCAACGTAACTCAAAAAATCGCGGTTGGTTAAAATAATTAGCCTTGATTGACAACAACAAATTTTTATAACGGTGTTATACATGGAGTCAGAAAAATAAGTGCTTATTTTTGTTAAATCGGGCACTTAAAAAAAATGCAAGTCTATTCATGCTTATCATGTTTAAAATGTGCTAAAAGTATACTAAATTTTTTTGTGTGTACAGGCTGACCAAAAAGACTTGGAAGAAACTGCAATAAAGGAAAAAAACAAAAGATATTTATAAATGTTAAATCAAATCCTTATCGAAAATTTTCAACATGTGCTTTATCCGTGTACCTGTAGATTTCAAATTTATCCTTATCATTGCGAAACGCATTCTGAAGCATTACAGAAATTATTTCCTGAACAGTTAATTGAACGGCTTCTTTGAGTTCAGCTAAACTAATGATGTTTTTGCAGTAGACTCTTTTTATTTATTTTGAGAAAAGTTTTGACTTCGAAACACCCTGCAAACATACAAAAATAAAATTTGGCTCACTTTTAGAACATTTTTAACAAGATAACATAAACAGACTTTAGATTCTTTTAAAAACTGCCCAATTTCACAAAAATAGGTATTTACTTTTGGAGCACCCTGTATTTTGCTGGATGATCAAATATGGATATAAAGCTACTGTTTTAACATTGATTTTTTTGCTCCGAATTTATAAAATTGAGAAACTTATTATTTTGAGCCGAAGACGCCAAACATATCACCTATCATAACAAAATCAATCGAGATCCATAACTATATATTTGCAAATAAGTAAAAATTTAAAAAAATATTATAAAAATATTAATTATACCTTCATTAAAATAAGAAATATTGGGAGCCATTTCACAATATGAGCGTTTTGTGATTAGATTCGTATATTGTGAAGAGAATCGAGTATTATTTTGGGCTTCTTCTAGTTGACCGAACTGTGTTCAAAATTGGATTTAGATCTAAATTTCGGTATCAAGACCACATACCAAATTTCATTTATCTACCTCACTGCGTTTTTAACTTATCGAGTTCATATAGGGGAAAGTCGGGTCAAACGGCGAAGAGTGTAAGATGACGAATTGCATTTTTCTCGAAAATTACCCTAGATGAATGTTCCAATTCTGCATCATCAGAGACCTATAGTGATCAGCAACCCGTGTCACATCAAAAGATTCCATCCCGTTATTAGTGTGAGTCACAGTTCGCGGTAATGTGTTTTTGAGTTGTTCCTCCGCAACTTTTGGTTGCTGCTTGGTAAGGGATAGCGTTCACAGGGTAAATATTGTTGATTGATATATGCTATAAAGAGATAATCAAAATGTGTTTAATGATGTATTATTTAAATTTTATTTTTCTCATGAGCTGATATCCTTCAATGTTTTTTTGAAATAAAAAGGCGAAATCGGGTAAGATGACGAATTGGGTGGAGGATATGATGACGAACCCCTCCACCTTAATTCATGAGCTCCATGTGCTACCTGAATGCCACTTGCCCTTCACTGGCACTCCAGTGAAAAAATGAGCATCTCATTTAAAAAAGGAGAAAGAGGAAAAAGAGGATAAACGAAAACTGTGACAATTGAAGAAGGCTGATATTAATAATACTAAAGGCGACAAACCTGGTAAAAATTTTACAAAAAAGAAGAAAGTATCTAAGTGACACCTCGACTTCTGATGTTCTGAATCTGAAGACTCTACTCTTTCATGTGAATTTCCTTATGTTGACGCTGATGGCAATCTGGACACAGAGGACCTCGATAATGAAGAAGGCATCATTTGCAGCGAGCAAGGAAAAACGAAATTGGGATTCCAATGATTTATGTGCAAATTCTGGTCCCATTACACATGTACTGACTGGGACAAAATCCAAGCCCATGGCGATGTGATTTTTGCAACTGATTTCATTTCTTAAGGTTTCAATCTAAAATTTCGATTTCATTTGTTTTATGTTGTTACTTTAGTCCGATTATGTTTGTTTTCTACTTTGTGCAATTTGTTATGATCAAGACGTGGTGTCAGTAGTTTTAAATCGTTTTTTGAGAGCATATGTTGTTGAATTAAATTACTATCTCAATTCGTCATCTTACTCGACATTGTTCGTCATCTTACCCGCACAGTCGGGTAAGACGACGAAAATTACTTTTTTTTAAAAATGAAATTTTAGGGTCTCAAATTTGAAAATAATTTTTTTAAAAAAAATATCACTTTAAATTAAAGAGTTGCAAGAAGATTTTGCCTAAATAATAATCCTCCTGCAACGAATATTGAGGTCAAGAAAAATCCCCAAAGCTTAAGGCCACCATCTTATCCAACTTTCCCCTACACACGGACAGAGAAACAAACAGACAGTGTATCCGTTGATGGTTTCTGTCCAAAACTAGACACATATCTGTGGCTTTATCAGATTTCACTTTAAAATTCACCCATTGTGTTGTTGAGTTTTCATGTGCACATACTACAATAGACAGATTGAAATATCATATTCGCATGCACGTGGTCGAACAGGCAGAGACACACACTTTTTATTGATGATTTTCGCCTACAATTCCAATTTTAAGACCTCGATTTTTTGACAATTGCAATACGAAAGTGAAAAGCAAAAAAAAAAAAAAAAATCAACTCTGATTTTACTAGCAACAAAAAAAGAAATGCTATTGCTATTTGGCAAAGTATGCATTATAGGATTAATGAAAAATTCTAATTTGAAATCATTTACGAATCGCAGAACACCAGACAATTCTTGGTTGAAAACTGAACCCTATGATACGAAATAGAAATATTTTTATGGGCAATACATTTCACAACAATAATACCTCCAAACTCACACCTTCTTAAGAAGAGGACTAATCGATTCCTCCAAACCAAACACTGTGAACCAAGAACTGCAAATCTTTCCCCAGTACCTTCTAATCTTTCCTAGCAAATCCTGCAGAAAATCTCTGAAGATTCTAAGAAGTCGTTATCATAAGTGGCCTGTTAATTCCTACAATAACAGTCGCCAAGGAATGATTATAAATTTACAACGCCAAACCCGACCCGCTCCCAGAAAACGGCAGGAATTTGCATTCATTCGTATGAGGATTAGGAGATGGGCGACTGGCTACACCAAGGCGGGATTAAAGTACGCCAAACGGAGGTCTGGGAAAGAGTGCTTTGCAAAGGATTAAGAAGACATGTCGTGGTCGATGTTCCAATAGATAGGAATTTGTTTACTATCACAGATAGATTTGTCTTCCGTCTTGAACGGATAGTGAAGGTGGGGTATCGGATTCCCAGTTGACTTAGCGGATAGTGTGGAGTTACATTGGAAGCTGTTGGTAAAAGCCAGGAAACTTGACAAAATTTTATAAATTTTGTCACTGGGCACAAAGCGAGGTAAGGGGCAACGGAGTCAGTTTCAAGATGTTCCGCTGATTCAGTGAGAACCTTGTATCACCACATCAGAGTTATTGAATTTAATTATAGCTTCTAGGTTTACATAAGAAAGAGAGACAAAAGGAATTTAATTTTTAATATGAGGGACAGTTCCTCGTAAGGAGAGTGATGGTCAAGTAAAAAAAAAATGCCCAAGAAATATAAAAGTAAAGGTTTTTAATTAGTGAAAAAAAAGTATAAGCGCCACGATGTCATAAAGAAAGCGCTCTTTAATGGAAAGAAGAAGTATATGGACAAATGGTAACAATTAGAAGTTCACTAATTGATCGCTATGACGCTCACAAGCGAGTTAAGTTGCAGTGAAGACAGATATAACGAATACAGTTTTTAATGGAAATCTCCCTATTACGAGTGATCTGCAATACATCGTCAACGAGTTAATGTTAAATATATGAACTGTATAAGTTTATAACGAAGAAAAAATAAGCAAGCTTTCGTTATAACGTTAAGGGACGGTGCCAGGTAAAGAATACTTTTTCTCTCTTTAAATGACTTTTAATAGAGGAAAACAAAATAAAAGAGAAGAAGTGTTCCTGAAAGTATCAGGAACACTCCTCAGCGAAAAAGATTTGATGGAAGCATTGGATATTAGAGAACATTTCTGTAATTCTTCAAATGTCCTAGTCCCGGAAACTGCTGGATTCCATAAAGTACAATGTTACGTTATCCAATCGACAATGTGTAACCAAAAGTATGCTTTGGATATGTGTTTTAGTAAAGATCGTTTTATATAAAAAGGAAAAAGAAGACAATAAGCCTATTTTACTTTTATGATTTTTTTATTGTATTTTACTCTATTATGATTCGCTTTCAACGGAAAGACCGTTTTAAGTGACTGAATGGAAAAGATGAAGTATTTACTTCTTTTGAAGTAAATACTTCAACAACAAGCTGCTTATTTCTTGAAAAAATTATTTATTTGTTTTATAGATACATCAGAAGACTGAAAATGACCGAGCAATCCCCTGTCCAGTTCATTACGTAACTGTGTCTAATTAAGAAAGTTTGTAGATGAATATGACAGAAAGAGTCCTTTAACTATGAGTCCTATGGAAACTCACCTAGTGTTTTTAAAACTTTACTATGTTCTTTTATTACATTTTTCAATAATAATAATTTCAATAATTAGAAAAATTGTTTAAAATTGAAACATTTCATTGTAATCAACAAAAAAAAGATATTAAATTGGAATTTTTTTAGTCTTTTAAAAAATAATAATTAATCTTTGATGCTAATATGGCATTTGCTTATTTTATCACTTATATATATGCTTGAGGTTCCACAATTTTTCACTCGAAAATTAGACACAAAATTACGTGTAAAAAATTTTTAATAAAATCCTGACAGCCAAAGAAATAACCGATATAATTATCAATAAGTAGCTTAAAACAGAGCGAAATACTGTTTTAAATACTATTTTATCTATAAAGCAATCAAGAATTTGCATTTTCTTTAAAGCATCTACGATGAAAAATCAATCTGAAATATTTGCCACGGAGATATACTTGCTTAAAAGAACATTCTTTTCATAAATCTAAACTTTTACCATTTAAAAACTAAAATTCTTTCTAAAAAGATAGAAAAAAGGAAAGAAAGTGCGACGCTATATGCATCGATGTTAAAAATTTTCAAAGTTTGTTTTCGCCAGGCCGGTAATCGATTAATAAATGAAAGATAGTAAATAAACGCACACCCAAAAACTTTTCGACAAGCTATAACAGGAGGTACGAATATAAAGAGGCATATGTCCTCCAGACGAAAAACAGGCGCAAGTTTTGCAAGTAGATATTATTTCTATAAACACCTAGTTCGAACTTATATCTATAAATTTACTTTTCAACAATTTGTTTTGGTGCAAAAAGTAAATTTCTACGCAAGTGTTCTAAGAAAAATTTGTTTTCGAAGAATGTGGAGAAAGGAAAGAAAGTTTTCATGTAGAATAAAAAGAATACAGAAAAATGTCTGTACGTCGAATTAAATCCACCGGAGATGCTTCTTGAGCAAAAACGTGAAAATACTGTACTGAATACAGGTAACTATTAGAAAATTTCAGATAAATGGTAAATCACATAAACTGGATTTTAAAAAGTAATTAAAATTATTTGGATTTATAATTTACTTCATCTACAGGAATTTCATCAAAACGATACTCACCGTTTCGCTTTATTTTGTGTTATATTAAGAGAGGCGGCCCAAGGCCGGGCTATTGCCCGTGGCGTCCAAGTTCTGGGTGGCGCCAAAGCGGGAGTATGAAGATAATAATTTTGTTTAATAGACACCAGAGTCCCCCCCCCAAAAAAAAAAAACAGTAAATAGATTTTTAAAATGAATTTGTTCAATGTAATATTTTAGTTTTAGTAAGACTACCATATATTTTTAAGTATATCTGAAAATAAATAATTCTCATCATAATATTATTAAGTCATATTTGCAGGTAAATCATGCATATTTCTAAGCAATAGTTTGGCATTCATAATACAATCATTATTAGAATTTAAAAAATTCATTGGTTGTGTGTGTAGGGCGCCATATTGTTACCTTGCCCGGATGGTAAAGTTACCACAGACCACCCCTGTATATTAATACCCAGGCTTTCGCAACTACAACTGTGTTATTTCGTGCCGGATCTCATAACAATGAACCAAACATAAATCAGATAAAAAGAAGACAAATCAGCCGACTCCCCACTATTCCAAATTCCACGTCACACCAACGCGAGTACATTTGAGCCTCGACAACAAATAATGTACACCAGGTTCACATACACAGAGGACCTATAGTGGACTCGGATTTCGAACCTGAGACACAAATGCCGGCACTATACCAACAGGACAGCACGACCTCGAAATAGTTTTCGAAATGAAAGCTTCGATGAGTTCTGCTCGAAGAATAGAATTGTAAATAAAAATAAAATTCAACTAAATGTACTCCGTGCGTTCAGGATTCATAAATCGGAGATGGAAGCTTCAAAGGCACAATTTCAGTGAAAATCCTATCGAATTCTACACATTTTTGTACTCGGCTATTAAGTTCAAAATTTCTCTTTTATTGCTATTGTCGGATGCTAATTGCGATGTACTTATATTAAATTACTATCAAGATTAAAACCACACCTACAAACCCATATATTATATCCGATTGTATGTGCTGAAATTAGAGTCAATAAGTATTAACCCAGAGCCTAAATTAAATGCATGGTTGTTTGCAAAGCATTTCTCACATTTCCAGAATAAATAAGCATTGATTCCTTTCGGCATACCGATCTCGACTAATTGCCAAAATGTTTTAACGAAATTGCCACCCAACGTGACTTAACGATTCAGTGTTGCCACTTCGGACCGTAACTTCGTACTCATGGAATTCCCTGAATAGATTAGGACCTTCAGGTATAAGGGGCGCTGGCAAATTCAATTAATTTAGGAGCCCAAGTCCAAATCCTATCGAAGCGCAGACGATTTTTCATTAAGAACAATTAACAGTGTTCTGTTTGAGTCAGCTTCTGAAAAGCAATTCTTACATTTGTTCGTTCTCTAAGAAGAAAATTCTAACATGCCACACTGTGAAATGGCTTGCTTTAAATCCGACATTTGGCTCTTATTTCGCAAATATTTGAAATTGAATTTCTAGCAAAATAATAATCAACTGGAATTTAGTTTTCTTTCTTTAAGAATATTCGAAAATAGAAAGTTACAGTTTTCTTTAAATGAAAGTTTTGTTTAACATCTCTCAATCTATGTATGTGTATACTGTATAGTGTCTATCTCATTTTAAAACGGTTAATTTTAAAATAAATTTATTAAATGAAAGGAGGAAAATTTAGGAAAAGAAAACACGTTTAGCGATATTATTCTATAGATCTGTAAATGTAGAAATAAAGAAAGAAATAATTTAGGAGGGAAAAATCACACTTGGAGATATTTTTCTATAGACCTGTAAGTGTAGAAATAAAGAAATAAATAATTTAAGAAAAGAAAACACAAAAATTATTCTATAGATCTTTAAATATATGAATAAAGAAAGGAATAATTTAAGGACCCCCCCATATTTAGAGAAATTATTCTATAGGTCTGAAAATGTATCATAAGCTTAAATTTAATTAACAATTAAAAATTGTATTTCATTTATACATTAGTACACGAATTGCTCCTTGATTGTCAGTCAATTCGTTGTGATAACTTTCGTTTGTGATATATAATGGTGTATAGACTTGGGTAAAGCGCGGAAAACTCTCATTTCGCCGATAATTCTACACTTTAAATTAATCAAATAATATGCCGATTAATTTGGTAATGTGCTTATTATCTAGGTAAAGTGCGAAAAACTTTCATTTTGTAGACGATTTCTCACTTTAATGAAACAAATAAGATAATCTACAGATTAAATCGTAACGCAGATTATTGGACACGTCATCCAGGTAAAGTGCGGAAATACTCAGTTTGTAAATGATTCCGCTAACGGAACAAATCAGATAAACTGCAGAATGTGCATAATAACGGATTCCAAACATTAACATTTAGATTTATAAATGATTGAATTAGGTGAATTTTGTTTCAATTTATGGTAAATAGACAAATTTGAAGTGGAATTTCCTTACACTTAGAAAATTTAAATCCGCTTGCTGGAAATTTCTACAAAACATTGCATTAGGTAAATTTTGTCTGCTGATCAATATTGAATAGTGTGAGATTAATTGGGTAATGTGCACGCTATCTAGGTTAATGTACGGAAACCATTCATTTTGTGGACGATTCCGCACTTTAACGGAACAAATAAGATTATATAGAGAATGAGCACAATAACGGATTTCAAACTTTAACGTATAGATTTCTTTATAAATGATTGCATTAAGTAAGTTTTGTTTCAATTTATGGTAAACAGACAAATTTAAAGTGGAATTCCCTTACACCTAAAAAATTCAAACCGACTTGCTGGAAATTTCTATAAAAACATGCAAAGTTTCGCTTTCTAAGCGAATACAAATTATATTCTTACACTGTTAAAATGAGCGTCGGTCACTAATCATTATTGGATAGTGTGAGAATAATTGGGTAATGTACAGCTATCATGGTAAATTAAGGAAAACTTTCATTTTGTAGATGATTCCGCACTTTAACGGAACAAATAAGATTATATGGAGAATGTACATAATAACGGATTCCAAACTTCAACATATAGATTTCTTTATCAATGATTGCATTAAGTAAATTTTGTCAATTTATGGTAAACAGCCAAATTTATAGCGGAATTTCATTACACCTAAAAAATTCAAACCGGCTTGCTGGATATTTCCATAAAAAACGAAAATTTTCGCTTTCTAAACGAACTGAAATTTTATTCTTACGCTGTTAAAATGAGCATCGACAACTAATCAGAAACTTATTATTTCCGAAGCTGATTTTAAAACGAATCATTCTAAAGCTGCAAAGATTTTTTTTCTCTGTGATTTTAAAAAGATACAGAAGATTGTTGACAAGTGGTTCGTTTGCCTGTAAAAGATCCCGTTGTTATCAGGAGGGGGGTGTTCGTTTAATTGGATTAACGAACGGAATTGTTGTAAAAAAGATGAGGGGGTCTTCTCGAATGCGAGTCTCGAATAAATTTCTATGCTAATTGGAAAGAAGAAATAGAAGAATGATAAATTTACGACGTTCGAAAGTGAGGAGGCGAATTACTACTTCCGGTGCGTAGAAGGGGCCGGAAGTGGGGTGAACTGGGAAAGGAAAAGAAGGTACTGAAATCCAGCTTGTTACTTCGGAACTAACAAGGAAGAATTTATCATCATCCAGGGGAATTGTCTTTTTTTTCTAATTTATTTATCTGCATTTTTTACTCTGAATAATGCGCCATATTAAACTGGCTTAAAAATGGAAAATAGAATCCCTAGTTTATTCTGTCTTATTAAAAAGCGTGAAGTTTAAGACATGGGAATTTAATAGTTAATGTTTTGTAGTAATCAAAGTAGAAATATTGCAATTAAGGATTTTCATATGTAGAAATGCCGTATCCAGATAAAAAAATAATTTAGCAACGACATTCAGCGATAACTTGGTTCGTTATGACTGAATGCGTTCTGGCATAATAATTAAGACAAAACGAAAACTTCAACTTTAATTTTCACCACTCCTTTTTAAAAAAAGACCACATAGAAGGCATTTGAAATTATAGAACAAAACTTTTAGAATCGAATTTTCTTCCTCACCGCGATTTCGGATTGATAGAAACGACGACCCTAACTTTTTTCGACAAAGTCGAATTTATCAAAAAATAATGCAGATATCGATCTAAAATTTTAACCAGTTATTCCAACTAACATAAGATATACTGCAGCAGAAGTGCACATATTTCGCCCAAATTGAAGAAAAAAATTATTTATTTTTTTAAATTTTACTTTTTTTTTTTTTTTTTTTTTAAATTTTCGCCTGACAAAATTAAGCTAATTTAACGTTCGACAGCTCATTTTATGGGTGTTTTTAATATCTAAAACCTTCTTATTTAAACTTTTTCTCACAGATTAATAGCCTTTTATTTTAAACGCGAAAAATCAATATATCCTTCCCCCAATCCTGTCCGATGTCCAGGTACAAAATATAGTGTCATGTTTTCTATGGTCGACCAGGATGTAAACTGTGTAAACAATGAATCTTCTTTCATTGGCGAAACGATGTTAGATTTTTCTTAGTACAACCCAATTCCTCTCTCCCAGAATTCATTAGCGTATATCCGGGCGTTTTGAAACTCCGGACAGTAGCAAGGACGTGAGCTTGAAATCAGGACTGTCCGGTCGAAATTCGGACATATGATAATCCTAAATATGATAGTCTTATAGTGACATTTTTGAGTTTATACAGAGAGCGAACAGACTTACAAACATTCATCTTTATATATCACATATTAGATGCATTACATTTCTTCTTAACTCACAATATAAGTGACATTGAATGAAAAAATCGCATTCAAAGCGGCATCGATATAAAAAAGTCTTTTGATAAATTAAAACATCTCCTATAAAAAATATTCCATTAAAAAAGAACTCTTTACATTTCAAGGAAATACAATAAAACCGAAGAAATGAAAGACGCTTAATAAGCTAAAAAAAAGTCAAGCTTTATTCCACTTTTAAAATGTTTAATCGAGCATATAAAAAATAAACAAAAAACATGAATTAATTAACGCATAAATAGATAAAAAAAATTGCGGGAGGTATTCATTCGTAGAAAACATTTTCGGTCATTCAGAGCGGGAAACACTTGTCCAGTCTTTAGAAAAGTACAATTCTTTTACTTTCTTTTTTTTCTCCAAGAAACGGAACAACTTTCCAAATGGACAAGAAAAAGGGAACAGGAAAAAAATCTCTTTTTATTCTCCAAGCAGCAATTACTTTAACAAAAGATCATGCATAAACATGAACATGCTACTGAAACTGCTTTGTTCTGACTTTCTCTTGTATAGATAGACGGATTAAAACCCTCGCTACTCACTCACTCAATAACGTACAAAAAAATTCTGCCCAAAAACAAGCCAAACGGAACAAAAGATTTTGGAAAAGAGCTTTGCTTAGCGAATTCTTTTTGCTGTTACGAATCGCACTGTCGTCTCGAAACGGCGTCATATCCGGCGATCCGACAAGCGTCACTTCCGTTTCTTCGTACATGGTTTGTTTTGATTTCGTTCTAGATGGTATGAATGGCTTCTTCAGGACAGAACAGAAGCAGCGTGTCAGAATAGAAGACAGGGCATTTCCTGGAGGGTTGACATTCTGAATAAAGTGGAGTAGAACACGACAAGTGAGGAAAGTTGCCGCTGCAGCTGTATTTTATAAAATTACTTTTTTCGGATATGCCCATTGAAGCTGTAATAACACTTCACAGCTGCTTGGTATTCGGATTTCACCGCCGAAGAATAAAAAACTTTTTGCTGCCTATTATTCTCTTTCATTTTTGCTATTCAAAATTTCTGTAAGATATTCGAGTACAAAATAAAAATGGATTGTTCTAGTTTTTAAAAATCTGGAACATCATATTTTATGCAGGCTGTTTGGAACTCAAACATTCAATGACATTTACACAAAGAAAATTGCACTTATTTCACGTTCACATTAAAAAAGCTCCAAACAAAATTAGACAGATGCACACTCAGGACGCAGTTATGCAATTAGGAATCAACTGTTGTCGTTCAGCGAATTCCCGCTTTTGGGAAGGTACTGATCGTTTCAAAACCCCGAGACTAGCACTTTTAGACGATTTTAGCGGTGACAGGCAATGAGTAAGATGAGCGCATTTCTGGAGTTCTTTGTTAGGTCACGCTAAGTAAAATGTAAAAATCTCCCCCACCATTTTCACTTTTCCCCTATTCTGGTGAAATCAACTCCGCCTGGCGCATGCGCAAAAGCGTGATGGGTTTCGGAATTCGAAAACATACAATATGCTAATTACATTGCCAGATTCATTACAGATGCGTCCTAGACGGGCAGATGGACACTTGTGGTCAAATGACCGGATGTAGTTAGTGACGCACTATGAAAGTGTGCAAAGGAATTTTGGGGTTGTGCAGATTTGTTGTTCCTAACCATAACTATGAACTGTACTTGAGACCTCAGATGAATGCGGGCAGAGACTCTGTCAAGACGCAGAGCCGGCGCGAACAAAAGCGCGGTCCGATGCAAAGTTGACATGCGGGGCCTTCAAACACCAAAAAAAACCACCTTTGTACACCAAAATAATTCATTGCATTTTGCTATGCATTATATTGCGTTTTGTATTTGGTATAGAGCATGAAAATGATAAATAATTAAATTATTTTTAATGAAGTTAACATTTCAAACACACAAAAAGTCATTAATAAATCAAATAAAAATTACTTCATAAATACAATTCGTTATGGGGCTTACCAGAATAAGATTACAATATGTGATTTTGGTTTGATTTTCTTACATGTTTGATGATAAAATCGTTGATAATATCGTAATTTAGTTTTTTCGGTAAATTCGGATTCGATAGATTTGTTAAGGAGGTAAATTGTTTTTGACTTATGCTAGATCTCCAGTAATTTTTAAAAAATTATTTTCAATCTTAAGAAAGAACTTTCTGCATACGCGAAGGTAATTGGTAAAAGTCAATAAATTTTCAGAATAACAAAATTTCGAAACAATGCAAATAAATTATTTTTAAATAAATATTATAATAGTGAAATCGTAGCAGGCAAAACTCAACGAGAAACTTCGATTTCATTAAATAAATCAATACAGTCAATTTTCATTTCTCAAAATCAGTCTGCGGCGCAGGGCCTTCAGAAAGGCGGCGACTAGTGCCCTCAGACCTTTCGAAACCTCTCGGGCCGGCTCTGTCCAGGCATATGACCAGCGGGCATTCAGCCTTCAAATCTTCTACTTAATATTTGAATACAATGAACTTATATTGGGGAAATGTAACTTGTTAACCTGTATATAGATGTAAATAAATATTTACTCTAGACTATTGTAACTGAGCGAACTCAATAATTACTAAACTACTTTGGGTACGCTAAAATCTAAAATAGTAGCAGCTTCGGGATATTGTTACGAAAATCATTCAGTGGGTGTAAGATGGAAGCAGTCCAACAAACAGGATAATGACACAACGCTTTATTCCACGAATATTTCAGAAAACAAGTAATATTCCGTAAAACAGGTAACAAGAAAAACAGCACTTGTACAAATTAGCAACATAAACAGACAGCAAATCACTAATAGAACCACAGAAACAGCATAGTCAATAGCGCTCAACGTCTAACAGTTGACTAATTCGTACTGCGAACAGAACTGCAAAGAGATTCCCAAAAAATCATTCCATAGTTTGAGCACCTCGATAATTATTGCTTTTCCGACAGGGTGTGACATCACATAGAATTCTTTAGAAAAATCCATATCTCGGTTCCTATGAGAGATAGGGCCAGAATTCTTGAATTTTCTAGAACCTTCATTTTTGTCGCCAAAATTGCCATATTTCTTATGAAATGGTTGACAAGGTCGGGGGTCATTGGCGTGGCAACCGTTAAGAAAGAGTCTCTGTAAAACTCTCTTTCCAAACACAAGATTAACATTGCAAGGAGAACGGTTTTGCAGATTCGTAAGCATATTTAGAGACTAATGACTGCTGGGAATTTTTTTGAACCATCTACTAGGGCCTATAATAATTGAATTAGAATGATGAATATGATTTTAGAGTGCAAACCTTGCACTAACGAAGCTATTATTTCAGAATAGGCTCAATGTCGAAAACCCAAATTTGGCAAATTTTTAGTATGCAAAACTTGCATTGATCTGTACCAAACTCTTTTGGTTTTCTCAGCCTTTCTAATTTTGATCTGGTCATGCAACCACAATCTTCTCAATACTGTTATGTTACATCTTTAAAATAGACATATAATTTTTTCCCTCTGAATATGAGACGATCTTTGCCTAAATTTTTAAATTTCGGAAAACTGACGAGTTCTGAGAACTTCCGTGTGTAGGATTGATTTTCGGTATAATGCTTCGTGAAAGGGAAACCGGAAGTCGAGCATCGACACGAAAGTTCTGTATACCCAAAATAAGCAAAACAGAAAACTCGTTCATAAACACCACACTTTGCTCGATATCATTATGAAAGGCTTAATTTATGAATGATGTTTTGATACTTGTTTCGTTATTTGAAAAAAAAAATATCTATCCAGACGAATAACCAAAATATTTGCATATTCGCTCTTTGAAATTTATACATAAAATTTTATGTTAAATTTATTTATGATTTATAGCAAATTATTTATAAAACAATTCGTTAAATTTGTGGAAGCTTTATCATTAACAATAAAATTAAGATCATAATTGAGTGAAGATAAGATAAATTTAAGAAACAAAAAATTATTCTTGTAGGGTAAGCTTTAATGCGAAAAGAATTATTTTATTGTTACGATTTCAATTTCTTTTTCAAAATAGTTTTATGCCACTTATTACTGCAGAACACAAGAAATTCAATTTACCTGACATCAACAAAACTTCATTAATTTTTGAAATAAGAATAAAGTTTTCAAAAACTTACATATTATTTTAATTAATAACATTCAGAACGAAATTTTATTAATAATCAAACAAAATCATTTCCTGAATATCGTGTTAAAGTATTATTCCCATACAACAAAGATCAACTCAGCACTTTCAAAAATCCGCGGCGGATAAAATAATAAAGATCATTATTAAGCCGATCTCATCAGATCTTGAAAAAAATAATCAAAATTAAATAAAAATTTTACTTTAAAAAATAATACACATTTTTAGCAGCAAAAGCCAACCCTTGCTAATTAGTGGTGTTACAAGGAATTCAAAATAATTGATATTAAGCTCCGGATTTGTAACAAAAAATTTGTATATGCTTAACATATTAATGAGTAAACGAACATAAAAATAAATATCGTGAGGATACAGTAGAGCTTAGAATTCTATTAATATTAATTTATTCAGTCAACTAGAAATTTAAACAAGATTTTGTTTTAACAGGATATATTTTAATTTTTTGGTATTTCATTATTCACTTTTTGTAGTCTATATTTTTTGAGCAATAATTTCTAATTATGATGGGAATGACTAATTATATTCGTTATAAAGCTTATTTCATAGGATTTGGAAACATTTTCGAGTCAAACGATTTTTATTTTAATGAAAGCTTTATATATTTCTACGAAAAAAACATTGTATTGGTTTTTCTTCGGTTCGCTCAAGAACAATTTCTTTTTTTCTCTATATAGGTGAGTTTCTTGCTTAATTTTTTTTTAAACAAAAGGATGATTTTAATATGCCTTTATAGAGATAATGATATTTTCAGTTTTTTTCCCTATGTGATTTTATTTTCAACTTCAATAAACTAATTTTTAGATTTGAACTTAGTAGTGTAAAAATAATTTTCCATTTTTAATGTAATCTTTACATTTCTATTATTTCACAAATTCTTATGGCAGGATTCTAATTTTTTTATTCGGATTTATTTTCTTATGAAGTGGAATTACATCTTTTTGTAATGCCTTTGAACAAGCAATTATTTAACAAAAGCGATATTCTGAATGTATAGTAAATAATATCTTCAACATTAGATGGTTGTTCAGCCAGTACACATTTTGAATGAGAAAAGTATTGATTTAATAGATTTTCTTCATATTATTTCAATTTTCGACATGTTTCCTTTCCTACATAGTTTTTAGCCCTTATCGTATACTGAATAAGTTTCACTATAAACACCTTCGGTTCATTTAAATATATTTGAATTGAATACAATTTTACAAACATTCATATAAATAACTAACAAGTTATTTTACTATTATTAAATTCAAAACGAGTGACAAGAATTCTAAACCTATTGTGTATTGATAAATATTGCTGCCATGTCCAAACAACATTTATATGCAACAAACAGCAGAAAAATATCGTGTTACGTGTAAAAACTCAGAAAAAAGAGACTAAAACAGGTATTATTTCGACGTTTCTTTGTAAACACAAATTTAGGAAAATATCAGGTTAAATATAGGGCCTTGGTGGCGTGTAGGTAAAGTTTTGGATTTGGAATGCAAGGGTCGCAGGTTGTAGACCTGATTCTATCAAATATCTACTGTGTTTGTGAGCCTGGTGTACGTTAAATATGTCGTCGCGATCAAACTCAGCTGAGTGTTGGCTCAGGTGTGGTCCTTGTCATCTGACCATGATTTAAAATTACGAGATCCATTCCCAAAATAACTCTCGTATAGCCCAAAAATGGGGCATTAAATAAACTAAACAGAACGAAGTTAAATTGAACGTTTCTGCGTTGGTTTCCACTTATGAAGGAGAATCATAAAAAATTTAATAAAAATAATTTTTACAGACATACTTTTATAAGTGTACGATGAAGTGGAATTTTTTATATTTTATTTTCTGCATTTTAGTCTTCAATTTATAATTCATTATGATAAACATCATGGAATCTTGAAATCAATTTTATCACCAAGTCCAATACAAGCTGGCGCCACTTGTGTGGAATAAAATTTAATTAAATCGATTAACTGATAATTAAGCTCTCAAAATAACAAAATATACTGTATAGTCATCGAGAACATATTGTTGTACAAAATTTTAAGACTCTGGTACATCAGGAATGAATGAAAAATTGATTACAAAATTCTATTTTTACGGGCACGAATCAAGCTTCTCTAAAGTATCCCAAACATGCTCAATAAGAATGAGTCTGGAGATCGAACTGACCATTTCATGTATTGAATTATTTGCTGCTAAATATTATCTTCCACGATACGAGTCCTGCATGGTCTAGCTCTGTCATCAAGTAAGATAAACTTGTCGCCTACTGTACTAGCATAAGGGCGCACATAAGTATTAAGGACGTAAAGACTGGCTTTCCAAGAGGTAAGAAATGGAGGGTTGTGTGTGCACTCAAAGAGATACCACCCTATACGCATATACTGCATCCTCTATATAAATATCTTCTATAGATATTTGATGGAGGATAACGGGTTCCATATCCTCACTAAATCAAACAACGTCTATTACCACTTAGCAGATTAAGCATGGACTCATTCATAAAAGATATTTCTTTTTCTATCCGTAGTCCGGTGGACATGTTGATGTGCCTATCTCCTGTAACATGAGTAGAGCAAGACACAACTGGTTAGCCACCTCGTAGACAGACCACCTTGTTGAGGCTTTTCGTCTATACTTATAAAAGTCAATGTTTGAGTGTGTGCGATGTCCAGACGAATCTATAGCACTTACAGCCATGAAATTTGGTACACAGGTAGTCGTAATGGTGACTCAATGCACCTCGAAGTAAAATTTAATCAAGAATTTTTTTTTTATTTAATGTGGTTTTGGGTCATTTTTGGCACGTTTACGGCTGTAGTATCTTTTCTAATGATCGTTGAAAAGCAACCAATGCACCATCGGATAGAACAAACAATTTTTGTTCTAATAAAGTTTTTTTTGAATTTTAAACATAATTTACTGAATTTTGAGAAATTTTTAAATAATAGTCACTTTTCATTTATATTTTTAACTTTGAAATCTTATTTTCTTGCATCCAACTTTCTAATAACGCTATCATTTTCAATTTTTGTTAGGTATAACCCGGAATATTTATCCCTGTTTCAAAACAAGAATTGTTAAAATATCTTTTTTCTCCGAATTTCTATGAATTTTTTTTATTGATCAGTTCAAAACATTTTCTCGCGCATATCCGAATCGAAGAAGCTTTCGTCCGACCCAAGGTTACTCCGAGTTCCCAGAATGCATTTCAACTATCCAATTGGCTGGCAGTAACAAGCGACAGTCACGTCAAACTCTCGATCATTTTATTGTGTCAGCTAATCTTAATTACTTCATTTTAATGATCCAAGAATTTGATTTATTTGATAGTCGCGCATATACGCTGATATCTTTAGTTAAAAGAAAGTTCTTGCGTGCACTTTAACTAATAATCGAGGGCGAAATCAATAATATATATATTTTGATTTCGTTTTCAAAACTTTGGGCTTATTTATTTTGTTGAAGTCATTATGCCACGGGCAACGCCGTGCGCGTACTGCTAGTGTTCTATAAAAACGTTAACACTATCCTGCAGGTGGCTTTTGCTTTGCAATACCTCAGTTGGAGACGAGTTGTGATAATGAACTGGAAATGTCGGTCATTAGTGTTCGATGTATATCTTGGTTGTCTTTGTTTCAACCAAACGGATACTGACTTTATGGCTTGAAATTGTTAACATGGTACAGAGTAACTGATATTTAACCATCTAGATACCTGTCTGATTCTGAGTTGCCTCTTAGCACCCAGTGGCCCTCAACCGCAATTCTTTCGATAAAAGATGCTTTAATGTCGGTGTATGAAATTGGCAATTTCTGATTTCTTATCTCACTGTCACAGAGTAATTTACAATCTGGGCAACTCTTCTGATTTTGACTTGTGTCTTATCTCTCAATGGTCCTCTATCGCATTTCTACAGGCAAATGTCTTGAAATCAAAGTAAGAAATTGGTTACTTCAGATTTCTAATCTCACTATCACAGCAAAAACCAGTCTTAATCCCGCACAAATGCATTTTTATGCTGTTTGCAGATGATGTATTCCGACTGCAGTGACACTCTTTTGCAAATAGCAGTCTTATTCAATTCCTTTTAATCAACAACACATTCAAAATTCTTATAGGTTAGTTACTTTTTGAAGAAGTGATTGGTATTTTATGATTTTCCGTTAATTTAAAGATACAAGTAATTTTTTAAAACATTATTCGCAATTAATTATTGTTGTTTACTATCGAGACAAAATGGAATTGAAAACGGCAAGTCTCAGCAAATAAATAAATAAATGAATAAAAAATAAAGGCTTGATTGAAAAAAAATATTTTGCACAAGTTACATTTTCTTAATTGGTAGCGGTTGCATTGATACCGTAAAGACTTTCGCCTGCAATTCCTCGAGAAAAAAAAAAAAAAACGAAAATAAATTTCTAATACTACGTGGGTGCATCGCAATGATGAAAACAATTTTTTTTTGAAAATAAAAAGGAAAAGAAGGGAGGAAAAATGTTGAAAAAAACTAGATAATATCGGCTAAAATATGTTTTAAGCTTGTTCATATTAATAATATTTGTTATATTATAAAACTAGCTGATATACATAGCGTTGCTCGGGATGGAAAAAACTTTCACTCCTAGCATCTTTAACGTAAAAATTATTTATGTAAATTATTATAATGCACAGTATTCTCTCAGTGTCTGCAACTTTTTAAAAAATAAAAATTAGTAAAGAACTAATTAATAAGATACGGGAAAATAATAGGAAACCTTTTTTAAAAAAAATTCGAGGCTCTCTTCGTAAAGCTATTTTAAAAATAAACACAGTATGAAAAACATATTAACAAAATTAAAAAGAAAGCTATGCTAGAAAACTCCAAATAATAGATATAATCAGAAAATTATTTTAAAAAGTCATTGAGAAAATCACTTTACACTAAAAGGAGTAAGAATAAAAGCAAACTCAAGTCAAATTCTATAGCTAAAAGCAGAGGGCAAGTTCCTTCTTGAGAAAAGCAAAATCAATTCAGAATGTGCTCTGACTGATTTGTTATTTTGAAAATTAATAAAAATAACTATTTAATTCATTGTCAGGAAACTTTCACTAAAACCTTCTTAGTGGTTCATAGCATTTGTGATAAAAATTTCAACAAAATCTGCTGAATAGTTTGGCTTTAAATATAAAATAAAATAAAATAAAATAAAATAAAATAAAGGCTTAGTTGAAAAAAATATTTTGCACAAGTTACATTTTCTTAATTAGCAACGGTTGCATTGACACCGTAAAGATTCAAATGCATCAGCTATACATAATCAATACTATCAAATGCATCAGTGAAACATACTTAAAAAAGAAATGTATCCCATGGAGGGTCGAACCTCGGACCTATAGACTCAGTGTCTTACCAAACGAACCAGAGGGGCTTGTTAATGGCAGGCCTTTTTAGTTTTTCAACATCAAATACAAACTCGCCATGGGTTTGGATTTTTATAGCGTACAAACTATTTTTTCTATTCCTTTTTACTTACATAGATGATTCATAGTATTTGTGTGCAAAATTTGAAAAAAAAACCTATTTAATTTAGATTTTTATAGAGTACCAACTATTAAATAGTTTGTACGCTATAGAAATCTAAATTATTAAATAGTTATTTAGAGGTGTTTCACTTTTATTACATTATTGTTTAGCTTTCTGGGTACGTCAGCAAAAGAGCTTGAACTGCGAATGCACAGTGGAACATAGTTTTTAATTAACAAAACATTAATTATTTAACTAATTGCCACGTAACCTTCATTAAAACCTTCATCACATTTCATAGTATTTGTGAACAAAAATTGAAGGAAATCTATTTAGTAGCTTAATTTCTATACCGTAAAAAAATTGGCGTTTCAGATTTATTTATGTATATTGTTACGAAAATCGTTCGGTGAGTGTACGGTGAAAGCAGTCCAACAAGCAGGATAATGGAGAATGACGCCTCATTCTCGAATATTTCGGAAAACATGAAGCACAGGTATCACGAAAAGAACAGCACTTGCACAAAAGTAAACAGCAAATCACTAATAATAAGAGTAATAATACGGGGAACAATAGCGCTCAGCGTCTAACAGCTGACCAACTCGTAATTGGAACAAGACTCCAAACAGATTCTAGACGTTCTAAGTCGTTCAGCCGTCTCAGCGCCTCCGGGTATTTATACCTCTTCCAACAGGATGCGACGTCACATAGAGTCATATAGTACATTCTCTATATCTCCGATCCTAATACAGATAGGACGGAAATTCGAGTACTTTCGCCAAATTACCACCAAGTCGTCAAATGGTTGCCAAGGTCGGGAGGTCACAGGCTGGCACTTCCCCCGGGATTCAATAAACCTTCTGTAAATGTCTCTTTCCAACCATAAGACTAACATTACGGGGAAGCGATCTTACATATTCGTAGCAATATTAACTGTAAAAAAACAACAACACCGGTGACGAAAGTTTGGGGATAAAAAGTGCTGATGAATTCATTTTCTTATAAGATGCTTATTAGACATTTTTTATCGTTTGATAATATTATTACTTTAATAATTTAATATCATACTTTGTTATTTTACTCTTTATACTTTTCTAACTTTTTTAGAACTCAGTTATTCGTTATATACAATAATATATTTAATTCCTTATAATACAAAGCATTCTATTATGCCGTCTTTAATTACAAATAATTATCTTAAACGGAAACTCGGCGCAGTTATGCAGCCGGGAATCATCACCAAAACTCAAATTTTGAGACATAGCAGTTTCTGCATAACATTAAAAAGAAATTCTAGTGTCTCAATGTTCAAAAATTAATTATTGATTATAGGTAATGTGTTGTTGATTCGACTGGAGTTGGATCAATTTTGAAAATTAAACTATAGTTTACAATACTGAATCCGACACATTTAGTTTATTTGTTGAGGACTGTATAACTGCACCCAAATTACCAAAATGAACCACAGTCAGTCTTGTTTCCGATTTTTACATTCTTTTATTTAACTTGATTCGCTTCATGTCAGTAAAGATGTAATTTTGTTATCGATTTTTCACTCACTTCCTGACATGTTAGAATTATAAAATTTTGTTATACTTGTGTGTTTTCGATGACAATACACTATTTTATTATTTCCGAAACTTAATTATCGGTTAATCGATTAATTTAGTAAAATTTGTTCCCATACTGGTGGCGCCACTTGGTAGTGAATTTGAGAAAAAAATGATTTAAGATTCCTTAATATTTATAGTAATGAATTAAAGACCAAAAAGTAGGAAAAAATTTAAGTTAAAAAAATTCTCATTTTTTAGCACATCAATTTCACAATATTTTGGAGAAAAAAATCGACACTTTCGTATCACTGTTCTGATAACTTATACATAAAGAGTTACAAAGGTCGTCAATTTTCAAGTTGTATTTTAAAATTTTTTAGACAAAACAATAAAATGTAAACATAAGCTTCAATAAAACTGCTTTTGTAGGACCATTTTTCTAAAATCTGCAACCCACGTTGTGAGTAATGTTACATGAAAGGATAACCCAACGGATTCGAAAATTCCATTCGTTACAAGCAAAACTCTCTAAATTAGAGTCAGGACAGTCTTAACAAATTTGAGCACCCTGGGTTAAAGAGTAAAAAAAGTCACCTGTTCTCCGATTAAAGCCCTATAATTTTGCAAATAGGCGTCCACTTCCGGCATCCCTGATCATATACATACATGATTAATTTTAACAATTACATTACACAAAATGTATTTTTCAATCCTCTTCCACACTTTTATTAAATACAGAAATATAATAATAGACTTAATATTTAAATTAGTATAATAAGACATTTATATTTTGTAATTTATTTAACATTTTTAATTGTTTATTTAATTGACACAAAAATATTCATTTGAATTTGTAGTATGAGATATACATGCTCATATAACATTGTAAAATCGATGGTTGTCTAGTTACAAGCCCTAATAATTTTTTTATTTTTAACATATTTAAAATTACATTTTCAAAAATTTTTGGTCATAATTTGAAATAATAACGGTATAGTAAATTTTTAGGCGGCTTTGGATCAATGGCACTCGTGAGGTACAGCCCATTTAGTTCATTGGATAAAACAGCCCCGAGTAGAGTTTGACTGTTGTATATAAATCAGCAAGACTCATAACATTACAACATAAAGTATATTCTTTCACTCATGAAACCAAAAATTCCGTTCGTTACAAACAAAACTCACTAAAGCAGAGTTTAACTGCTGTGTATAAATCAGCAACACTCATAACACTGCAACATAAAGTATATTCTTTCACTCGTGAAACCAAAAATTCCGTTCGTTACAAGCAAAAGTCGCTAAAGCAGAGTTTGACTGCTGTGTGTAAATGAGCAAGATTCATAACATTACAACATAAAGTATATTCTTTCACTCATGAAACCAAAAATTCCGTTTGTTACAAGCAAAACTCGCTAAAGCAGAGTTTGACTGCTGCGTATAAATCAGCAACTCTCATAACACTGCAGCACAAAGTGTATTCTTTCACCGATAATCTCATGCTGAAAAATTTCGCACCCAAGAGCTCCCTTTCATCACCGCCCTTACAGGAGGGGTGCTGACCTCACCCATGAGTAATGGGCGCCCATTCCCATATAACGGGCGCCTTGAAACAATCGCCACTGGAGTTAAATACCAGATGCCACCCGCTTCTTTCTCCTAGGTAAATAAATAATCGGGTCAAAGATGTTCAACACATGTGCTGGATATAAATCGCTGCAAGTGTTCAAAAAGCCGCGAGATAAAAGACTAGCTAACCGCTAACGGATATTGAGCGGGTGACAAATCGAGTCGATGAGTTGAGAAAATAGCAGACGAAAATGAAGGATGGAGGAGGGGAACAACTCAACCCGTAGGGCCTCCCGGATAGGTTTAATAGAGCGTACTTGGAGAGAATGCCGCAGTAAATTCCAGCATATTAGTTCTGTGGGTACAGTTTTCTTTTTGGCTTTCGTTGTTGACTACTTGTTTTCCAGGGAGAATAATTTAGAATATAAACAGTAGGAATTTTTATGGAGAGGTAGTTTGGATTTTAACGACGCAAAAATATCGATAGTAAAAATGCTATGAAGCCGCATGTATATAAACAATGAGATGTTTACCTGAGTTGTAAGCAATTAAATGCTTTCATTTTGTTTAGTAAGTATTTATTACAGAGTTTTCTTTTGTCTTTTTTCCGTTGCCATGTTAACTCCTGTTTTGACAGAATAAGAGAAATGATCCTAAGTACCTAACTTTTTAAAATCAGTGAATTTAAAATTTAAAGGCATTATTTTCAAAATCGCTTAAATTCAAGATTTAAAGATGTAAAAATATTGATATTAAAATCATTAATAAGTCCATGTAAACAAATTAGGGTTTACTTCGTTTACAGGCGATTAAATATTTTCAGTATGTTTAGGAAATACTTATTATAAAATCATACATATTAATTCTTAGGAAAAAATTCCTTTTTTTGACGTTGGCAATTCATGTTTTATTGGAAGAATATTCTGAAACATAAACTCGAGAAAACTGTTGATCCATGGCAATTTAAATTTTAATGACTTACAGCCCTTGAGATTAAACATATTAAACAAACATTTTATGTAAAGAATATCAGGTTTATTTGAGTTTCAGACGATTTATGAATTCCTTTTTTCTTTTACAAATAAAAAAGTACCAAATGAACCGCGAAATTCTTATAAAAGCTGCGTTTAATAAATAAATCGACTGCCCGGAAATCATCATACACATAAATATAACAGACAAAATATTGCGAAATCGGAATTTACAGCAAGCCTACAATGTAAGAGAATTTGTCTGCAACACATCTCGCTTTGGTGCAAGAAGGTGCAAGTCATAGAGAAATGTTGCGAAGCCTTGAGATGAGATGAGATTCATTTATTGATAAATGTAGGATAAGGCCGTAAAACTAAAGAAAAGAGTATTTAACTCGTTCGCACCCAGCGTCCCATATATGCGACGCAACGATTCCACACTTATCGGCCCAGCGTCGTGTCGACGCGAAGAGCTCCGATCGACCTCGTGGCCCAGCGTTTCGTATACGTAACTTGAAAACGGAACGTTTTATTTCAATCTTTAAATGCTACTAGATGGCGCGAATCGGCAACGGTTTTCACAACGGTCGAATTGTATGGCATTTGACCTTCAGTATACTGTTCAACAACGGATTCCGAGACTACCACTTTTGGACGATTTTACACCGGAAAGGGGTGTCAGGCAATGAGACATATGAGCGCATTTCCAGAGTTCTTTGTTAGATCTCGCTCAGTAAAATGTAAGCATCACCCTTCCATTCTTCACTTTCCCCCTATTTTGATGAAAATAACTCCGTCCGGCGCATGCACAAAAGCGCGGAGAGTTTCCGAATCCGTTGCTAAGCAATGCACTTTCGGTTCCCGGTTTTTCTTGTTGGTTTATTTCATTTGATTATGTAAACAACTGCACGCGTTCGATTCATTCGAAAGGATTGGGCATTTAAAGAATTCTGTTTTATTTCGCGCTGGATTTTTTTATATTTTGTTGGCGCGATGAAAGGCTGAAATATTTATTAGTTAGAGATTGGAGTAGAAATTATCGTTTGCAGTTTGAAGTTCGTTGTTTGGAGTTGTATGTTTTGGGACAATTTTATTTTAGTTCAAATGTTTTTTTAAAAATATCACGAAAATTTTATTACATTATATTCAGATACTATCAATAATAATAAACTGTCAATTGCAGCGTATTTACTTGCAGTAATGATTTTATTTAAATTTTTTTTTGTAAAATTAGGCTTAACTGCTGAAAATGCGTGGGCCGTTTCGGAGTGTTTGGTCCCGTGACTGTTCTTCGTTCTCCGCGCACTGTTCCTCAAGGGGTTAATATTGAAATAGTTCCATTATAATAAAAAATAAATTTGGGCTTTTGCATTTAACATTATTTTTCTAACCTTTCCAGGTTTCCTTTCTTACGTTGCCCAAGCATCTTGTTAGGCTCGCATGCGTAACTGAGTTTCACAAATATGTACTCTGCCCTCTATACGCCAGCAATTCCAAAGAAGAAATGCGATACTAATAAATTTAATAAAAACGATTTTAAAAAACTCACTTTATTAGTTTTCTGAAAAATAATATTTATTATTTTACTTTTTTTCACTTTTAGTTTTAAATTTATAATTCACTAGCTCGTAACCCAGCGTTGCTCGGGATTCATATTTTTTCCTCCATTATTTTCCCATAAATATTGTCACAAACTTTCTCCAACAAAAGTAAATATCCTATGAATCCTTTCTTGTTGAATTAAAACTTTCACACCTAGACTATTTATTACCTTATAAAAATACGGTTTGTAAACGAGAGAAGTTTGGAAAAAGAAAATTTATTTCATTTATTTTATTAAATTTATTAAAAAAAATTATTATGAACAACTATACTGCTATTGTATAGCAACGGATTCGGAAACCCTCCGCACTTTTGCGCATGCGCCGGGCGGAGTTATTTTCATCAAAATAGGGGGAAAGTGAAGAATTGAAGGGTGATGTTTACATTTTACTGAGTGTGATCCAACAAAGAACTCCGGAAATGCACCCATATGATTCATTGCCTGACACCCCTTTCCGGTGTAAAATCATTTAATAGTGGTAGTCTCGGAATCCGTTGCCAAACTATACACATAATTTTTCCGGCGTTGCTGATTAAATAGAAGCATAAAAAATCTTTAGAACGAACAAGTTGTTTCTAAAAATATACGCTGCAAAATACATCAAAAGACTAAAAAAAGAAAGAGAAAAATGCAGAAAACGATTTTTTCCTATTGTCTATAAATTAAAATATGGTAGCATACTAATTTGTCTCACGCGCCAAAAATCGTTTGGAGAAGAAAGGTGTTTCCGAAAACTTTAGAAAATTTTTAAAAAACCGGAAAAATACACAGAAGCTTCAAATTACTCTTATTAGAACGGGGAAATTTTGATACAATTGATTTTTTGATTGATTTGATTTGATTTTTTTTTTCGGTTTACAATGATATAAAAATTACGTTTGTCCGATAAGAATACTATAGCCAGAAAATACGAGAAAATTGGCAATCAATATGCATTAAATAAATAAAAATCTAATTCGAACTTTAAAATAATTTTTACGGCGTTAGTTCCCTTTTGTGCTAACCCATCAGTGTGCCAAATGTGATCCCGGTAAATCAAAAGGAGGTAAATCACAGAAAAATATGGGCTCATTATATATATATATGTTACTAGCTTATATAACCGGCGTTGCTCGGGATAGAAATATTTTCAAGTCTAAGTACTTATAAGACTTTAAACTTAATTAAATAGTTTTCCATTGTAACGTCTTTCGTTGATTTTTTTGCCCTCTCCTGTGTCTCTGACCCCTCTGACAGCAGCTAAACTAAACTCTTCTTTTTGTCTGTACTTTGAACCACTTCACACGATTCTGACAATCCTTGGAGTTCTATCTTCCCAACCCAATTATTAATATACGGAGACAACAAAAATACTTCACATCATGTTTTTCATGGTTCCCCATTCTCTTCTTTTTGGCGTTTGTGTGCGTGACCGGAAACACCATTCCTTCTTTTTCTCCCTAGGCCCTCTCCCTTCGGTAGGAACGGGACTCGGTTAACCTTTAACGACTTTACATACTGACAGTGGCGTACCGACGGTAAGTGGCGCTCGGAAAATATTATGATTCTTTTCTCTCCCCCCCATTCATCATAAAAGGTTTAACTTGCGTAAACGGCGCCCTGGACATGGTATTTTTTGACTCCTTATTGTATTTAACTTTAAAAAGTGACACAGATATATTAACGTTTTGTCAACATAGTCAGCGGCGCAGAGTGGGCAAGTTGAGCCCAGGAAATATCTTTTTTTTTTTTTTTACCCTAATCGTTCTACGCCTCCTAATCATATTTTGCTTTAACAACTGGCATAAATGCAGTAATGTTTTGTCTCCATTGCGCCCCTATCTATACATCCCTTACTCCCGGGTCGCTACGCTGCTGCACACTGATTAGGCTCATTCAAAAATGCAAATTAAAAGTAACGAAAGAAAATCTGAACTTAAGTGCCTACTACGAAATAACAGCGGAAGGAAGGTCTACCTCGGAGTCAATGGCCGAAGAAAGAAATATTTTCTCGGCATAACTTTAATAGTGATAAAAACACGTGAATAAAGGATTTGATAAAACAATAATTGGTTTGAATTTGATCTTATAACCATAGAAAGCATTGTTACAAATTGAGTTTAAAATGAATTTTGAAACGTTAATTACAGTTAGAGAAAAAATTGTATTATCTTTTCAATGAAAACAATTAAATTGGTATGATTAAGAAGATGATTTTCTTCTCTTTAAGGTGATGTAAAAATAATTTTCGTACCATAAGTATTTCAGAAGTTATTTTCGAAAAACGTTTAAAAATAGCTTAATTTCAGTTATTTAATTAAATAAATAAAAATCAAATTCAAATTTTAAAATAATTTTTAAAGCGTTTGCTTCCTCTTGTGCTAATGCAACACTGCGCCAAATTTGGTCGTCGTAAGTCCAAAGGTGTGGCGTGCATAAAGAACCAAAACACACACACATTCCTCTTTTGTATATATAGATAGATAAATTATATTACGGAATGTTAAATCACGTTCTTCTCATATTTACTACAAGGTGGTTCCACAGTATGGAATGACAGTTTATTCAAATTAAACGATTAACTGATAATTAAGTTCTAAAAATATTGAAATAGTGTATTGTCATCGAGAACACACAAGTGTGCAAAATTTCAAAACTCTAGCACATTAGAAAATGCGTGCAAAACTCGATTGCAAAATTCCAATTTCACAAACATGAAACAAGCCAGGTTAAATAAAAGTGTTTAAAAACACAAGCGGCTTGTACGTGAAAAATAGCTTGATGGTTTTATGGTGAAGCAGCATAAAAACAAAAATATTTCATCTAAAGTGCATTAACATTCGGTAATAAATTTAAGTTGAAATAATTAACATTCAGTAATGCATCTAATTATACATTAATTACACTCTATAATATATAGCATTATAATACATAGCATTTACAGCATTTCTACATAGAATATATTTTTTAGACGATTCAAAACGGAAAAAGCAATGGAATGTAAACACCGTTAATTGGTTGCCAAGGCAACACATTGGGGAAAAAAGCTCAAGTCGTTTGCAACGTCAAAAACAAATATGGGAATCTTTGAATTTTTCCGTGAAAATTTCATTTGCATCGATAGTCTGATACTTCAGATTTATACTTTATATGTTTAACTTATTAATACTGTTAAAATTATATTTCTATCCCAAACAACTTCGTTGACATTTATATATTTTTTCAAGCATCTATTGTTATGTAGAATTGATCAAATGGAATAATAAAATGAAAGTTCGTACCAAAAATGAAAATTTTTACCTTCTCATTCTCATTGTTTTTATTTCTGTGTCAAGAGGTGGATTAAAAAAATTCTGCTCGCTTACATTTTTACACTCAGTTGTTAAGATCTAATTACTGTATTGTTTCTGAATGTTTATTTGAATTTTTCATCTCATGTTAAATGATTAATAAATCCTATTTTTTTGCAAACGATTTGATTTATTCTTCATTAATTCCAAATTCTGACGAATCAACAGAGCGAATGCCATTGAGAAATTCTCCAATGAACGGAACTGTTATATCTTCAACAACAAAAGATTCTAAAGACTTGAAATGACGGTTTTATTTGAAAAATACATATCTTTATCAATAGAATAATAAAAACAAAATTAAGCAAAAATTTTTCAAAGGATTTTTTTTCAAGCCAAAGCGAACAGGTTACTTTAATATAAATGAATATGCATACACCTTTTCCGAAAAAAAGCACAAACGATTTATTTAAATAAAAAGAGAATATTTAATGTTATTCAAGAAATTTTTTATAAACTCATTTCGAAACAAACTGTTTATCTGGTTTCCCTTTATTCATTTCATGAATTTTTCATAATTCACAATTGTTTCAATTATTAACTCTTTCTTTCTAGCTTTTGAATAATCAAGATTTGCCTAAGAAACATCAATATTTACGCCAAAATTAGATTTATATCAAGATCTGAAAAAAAATTGTAGTTATCGTTAAAAATGTAACAGAATTTTCCCTCAAGAGGGTTTTCTTGAAAGTTAACATAAAAGAAGCTGGATTGCAATGCATGAAATTGTTTATTAAATTACGCACGTTGAATTAGTAATTACAGCATCAAAAATTTAAATTCCACGTATTATGTTAATGAATAAAACTTTTCTTTAATTGCAGGTTGGAAAAGATATTTTTTGCTTTACATTAATTTTAGTCTCCAAAACGTGGGAAAATAAAAATTGTATAAAAAATATTTTATCTTCAACGTATGTTAATAAATATCTCCTTTTACATTTTTTTTTGATTGAAATGACTAATTTGTAACGAAAACTGAATCGAAAACTTTAATTACTGATTAAAGATTCTAACTTCAGTTGCATATTTAATTTAATTAAAACAAAATTTCTCATCTTATGTTTTAACTTTGAAGTATATTTCAAAGAAAAAACACAAATATAAAGCATAAAATAAAAACATAAATCTTGATATTGATAAAACAACCGGTTTGGTGTTTTAGATGAGAATTTAATAACATTTTAAACATTTTGTTTATATGAATAGTGCAGTCTTAATACGTTTAATGTTTATTCCTCCGCAGTATTTTTGAATTAAATATGAAAAAAGTGAAAAGTAAATGATTCGCCTAAATATTTTTGCTTCTTCTTCAAATAATTCCGTAAATCAATTATTATTTACTAATTTTTATTCGCTTTATTAAGCTTTCATGTTTGTAAATTTAATGTCTGTAAAAATGGATTTGTGCCATCGATTTTTCACTGACTTTCTGATGTAGGGGAAGTTAGGGCAAGATGGCGAGTAGCTTATTTTACTAGGTAGTGCCACCTTACTGATACTACCAGCCCTCTACACTTCTGTGTACTAAAAAATCACATAGTGAAGCCACTGCCGCAATTTCTTTGTTTGTTATATGGTGTTCGTGATTTTTGCTTGACATGTTGTAATTTTTAAGACCCTCAACCTAAGATATAGTGGATTAAAGCATAAGATATTTGTTTATTCTTTGCTGTGCGAGACTACATTAGATAATACGCTTTTCAAAAATCACTATTTATGTTTACCTAATTCTAATTATCCCACCAAAAAAACAAAGACTTTTAACACTGCCGAGGGGGGCAAGTTGGCAGGGGCAACGTCATCTTGCCCCAAGTACTTTTTGCTGTTTTCTTTTTGAAGAATATATAAAAAGTTTAGTTATTTTGTATAATTTTCTTGAGCTACGTGATCCACTAACTGTTCCATCACATATTGCAAGGTGTAAGATCTACAAAAAATATTTTAATAAGCTTACCTATAAAAGAGATGTCAGTTCAGAAAGACACACAGAAGGTGGAAGAAGAACGTTTAAACCAGCAGCACAAGAGGTTAGGGTCAATAAAAGAAGTTATTATAAAGAAATTGAAGTTAGATTAATTTAAAATGCCCAAACTTCTGCCACTCCTGACGTCAGTTCAAACTTCCAAAGAAAATATAATACAGTGCTCTGCGTATTATAAGATCCATGTTGACCCTCAATCAGAATATTAAATAGAGTGTTGCAAATGCCAAACATGGTGGCCCGAGGGTTACTCAGACTCTGAATGAGAAAAATTGTATCTAATTTTTGCACATGATAAAACTGTTTTTGAGTTATATTAATTTTCTATGAGACCAAATTTTAACTAAAATAACCCTTTCATTACATACTAATCAAGAAGAAATACTTAAAAACGTTTAATTAATTAGTTTTCTGCCCTAAATTTTAAAAAAAATGTATTGAACTTTTGTCATAATTTTCATCCTGCCCCTGTACAGGGTCAAGTTGGCACTTCTTCTTTGCTTATTTTAATTGGCAAAATAACTTTGATAATACGAAAATAAAAATAATAAGTACTGAATAATGAAAATGAAAACAATAAAAGGTTAATCTAATAATACATGCAAAGAAAAAAATTACCTCAAAAACTGAATTTATTAAAAATGGTTAAATGTTAACATCGCCATCTTGCCCTAACTTCCCCTCTATAATACGTGTTTCAATGAATCTCAGAAATCTAAAAAAAATTCCAAGAGGTGATAAAAAAAATCATAAAGTTTTATTACACATGATATCAATTGGCGCTTTAAACTTAATTTTGTTCTAGACTACTAACGCATTCCGGACAATTTCATCGGCAGAGGCGATAACAATCCGCATTATTCCCTATGATCTCAACTTGAGTTGTTGCTGACTGGTAAATATGCTGCGTTTCACTTTTTAATACGAATTTCACTAAACATGCAGCAGCATTTTATTCTTTGAATAACAACGAGTACTTCAACAAAAATCAGAAAATAACTAGACGCATTGACGCAATTCGTATTTTCCCTAAGCTCTCAATAAGGCTATTCTTTACTTTTTAATACGAAAGACAATAAATTTACACCAGTATTTTATTATTTGAATAACAACGATTACTTTAACAAAAATAAGAAATTGAACCCATTTATTTAAAGGTAAGACCAAATATAAATCCTACAAAGCTGTAAAAATTGTCTAAGAACTAAACATCGAAAACAAGGACAGTAAAGCCTTGTCCGGATGCATTAAAGCACATCTCCCAGATAAATTACGATGATTGAAAACAAAGTATTCCGACTACAATCTAAATTTACAGCAGTCTCCAAAAAACTTACGAAATTACTTTGTCTGAAAACGAAATAAAACAATAAGAAATATTTTACGGTAGGTAGCCTCCCTAGAGTTCGCTTCAGGTACAGAGAGGACTTCACATTAACCAAAAAAAAGAAAAAGAAGAAAAAAAGTAAAAAGACGAAAACGAAAAAGACGAATGCTATTCGATTCTAGCAAAGAAAGAAGAGAATGCTTTCAAGTCAACAAGAAAATCTTGTAATTGGATACGATAATTCTTTCCTACTTCCGTCAAGGTAGAAAGAATGCGATTGGATGTAATGAACGATTTGTGGCACAAGCAGACACAACATTGTCCAATAGCATCTCTCGAGACATTGAAACCGGCTTTAGCTGGTAGTAACGGTTATTGCCTGATGTTCTTCAAACTTTGTTTTTTATTTCCAATTCACACTGACGATTTTCCCGGGTTCCATTATTTAATTAAGGAAGAAACACTAGGAGTTAAAACGATATTATTCTTTAAAGTCTTTAACTTTCAATTTCGCCGGGTTTTTTTGTTTGTTTGTTTCCAGAAAGTGGAAAAAGAAATTTTTATTACTTCTTGCTTCAGTAGCGACGAATACAATTCCAGATGAGCTGGAAAAGGCTAATCTAATTTTATTTGTTTTCTGACCAAAATGTAAGGAATAGAGTTTCTTTGGTTTCATACGTATTGGCAGATTTTTCTTAGAACTGATGTTGATCCATCAAACGATATATTTATGCGTGCAAAATTTAATGAAATCAGCTGCTAGCTCTGAACTCTACGAATTATTTATTTTAAGATGATGTAAATTCAGCTCAGCTGGGAGAATTCAACACAGGCTTCTGTCGGCTTTTTTACGGCATCAACCATTTTTAATATGCTCATTCATAAAAGTACACATCTTTACAGAAAACCTTACGACTTTCTTTCTATGTTGGAATTGTTCTCATAATTTTTAGTCTTAATCAATGACTTAATCAACTTGACATTACAGGCGACGATACCCGAATTATCATTACGCTTCTAAAGTCTTCCATACTATTCTTTTAAAATAAATTGATATATTTGAAAATAATTTATTTTTGAACACGTGCCAATATAGATTTTTTTTAAATTGCTTCTAGCTAATTCTATAACCCTTAAGTGTGCACAAACACATATTACGTCATTTACTGGAGATATGGTCGTTCGTAGCTTTCTCTGTACTTCCAACTTGACTTGCAATTGACTATAGATTGTTTTATTTTATCAGAACTATAATTATGAAAGTGTTTCGCATTTATAAAATGGAGACGCTTTAAGCGGAATTTTGTAGAAAAAAAAATTCTACTCTTGAGAAGTAAAAACTTTGCATTGATTGCTTTTCTTCTTTTGTTAAATCATTTTTTCATGTTCTGGGGAAGAAGGTGAATATTTGGTGGGATTTAATAGTGCAAGAGCTAAAGGAACTGATATTTGGGAAGACCTTGCGCTATTAAATGCTTGGAAGGGAGGGATAATGTTAATTAGTTTTCTGCGAGTCATTTTGTGAGATTTTAGGCATCGCAAAGGATAAATCGAATGAGTAAAATCTCTTAGAGTTCTCTGCTGCATGGATTAACTGTTAACTTTCCAGAAGAAGCTTGGGAGGGACTGCAAGCGCCATGATAATTTGTAATAGGACGTAACTAAAACCTATCTTGGTACTGCGAGTCTTTTTGTGAGATTACTTGCATTGCAATGGATAAAGCGAATGAGTTAAATCACTTAGAGTTCACTACGACATGGATCAACAGCAACATTTCCAGTAAAGCTTAGGAGGGACTGAAGACACCGCGATAATTTGCGATTGAACACACCTGAAGCAAAGCTTAGTAGTCAGAATGCTACTAGTTTCTGCGAATGTTTCTGTGAGATTACTTGTATCGCAACGAATAAATCGAATGTGTTAAGTCCCCTTGAGTTCACTACAGCATGTTATCCACTCCAAAAACTCTACAGAAATCTTCTGTTATGGACTACAGGCAGCATGATTATTTACGATAAATTACACATAAAAAACAACTTGGTGCTTGGAAGTGATAATGTTAACTAGTTTCCCGCCAGTCTTTTTGTCTGATTACTTGTAGCATAAGGGATAAAGCGAATGAGTTAGATTTCTTAGCGTTCACAATGACATGGATCGACAGCAACATTTTCAGTAAAAGCTTGGAAGGGATTGCAAACACCATGATTATTTGCGATAAAATACATCTAAAACATATCTTGGTACTTGTAACATTACTAGTTTCTACAAGTCTTTTTGTGAGATTACTTGTATCGCAACGGATAAAGTGAACGAGTTAAATAACTTTGAGTTCACAGCGGAATGGATCAAATGCACCATTTCCAGCAAAGGCTTGGGAGGGACAACGAACACCACGATTATTTGAGATAAATTACACCTAAAAAGCATCCACTAAATAATAACGTAAAAGCCCCCATAAAAATAAAATAATAATAACAATAAATATCCCTCCTGCACGACGCGCAGTCACCCAAGTACAGAATGGCAAAAGATAATAATAAAGCATCATCTCCAACACATCGCATGCTGCAAGAAATCGTATATACACAACAACCATAGACAGAAGGCAATAGTGGGCGACAAACGCCTACACCCTTCTTGGAGGGGGTAGAGCGTGGTGGTAGTAGTGGGGGGTTGAATGGAGGCGGAAGTTAACGGTTTTCGTTTGCTCTTATCGGCAGCGTGCTCGGCCGAGCGCGAGATGTTTCTCGTCTGCTTTCGGAAGTGAGGGGGGTTTCTCTCTTTTCTGAGCCGAAAGGGAAAGTATTCCGACGAGGGGTGGAAAGGAAAAAAGTTCGTTTCCATGCTAATAAAAATAGATGTAATAAGAATCCAGTATACATTCTTAGAGCTTTAGATGCTGGAGAATGAGTGGTAAAGGTTTTATGGGGTTTAGTGGTGGAGTTACGGTTTTTGTTAAGTGGGCGATGGTGTTAATTATTGAAATAGGAAAAGAAATTAGGAGATGGAAAATTTGTAGTGATATCTCTGTCATTTTCACTTACTTGAAATATAGGATTTTTTGTGCTTTGCAATAAAAAAAAATGAATTTCAACCAAATAAAATTATTATGTAATAACTTATAATACTTAACAGGAAATAAATAAAAACAGAAACCCTTAATTAATGCTAAATCAACGGAAATTCGATTTTCAAAATAATCATTCATTTCAATGAAATGCTTTAGGTCAAGAGGATTTTTTTTCATCTATTTTTTGTTGTTATGAATGTTGAAGAATCTGAAAGATGAAAACATTATAGAGGGTTTCATGACATCAAGTGGGGTCGCGTCCAGGAATAAAGTTCGAACCGAAATCTGGTTCCATAAATCCATGCTACAATAAATATGAGAACGGTTGTGCGCGCGTGTGAGTCTTCAAGGAGATTTAACGTATACTAATCCATGTGGATGGCAAAACTACGGAAGAATCAGTTCTGAAGTTGAGAACTTATTGCAGATCACCGTGGCATTTTAGTAAGAAGATAAAATAAAAACTATGAGAAAGCAGCAAACTTTTGATAAATATATATATATATATATATATATATATATATATATATATATACAGGGTGTCCAGCACACTTATGGTTGTCCAATAGCTAATTTCTAAACAGTTAGAGATAGACATATAGTTCCAGTTGGAAAAATGCTTTAAATGAAGGGGGAATTTATAATATATGTTTTTGAGTGAATAAATATATTCCTGAAAAAGTTACGAAATCTAACTTTTAATACAGTCTCTCGGTCCTATCAATCATATTTAGTAAAATATTTTTGCACTATAACATTTGAAACAAAGACCGCCCCACTCTTCTACGACTAAAACTGAGCCAGTTATGGAGCTTTGAATTTCATGATTTTTAGCCAATCACCGGCCTCGTCGAGCAAGTGCTGCGCATTGATTGGTGGATCGACTTCAAGGTGGCTATTGAAATGGTGTAAAGTGGTCTATGTCAGCGATATTCAGAGCTCCATAACTCGGCTGACTGGCTAAAAATCATGAAATTCAAAGCT
The DNA here is from genome assembly GCA_013235015.1 of Araneus ventricosus. Taxonomy (NCBI): domain Eukaryota; kingdom Metazoa; phylum Arthropoda; class Arachnida; order Araneae; family Araneidae; genus Araneus; species Araneus ventricosus. The sequence continues at coordinate 129,705 of BGPR01001459.1, read as the reverse complement.
CCATAACTGCCTCAGTTTTAGTTGCAGAAGAGTGGGACTTTTTTTGTTTAAAATATTAGAGTGTCAAGAATATTTTACTAAAATATGACTGATAGGACCGGAGGACCGTTTAAAAAGTTAGAATTCGTAACTTTTTCAGAAATATATTTAGTGACTCAAAAAACATAAAATATAATTCTTCCTTTTATTTAAAGCATTTTTCCAATTGGAACTATATGTCTATTTCTAACGGTTTAGAAATTAGCTATTGGACCACGATACGTGTGGACACCCTGTATATGGGGTGTGCTGAAAGGTCGTTTAGAAATTTTAAGGGAAGGTCAATCATTCAGAAACAAGTCATTTTTACAATAGAACATGTAGTCGCAACACAAGCAGGCGCTCTTTGTTAGAGAATTCAGTAAAAGAAAAGGATATACACTAAATAAAGTGTACTACACAAGATTAATGGAATACAATTTCACGATAGCACAACAACACAGCTCTTTTGACAAAAACATTTTAAGAAAACTTTTGGAAACGAAAGGAAGTGGTCTAACCTCAACTTCCTCGTATATTTTCATAATATGGAGAGTTTTGAGTATATATTTGAAATACACGGAAGAGAATGAGTCTGCATTTTGGTCCTCTTCCCGTTGACAGTTGGGTCCAAAATGTAATACAGATCTATAATTTTGGTGCAAAGATTGCTTAAAGATATTCATTAATCTAGCATATTTTTTCCTGAGTTATCGCTTTTACATACACACGAATAGAGAGCCAGATAGAATTTGGTTCAAAATCTGACACAGATCTTCAATTTTGGTGTATGAACTACATACCAAATTTCATCTTCCTAACTCGTTGCGTCTTTCAGCTATCATGTTCACAGTCGGGCCCCACAGACGGGCATAGTTCTAAAACTATCATTTTTGGACTCAGGATATCTAAAATGTGGAAATTCTTCAAAATCTTGATTTCGAATTTTGCGACGATTACTATACTTTTCCTTTCTATAATATTTAGTATACGAGAAAGTAAAAATTGTTAAGTTTTTTAAAATTTTACAGAGATGAAGGGGTTATACAAGATACCTCATTTACTCAATAAGGACAAGGCAATTTTGTCTATCCTTTAAAAAAATCCATAAAATTAATTTAATGCAAGTAATTTCTCTTATCATCATTAAAACAGCCTTTTCACAATATTGATGAAACTTTTGTAAGCTGTTCCATACAGTACAAATTTGTTTTTTATGTTCCCACGTCAAATGCAAATAAATTCAACCGAAGTTAACAATCGAATATTTTCTAAAATAAAACTCTGGCTTTCAAGACACTGTCGTTTTTTTTTATTATTATTATTACAAAATTAATGTAAGCAGGTTTCTTTCATTCAGTTAGATTTTGGAGATAACTATTTGTTTGAATGATCTGTTATTCTTTATGAATACAAAGTATCTGTTATATCTATAAACTTTTTTTTTATTCAGCAAGATTTCGAAGATGATAAATTTTGTTTATATCCTATTTTAATCATTATTTTTTATGAAGACAAAGTATCTTTCACTCAAAGAAGCAATAACAAAAAGTTCTTTATATCAGACGGCCCAGAAAATATTAGATGCGGAAAAACGTTCCGTCGTATTTTGTAAATGTCGGGTAAGATGGCGACCTTAAACTTTGGGGATTTTTCTTCACCTCAATATTCGTTGCTAGAGGATTATTTTTTCACCAAAATCTTCTTCAACTCTTTATTTTAAAGTGATAATTGTTTTAAAAAAATTTATGATCAAATTTAAAACCCCAAAATTTCATTTTAGAAAAAAAAAGTCACTTTCGTCATCTTACCCGCAAAGTCGGGTAAGATGACAGAATTGACTTTTTTCTTTCTAAAATGAAATTTTGAGGTTTTAAATTTGATTATAAAATTTTTAAAAAAATATCACTTTAAAATAAAGAGTTGAAGAACGATGTCGGGTAAGATGACGAATACCTAATTTGCATAAACTTGAAAGTGAATCGATGCTGCTCCAAACGCTTAATCGAAAAATCCGACCCTGATATTTTATATTATTTAATATATTCATATCAATTAATATATTAATATCAAATAATATATCAATATCAAATAATATATTAATATCAAATAATATATTAATTTGAGATTAAAACCTTAAGAAATGAAATCAATTACAAAAATTTCATCGCCATGGGCTTGGATTTTGTCTTAGCCAGTACAAGTAGAATGGAGCCAGAGCTTACACATAAAACACTGGAATCCCAAATCCGTGTTTCCTTACTCACTGCAAATGATGCATTCTTCATTATCGAAGACCTCTGGGTCCAAATTGTCATTAGCGTCAACGTAAGGAAATTCAAATGAATGAATTAAATCTTCAAACTCAGAACATTAGAAGTCGAGGTGTTACTTAGCCACTTTCTTCTTTTTTTGTAGAATTTTTAGAAGGTTTGTTGCTTTTAGTCTTATTAACTTTAGCCTTGTTCAGCTGTCAAAGTTTTCGTTTGTCTTCTTTTTCCTCTATATCCTTTCTAATGAAATGCTCATTTCCCCCTGGAGTGCCAGTGAGTTGCAGAAGGGAAGGTGGCATTCAGGTAGCATGACGAGCTCCTGAATCAGCGTGGAGGGGTTCGTCATCTTACCGTCCACCCAATTCGTCATCCCTCCCGGCATCGCTATTTTTATTTCGAAAAAACATTGAAGGACATCAGCTCATCATACAACTTAAAATAATACATCATTGAAGAGATTTTGATCAGGACTTTGCGAATATGACATGTATAAATCAAAAATACATACATCGTGAACACTATCCCTTACGAAGTACTAACCAAAATTTACATCGTAACAACTTTAAAACACAATTCCAGGTATTATGAATCATACAAATGACGGAATGGAATCTTTTGGCATGACATGGGTGTCTAGTCGCTAGAGGTCTCTGATGGTGCAGGATCGAGCCTGCCATCTAGTGTAATTTTCGAGAAAAATCCAATTCGTCATCTTAGATTCTTCGTCGTCTTACCCGACTTTCCGCTATATGTAAGGTCATATATCTCTGATGATGTCAGTCGTATTGTGGAAAACCGAACACAATTTTACAGAACAATATTGTAGGGCAGTTCCAATGGAAAAATTGTGAATACCGAAGATACAATAATATGAAACATGTTTTATAAATGGCTCATAAAGGTTGAAAATGAAATGCGTAATTGACGCGCGAAACTTTTCATGCAGATAAGCGTGGTTACACTTTTCTAAAATTAAATTGATCGATAAATTAAAGAAGATTAAACCTATATTACATGACTTCTTATTTTCCAATAGCATTTCATAAAATCTGCAGAAATAAGTATGGTAATATAGCAAAAAGAATTAAAAAATAATTTTGGAAATGATTCTTTGTTAAAATTATTCAATTTAAATAAATATTCATTAAATTTTTCAACAAAAGTTTTCCCTCTTGAAGTCAAAAATAAACTAAAAAAATATTTCCTTTGTTATATTATTATTTATTAAAAAGTTAAAATGGAAAAAAATAATAAAGTTCCTAAAACGACCAACTGCTTCATGGAGTGCTATTCATAAAATTAGTCATATAATTATTTAAGTACTATGAAAAACATCTTTTATGCTTCGTTGGTAATGTGGTTTTGAGATAAAACAATTCTTTGAAAAGAGTTAATACAAATAAATTATATTCATTCTTCTAGAATTCGGAATTGATATCTTTTGCTTTAATCATTCGTTATTCTTTATGAATACGAAGCATCTTTTACTCAGACAAGCAAGAATAAAAAGTTCTCTAAATCATAAAGTTAAGAAAATATTTCAGGCAGAGAAATCTGGTATCATTTCTCTGACTGCGTAACATCTGTATAAATATTCGCCAAGAAATATTACGCATATTCAAAAAGAAAAGGACAAAAACCATATTCCTTCAATATTTTACTAAGAATTTTTTTTTTCTTTCTGGGAAAGAAACAATATTTGCCCTTGTGTATTTCTGGAGTTTCAGATTTATGAAAGAGATTCCATTCTTATTTATTTAGTGCTTTTTTTGTTTTGTTTCTAGAATGAAATAGAACCATTTTATTTTCTGATGCTATGTATAACTTTTGTCATGAGTTTAAAAATATCAATAAGATTCGGATTCACGATTCAAAGTTTTCGAATCGAACAGTTCGAATTCTTTTCGAAGGTGGGGGGGGGGCGGATAAAAGAATAAAGGAATTCGTTGAATATCGATCTAAAGGTCTTCGGTACCTTTAGGCCGAAGAAACTTTCGAATATTCCAAACTTTCTCAGTGCATATAAAATTATTCTAGATATGCAAATATTTATTTGAAAAGTTTTTTTAAAAAATTATTATTGACATTTTTCTAATCTTCCATTAATATATGATACTAATTTTGAGCAGATTATGGTATATAAAAGCTGTACATTTTAATTCCTGGCGTATCATGTTTCTACACATCTTGTGCAAGACAGTCGTGTAGTTACTGTTAAATGAAAATACTGCATACGGTAGTCGCCCAGTTTTCAAGCAATACTAGGGTTATTTGGGGGCATATTTTGGAATTCTGGAACTATGATTAGATAACAAGGAAACACACCTGAGACGGTACTGTACTCTTCAAACTTCAACTCCACACCAACGAAGGGACTTTTGACGTATGACGACCGATTTCACATTCACCAGACTCTCTAACATGATGTATTTACCATGGAGTAGGGTATCGACACCATGATCCTCCGTACACCAGGCTATCGTGTAGGGAAAATATTATATGTATTTATTTGTGTGCACGTCATTGTGCACACAAATAAATGTATATAAAATCGTCTTTTATTGGTCTGATAAGATTACAGGGAAAATTGTTAATGATGTTTAACATTTATATATTTAATGCTTATGTATATTTTTGATTTGACATAAACTATCTATTTTGACGTTATAAAGAGAACGCTGTTGCACACAACTGTAAATCAGCAGCATCATGAATTATTTTAGAACTGTTTAGAAGAGTCACTAAATGGTCACAATGACTAATGCTGTTACAGAACGACATCGCAAAGATAAACATAAAACGACGTTCATTCGCTCTTGAAATGTCATTTCGTTAAGTGTCACAAATATGGCATTGTTCCGACGTCATGAAATTACTTATATGACGTTATTGTGACGCATTTATTACGATTTCTGCTCATGGGAGGTGTCTTCTTTAATTGGATCACATCTCAGAATTATGAGGAACGTCAATAATAGCCCATCAAATAACAATAATTATCTCTATACGACGTACTGAGAAGAAAATATTTTGGAACAAAATATTATAATAATTATGATTGGATGAATTTTCTGTCTGACAAAAACAAGGCAGAATGTTTAAAAAAATTATTAATTTGCTTCATTATCGTTTGTTACGTTTCTGAATTATCATGTTACAGCAGACAGAGGAACATAATTCCTAAAACGCTTTTACCTTAGGAAGTCTCAGGGAAGTCTAGAACGAAATTTCGAGGTCGCATCTACAGACGTGCGATTGATGAAGATTTAGTTTAGTTTAGTAAAACTAACCCACTTTATACGAGAGATATTTTGGGTTGGATGTCGTCATTTTTAGCCATAGTCGCATAAACGCAATATTAACTCTATCGATACGGGAACGTTCCAAACGTCTTCAAGCAAAAGACGATGGCCGTCCAAAACTTCCGAATATCACTGCGATATTTCCTCCCCCTTTCGTTAAGTGTGATTTATTTCTCACCCACGGCTTGCTTTCTTCGTCAGAGTGCCTCGCCCATATGGGTTGGGGAAGAGGGTTCTTTTCTTAGAATTCGGACAGTTCCAGCTGCCATTATGGTTTTTGAGGGGGAGGTGAATTTCCCTTATCTTTGAAAGAGGTACTCGGGCGTTCTCGTATTTTGAGGTCCCTCTATTCCAATGGTGTTAGAAATCAGAGGATTAAAATGAACTAAACACATTTAGATTAAATCCTTCCTTTTTTGTTTTACTTTTTTCTCTACCTATTAATTAAATAATACCATATACATTCGATAAATTGCTAAGAATAATTTGGCACTTCAGATTCCTTAGGTAACTGTATTGCAACGCCCCTTTTTTATCCAATAATAGCTATATCAGGAGGTTAAGAACCCTTCAAGAATTTTATTAACCCATTGCGCATGAATCATGGTCAGATGACGAGATTTAACCGGCAACACTGTCTCCAAACTTGCGAACCATACCATTGGAAGAAAATTCGAGTTCTACCGGATTTATCATCAGACCCGTATATACTATGGATATTCCGTTTAATCGAGTGTCGAACCAGCTCCCCTCTGGCCCCGAAGCTGATATGCTGCTACCATTTTCCTGCGGCCCTTATTGGAGAAGGATCTTATAATCTTGAATCGTGATTAGATTAGAAATGTCAGTCAGTTTACCACTCCTCAGGTTTCCACACCACACCAATGTGAGAACATCTGTCACACAGAGGAGATCTAACGGACAGAAAGGTACACATATACAGATGGTCTAAAATGGTGTAATTTGACGTCCTATTTTGAAGCTACAAGACAGACCACTTTCGAATGGGTTTCGTAATTTTCAACAGCTGTCAGAAATCCAGGACGATGCATAAGCATGTAACCCATTCTCCAAATTTCTTCGCCACACACACATGAAGATATTTGACGCTCGAAGGCAGATATGACGTGCAGCAAGACCAAACACTCGATGGATCTGTGGTCGGGAAAAGAATCTGCAAGTTTCTGACCAGTTTGTCGGAGACAGGGAGGTCTGAAAAATCTCGTCAAAATCTCAAAGGCGAATATTCTGACGATCATAATACTATGCTTTTATACGAGACACTTTGAATGCATTGTATGCGAGAAAGTAACCAGCGGGAATGTTCTCCCCTCGACTTTTTAGTACACTAACACAATATTATGCTTCATAGTACCGTCATTCATTCCGTTTTGGGCGTCTTCCCTTTTACTTTTCGGGTCCAAAATCTGATGTAGATCTACAGAATGGATGACAAAACCCAGTGGTGGATTTTTACAACATAAGGCCAAAACTATTTTGAGGCTCCTCCCCCATCCTATGGAATGTTGTAAATTCGCTGCGATGTACGTCAAGAGGCCACTCAGAGTTTCGAGGCACGAGGCAAGTGTCTCTATCACCTGTGCGAAAAACCGCCACTGACAAGACCACATACCATCTTTGAGTAATCGTGTTCACCTGCTCGGAAATATACAGACCGATAGACGGTCAACCCTTTGACAGATTGGATTCAAAATCTGACACAGATCTACAATTTTCATAATAAATTTATGTGTCTAATTTCATCCATCTATCAACTTGCGTTTTTGAGTTATTGCGTTCACGTTGACATGGACGGATGAATAGGCAAATTTTCCCAACATGATTTCGTCCAAAATTTGATAGAAGTCTGCAAATTTTGTGAAAAGGCTACATACGCAATTTCATCCATCTAGCTTAAACAGTTTTTGAGTTATCGTGCTCACAAACCGACAGAGAAACAGTCACAACTCCGAAAACGTGTTTTTCGAACCCTGAGATATCTGAAATACGAAGATTCATCAAAATCTCGACGTCGAATTTTTTTGAAGATAACATTTTTCTCTCTTTTCTTCGTGTATAAGAAAGTGAAATGACAGTTACGCAATACATTAACCAAGTTTTTCATATATGTGTTATAAACAAAAAAATTATCAAATATAATACCACAATTAAAATATATAATCTCTATTTGTAATGTAACTTGCGCATTAATGGGAGAGGGTTGAGAAAATTAAGTGCATATTAAGTCACAAATATGTAGCAGAATTCTTAATATTAACGGGAACTATTTTCTTATCTTTTAAGAAACACGTGAAGAATATTTAAATTCTCTATGAGGATAAAAACTACGTTGCAGACAGTAGGAAAAAGAAGAGCTGTTGGGTTAATGGAACTTTCTTTAACTGGAAAAATTCAGTTAATGGAAATGTCTTTTAAATGAAAATTGTTGAAACAGAATATTTAATGTTTTTAAACTAAATTTAAATTCCAGACATCTTATACAAAATAAATAGCTTATGTGATAATAAACAATAAAATTATTTAAGCTCAACTTCCATTTGCATCCTTAAGTGAAGGCGGTATATATCTATAATTGATAAAAGTTAAGGAATAAAATATAAATGAAAACAACCGTCTAGACTTCTCTTCTTCAATTCCCTTTGTGTCTTTTCTCATAAAAGTTCACATCTTTCAAGTCCACGATGTTTCTGTCATGTGCCATTACATCGAACTGATTCACTATTTGAATCTTCTACGAAGAGTAATGTCTTTGTTTGAAGATATAATGTTGCTTCAAATTTTTATTACTGTCTAACAAGCAGAATCTTAAAACATTTTGCTTTAATGGAATGAATATTCTTACAATATATACACTTTTCTTCCCCAATATTTGTATCGGATAGATTTTCATAATGTATCTTAATGATGAAGGGTTTTACAGAAAAAATTTGTTATAATGCAAGAAACGATAGTATTAAAGATATAAATGCGGCGATTGGCGACCAAATTTGGAGTCAAATGCTTGTTTGGGAATCTCGAGGTTCGGTGTGTCTTGGTTCTCGAAATACGGCGAATTTTCCAGAAAGTTCGATCCTTCATATCACCAGATTATAAAAGGCAAATAACTGCTCTGAAGTTCAATCTTAGAGATGGTCGATCTATCCAACGCTATGAAACCTAGTGATCTCTGCGATCCTTTGTACAGTTCATGCTCTTTTGTGATTGATTTATATAAGCGTACTACTTCATATTGTTACAAACATGGAAAGCCGCTTCCCAGCAATGTGAGTCTTATGGTTGGGAAGAGAGTTTTACAGGGATAAGTATGGGATGACTAGCAGCAGCCACGTCTGGTTCCCCGACCTTGGCGACAAATTTAGTGACGAAATATAGGATCTCAAAGGTGCTGGAATCTTCTCGATATTTCCATTAGGAGAGAAGATACGCTTGAATGTACTAGAAGATTCCATGTGACGTCACGGCCTGCCGCGAGAGACTACATACGGAGAGCGCTTGGATGACGGAGGAGGTGTTGATCCATTGGGAACGACTTTAGAGCTTCGTCCGTAGTGTGAACTAGGAAGCTTATGAGCTGAGCGCTATTTAAAGTGCAGTTATTGTCATTACTAGTTATTTGCTGACTGTTTGTGTTTCTAAATATCAAAGTGCTGAACTGTTATTACCTGTGAATTTTGTCTATTTACATTGGTAATCTGTGCAAGAACTATTGTTTCCTGTACCTGTGCTACATGTTTTCCTGCATATTTGTAAATAAATCTTCATTCTCCGTTATCCTACGTGTTAGACTGTTTACACCATACACCCACAGAAAGACTTTTGCAACAATATATTTGAATTTGTGACTGTTCACTGTAAACATTTGACTGTACATTTAATTATTTTAATCCAAGGAGCCTGCGTCATCATTTCATCATTTGCGCTTCCTCTTGTAAGTGGAAGATGGTACCGGCGCATCAATATATTTTTAATTAGCTTTGGAAAAGAAGAAGAAAAAAACTTACATGAAGTAACATTAATTTACTTGGAGTAATTTCTCATTAGGAACGTATGCAAAGACCCCAAGTATGCTCCCTTCGACTTTCTCGTGCACTTACAGTAAAATATGTCACTTATATTCGAAATTATTGCGTCTAGGGGAGTACTATACAACTATGCATCTTCAATACGCACCAATAAAAAATGTCTATGTGCCTGCATGAGCGCTCCAAGTAAATTTGATCGCTTCACGCACAAAACGATCGTCAATGTGAAAATCCGATGAGAATCGGAGCGGTGTGGTTAAAAGTTTGGATTTTCAACCTCTGTAGATATCCAAGCGCTTCATTTGACTGCTGGGCCATAAATGCTGAAATGCGACCGGTGTAGATACGTGGGGGAAGGGAACGATGCTCTCTCGCTGTGGAGAAAATTGGACCAGGTGGGGGGAAAAGTAGGTGCAGCAGGGCATCGGAGTGCCCGTAGCTGATGGGTTTGTGGTTTGCGGGGAGCGGTCCGTGAATAACCGATCTAAATGGATGTGCCGAAAAATGGAGTGTGGAGTGCCACCACGCCATTTTCGTGGAGAGGAGCGCTCGTGAATGTTCAGCTTAAAAGTATTCAAGCCGCGGTGGCCTGGTGGTAACGTCTCAGATTCGGGACCACAGGACTTCCAGGTTCGAAACCCGATCCCACAGCAGAACCGCCTCATAAGCGAGTCTTTTGCATGTTAAATCCGACGAGGTCAAATGTCCTCCGGCTGGTGTAGAGCAGAAATTTAGAGATGGGGTGTCGGTTCAAGTATCGTCCTCCTCATTTGGTCACGGTTCAAAATTACTAGGTCCGTCCCAAAATAGCCTTTGTGTTGCTTCAAAACGGGACGTAAATATAAATAAACTATAATCATTCAAAATTGCCTTTTCTACTCATGGTTTAACAGTGCTGCTTTTTGATTTCGTTTGAATCCGAGTTCTCTCGCGATAACTTCGGAAATTATTATCTATAGAAAAACATTTTTACGCCATTTTAATATTTAACAAGACAACCCATTCGATGACGTCAATTCGACTGCTGTGCTATTTTTTTTCTAATTTCCACAATTTTTCATTGATATTAAGTAAAGTGAGCGGTGAGCGGACTTTTACATTTAAGGTCTGATTCCAAGTTAGCATAAATAATTTGACTTCAAAATTACATTTAATGGAATTTATAGGAAACGATTCCTGATCGTGAACACAAACTGAAATTTGTTATTTTAAAGTGCGAGATCGAACAAAATCGTTAAGCAGGAACTGTTTCTAACGCCAGTCCATCACAAGAAAAACGGTACATTTCGGAAACAATTTCTAAAAAAGAAGATTCAAACCACTAGTTCGAAACATTTTATCATGAAACATTTTAGGCCTGGTTCGTCTGTCGTTATATTATTCTTAAGATTTACACTTAATTCTATGGCAATGATAACGTGCACACACAAAATATATTTAATCTCGTCGCAACTCGAGTGCGCATAAATGCAGTAAAAAACAACGAAAAGTATCGTTGTAAAATATACTTACAAAATATTTTTAAAACTTTATTAAAATTAGAGAAACAATTGCACGGAAATAAAATTGGTATCGATGAAAAACCAAAATGTTGTGGCTTTTGTTCTTTGTGTGTTTGTTGTTTATAGCACTCTGCCAATGGAGTTTTCTCTGTAGTGTACCTTTCTTTAAATAAATAAATCATGTTAACCCTTTATCTACTGACGGTATTTTAAAGTACTGCTTTAATCACGTTCATACCTTCGCAATATGGCCGTTTTTCTTGACAATATTCACAAGAACACAGAGAATGGAATTTCAATAACAAGCAGTAAATGGCAGCTGAAGGCAGAAAGTAAAATTTTTCAATTATTAATTAAATTAATTAAGTAATTTTAATTAATTAAAAAAGTGTTTTCCTCATTCCCAGGGTTATTCTACATACAAAAATTATCTAATGATTAAGAAACAAAATTAAAAAGTTGCTAGTAGACAAATAAAGGGTTAAAAAATAACGGTGATGACTGGCTGTAGTATCTAGAACTTCTGCGAGATCTACAAAAGAAACACACACGCATGTGACTCACCAGTCAAAAAATACCGACCCCTGTCTTAGATATATAAATCCCAAAGCATGCTAACTATCGTACAATATCGAGATGGCCCCCCATCATTCTCTCTACCCCAACATCCCCGGAAGAGACGGGCGCTCGGGCAGGGGCGTCCGACTGTTGCCCCTCCGTCTATTTATTTTTCCGCCGCAAGAGGTGACGGCAAAGAATCTCGCCCGATAAAAATCGCTTAATTACTAACGGGTAATTAAAAGACTGCCCCCCTTTTGTTGCCGATCGTTAGCAATGCGAGGAAGTTATGGTGCAAATTGGTTAATGACTTCAAACCTTCCTAGGGAGGGGGGCGGTTAATGAATTCCGTGGGTCCCCCTGGAAAATTTGTTCGACCGTGAAGTTTTCTCAAGAGAAATAGATGGAGAATGCCATAAAACGACGCAACCTTCATAATTTGTTACTTCACAGTACCACCTCGTCGTGTGCAAAGTCTTCCAGAGTTTTTAAACTGTGGACCCGTCATCTTCAGTTACTTTTTGAGTTCTTTGAAGCATTGCGTTACTTACTTACTTCGAAGCATTTTGTTACTGCTGCGTAATGTACTTGGAAGTTCCGTCGAAGAGTTTATCTTCGGTTATCCGATTTTCTGTTTCGTATGATGTAGCCGCTAACGACTTGTTATGAACGTTGTGGTGGAAACGTGCAAGAAAAACTCCCTAAATTATGGTTTTAACTCTAGCGTCGTGAAAGCAACTGGAGAAAATGGTAGACTAAGTTGTGTTAAAAGAACCCAGTTTAGAGAAAATTGTCAAGTTGTTTTAAAAGTTAAAGACATAAAACTTTGCTAGTAAAAATGCACCGAGCAATTTTAAAGACTTCGCAGAAAAATTTTCAACATGTAGAGATTTAGTGCATATATTAATAAATATCCCAATAACACATATGCATACAGAACTTCTTCAGCTGTTATATGTTCCGAATTTTTTCATAGTCGATTAGATCAGAACTTTTTCGATAAATTTCTGCTCACATCATTTTAAATGCAACAATTTTAAACCGTCGCTTCTCGTTCGATTTTTTCTGTAGCTATCTGAAATTTGATTGTTAATGTAAAAGAAACATTGCAGTGAGATTTTTAAAAAATGGCATAAGAGATTAAAAGGATAAGCGATTTATTTAAATAAAAAAATCCATAGAAATGCTATAATATTCACAGATCTGACGTGCAACAACAGGAAGAATCAAGGAAAACACACAAAGTTAGATTTTAAAAAGTTTTTCCTTCAATTTGTGTATGTTAAATATACGGTGGTTGCAGTTAAAGCGCTCAGGAGGCTGTAGAGAAAATATAATGGTCATAAGAATGCTAAATCGAGGTGATATTCTTTTCAGTACACGGGAAAAAGAATGAGGAAAAAAGAAAAACATCTGATAAAATTGGAAACGTTTTCCTTTAGGACTCTTTACACTTTACTTTTTGGGTGTTTATGCCAACTGCAAGTATTTACCCCACTCCGATACAGCTTACAATCCGTAATTAATGTGCATCACAGCTGTAACTGAATTTTTAAACGACGACGATTGATTTATGTGTAAACTGTTGACTTCTCTTCCTCTGTCCGTCATGTTTGAATCATTCGGTACACCATGTTCTGAAATGTATTTAACCCAGATTTGGTGTTCTTGTGTCTTCTAGTTCCTTTCTCTACAATTAAAGATATCTCTGGCTTGCTGATGATAGCAGACCCAAAAAATGAAAAAGGTCACGTATAAATGGTATGTGGGGAGAGGGAGTTTAAATATCTTTCTCACAGAAATAAGCAGGGCCCCATTAAGCCCTGCAGGGGCCTTTAGGTTGGTTGTTTGTTTGTATGAGGTTTAATGGCGCAAGAGCCGTTTTTGGCTAAACTGTGCCAAACGTATTGTAAATAAACAGGATCACGGTGATAAAATATATGGTGCTATAGTAAAAGAGGTAGATAAAATTCTAAAATAAACTTGAAATTATTCATAGCTGCATATGAAAAGATAAAATCATGTTGCCAAAACTGGATAGATCAGCGACGAAAAAAAGATAAAAAACGCAAGTTTTAAAATATATCAGTTGTAAAATATGTCTAAAATATCACATGGTGGGCAAAGACGAAACAAAATTCCAAGGACGAAATCTATATAGATGAAATGTTTAAAATATTAAAGAACTAAACAAGTTAGTTTAAAGAAAATTTGTTTTCAAAATATTATTTTTAAAAAAGCAAACAACGTACGAAACAGAGAAGCAATAATGCTACCTGTTTTTGTAATTCTTTGTCTTTTCAGGTTTGGTAGAGGGTGGAGGACTAGTAACTGCAGGTGAATATTCCAAGTCCTCTGACATGTTATATTATTAAGTATCGTCTTCAGATAAGGGGCATTTAGGCAATGCAAGTTTTGGGGCCCCCTTTCCCCGAACTTTGAAAAACAATTTCGCATATTTTTTTATTGATTTTAATCTAACCTCTTTATAAGCAGTTTCCAAGTAACACATACTGTGGCAAGATGAAATAACAAAACATTTAATTTCGAATCAACTACAAGAAAGTTGGTTTCAGTATCTTGCGGATAGAAAAATCAAAATTTAAATTTAAAGAAATTTTAGACAAATTGATAAAAAAACAAGCCGTTTTTAACATAGTCTAAATACTCCGATACAAAGTCAACACAGTTGATGATTTGTAGTCAGTCAGTCAACTGCGAAAAAAATTGGGCTACTCTGAATTGTTGGTGAATTGAAAACACGAAAAAAAAATTCTAAGAATAATCTTTTGAAATTTAAACGATACTTGCTTTTAATTTCAGTAAGTTAGAATACATAGCCATTTTGAATCAAATCAAAGCAAAAAAGTAGTTTTCCCTAAAAATACTTCAAAACCATCTAGGGGCCCTCCGAAGTTGAGGGGCCCTTTCAGGCAGTTGCCTACTTTGCCTATTTAATAAGCCAGCCCTGGATATAAGAAGTGATCAATAACAGTAGGGAGAGTGTTTCTGGCGGTTGGCTGCTTGATGTCTATTAAATTTTTAGATTTGTAGAAATAGAGCACGAAAAAAATAGCTCTTTTATGATAATCAATTTTTACTTCTTTAGAGAAATTGAAACACATTTCTCCTTAAAGAAACGGAGATAAATATCTACATTAAAATACTACTTCGAAATAGTGTCAACTTTACAACTGCCTACTAAGATCACGAATTAATTCACGTAAAATAAACCATTTTATTTCTATAATATGTCGTAAACCCATTTTTTTAGAATGAAAAATTTCTTTTCTAATAATAATTTCTAATGTTTTCAGTGTTTTGAGCTTATCTATCAAAGAAACGAACGTGATGTTAATGACAAGCACCAAGAAAGCAAATTTAAAACAAATCAGGGCTCAGAACAACAGAGAGATAAAAGAACGCATAATTGGCCGTATTTACAAACCCATTTCCAGTCGACAGTAAGAAAAATTTAGGGATCTCCGTATATATATCTTTGAAATGAAACTCAAATTAGAGCCCATAAGCTTCTAATTCCCAAAAATTTAGAAGGAGATTTAAGTCCAACAACCAAATTACGTCATTTCGCAGGAAAGAAAAATCCAAAAGAAGAAAGTCGACCAAAAAAAATCAGTAAAATATCCACTGAATTCTCATTTCCAGAACTTTTTTTGTTTCTACTGGACCATTTTTTTCCCTAGCTCAGAGATCTAGCTTTTGTGTCCAAATGGCTATTGTACTTGGTGAAGTGTCGATGAAGTTCCCCTTGCAATTCCCATTATCATCGTAATGGTTGTCGGCTGGCTGTAACACCGAAGGCTTCGGGTGCAAATGACTCGGCGATTTAAATTTCGCGGGTTTATTTTGCCCGGGTATTGTCCTGGGAAATACCCTACGAGATTATCTTCAATGGCTGTAAATGGCCTGTGAGCCCGAAAGAATGAAATATCGACTGGGTTAACATTTACCCGTGGTCTTTATTGGGTTCAGGCCTTTAAATTAAGGTCCTCCTCCTTCTAGCACATACAACAAGATGAAGTGGTTAGAGGGGGTGGAAGGAAGTAAATTCGACGATTTCTGGAGAGGGGGAGAATGGCTTAGAAGGAGTGGTTGGGCATTAAGGCAAGTAAATAGGTCATGAACTTATAAATCTAAATCATTTAGGATTGCCCTTCCCTTCCCCTTAATGTGCAATATTTTGGATTAAATTAAACCTGCCAGGCCTAATAAAGAATTATTGGGTATTAAGGGGGTGTCTAAAAGAATTTTCAGAATTAAGGGGTAAATTTTAATGGAGGTATTTGCATGGCTAAAGGTAAGATTTTTTCTCTTAAATATTTACAAGACGCGTTTGAATGTAACGTAAATTTATTTTAAATTAAATGAAACCTTCCACTTCACATCCACTTCTTCAGCCCAGTAGATGATGTGACATCTCTCTAAAATTGCTCGAAAGAATTATATACAACTCTGGGGAAGTGGCATAGAGATGGGGGCCGCAAGGGGGATATAAAGAGGTGTGTAAAAAATCACATCACGTGTTTGGCAAGGAAAACAGTATTACGCTGCATACAACCAGCATGAGCTACTGTAAATAATTGAAAAAGGCTGCACAGCTAGAACTAAGCGAAATACATTTTTTAAATTCAATTTCTTTTTGTGGCACTTTTGTAGCACTGTACGACTGATGCAATCATTGGTAATGTGTGTTTAAAACATTTTCAAAAGTTTTTACACAGAAAATGAGGGTGATACAAGTTTTTGCACACCTCTGTAGATGTTCCGAAGCTAGTCCTGCGATCTTGAGCCAAATATGACGTGGGCCATTACTTACATATATATATATATATAAGTATCATACTAATTTTTAAAAATTAAAATAAATTAAAATATTTGGTTAATTTAACCTCAATCAAAGATAGAAATCTAGTTTTGGCAAGCTAATGATGTCAAGCTAAGTGGAGGTTTGTATTGAAATGATCATTACAGGTAAAGGATAAGTAAACACATTGATTCTATAATTACTAGTGAACAAGAATGGATACTTTATTGACTGATGTATTTATTGTTTTTAGTGCAATATATAATGGTGCAATATATTGATGGTATATTTTAGATTTAATATAGATACTTCCCATATAACGATGATATATTTTAGATTTAATATAGATACTTTCCATATAACGATGATATATTGTTAGGGTTAGCGTATGGATTTTTTCATTCTAAATTCTTTCATTTATTGTAAATTACCCTGTTAGATTGCAAAAATTGCATCAACATCATTTTTTTGGGTTTTGTCAGTATTTTTAATTAATTTAATTCTTCGCCACCAAAGTTTCTTTCATTTCTTGTGGCAACCTTGACAATTTTTGAAATTCAAACGATAATTTTCAGCCGTTTCATTTAATTTCTAAATTTTTCCTAATTATTTACTTTGTATTCGATTTAAATAGTATTTGTCTTAACTTTTGTTGTTGTTTCCATTAAGGTTTCAACTTTATTAATTCTTAAATTCAAATTTTTCAACGGGACTATTTCCTCGCCATCTTGTTGCGGATGAATTTAGATGTTATTAGGTTTTGGCGTTCCTGACTGGAGGTTTTTGTTCCGTTATGCTAGTAAGATTCCTTTGTCTTTTGGTTTGAATATTCTGAAGGGATAGCACGCATCCTGGAGGTTCCGAGACCGTTTGGATTTATTCCTTCGGTTCTCGGCCTCTCAGGCATGCAGGCAGTAGAATAAATCTGATTATAAAGGAATCTACAAAAGATCTAAAATGTTGAATTTAAAAAAAGAAATCAACAGGCTGCTTATGTTTGAACTGACCTTCCTTTGTCTAAGACGATTCGAGTTCATGCTGGACTGAAGCTTTTTTCTTGCGTTTGGAATGGTGATTTTTATAGTACATATATCTATCTTCTAAAGAAGTTTGAAAAATAGCAAAATAACTGGTAGAAAGTGCTCTTCATTTTGCGAACAGCAGTGATGACTTACAAAAAATTGAAAGTAGTGTGATCGGGATGGAGATTCCTGTTTTGTGCGAGTGTCACCATCTGCAACGATTCTGTTGTTTGTGAACGAGAGTCGCCACTTGTGAAACAAAAAATGTGAGCAAGAAAGATTTCCCAAGTCGACTACAAATCGGGGAAAATTAAATTTTCCCATGCTAATATTGACCGCAAGTGATGTTGCAAAACCAAGAAATGCCTTGCTTCAACTGATTTAAATCCATTTTGTGGTACGAAACATAGTGTGCGAAAGTCCAAATCAATGAAAGGTACATTTTTCAGTGCTGATAAAGGTTATTCATTGTGAGACTACTTATCTCTCATTCCATATATTCGAATTTCAAAATGGCCGTTATGAGGGTGTTCTTTTTCTGCATTTTACTAATTTGGTAAAATATTGTTACATATATACTTTCTGTTTTATCGTTGTGAGATTTCATATATTTGATGTTGTGTACATCAACAGTAAAATTTACTAATTTTATATTCTTATCTTAAAAGTGTTGGCAATTTAACATCCATAAAATTGTTAATAAAAAATTATTTTAAATTTCTAAAACTTGTTTTTTCTTTAATTGTTTTAATGCAATGTTCTACCACTGTATGCAAAATGACTTTAAATAGTAGCTAGGTTTTTCAGGTCTGAAAAGGTAGGTAATTTATATAAGTATAGATTGAATTGCTTATTATTGTGTTATATATTTCAGTACCTAGAATTAATTAATTAATTGTTCAATATATATATTAATTTAAATTTTAACATTGGGTACCTACTTTGCTTTAACGTTTTATAAAAATCTTAGCTACCCCATCCAATATAATTAAAAAAAACCTCCAGTCAAGAACGCCAAAACCTAATAACATCTAAATTCATCCGCAACAAGATGGCGAGGAAATAGTCCCGTTGAAAAATTCGAATTTAAGAATTAATAAAGTTGAAACCTTAATGGAAACAACAACAAAAGTTAAGACAAATACTATTTAAATCGAATACAAAGTAAATAATTAGGAAAAATTTAGAAATGAAATGAAACGGCTGAAAATTATCGTTTGAATTTCAAAATGCTTTTATTTACCATAATTTTTGCATATGATGTAAATCATTTAAATGCCCACTGAGCTTGTAATTTAAGAGAGGTCGTGTAACATTTATACAAGAATTATACTTTATTCCTGCCTGGATACACTTCACGTTTCACAAATATTCACTATCAAACAACTAGGATTCCAGGCGTGGAGATGTAAGGCTAATGCCGTAAAATAATTGGATTAGTTTCAGTGAATTTTTGCCAATATTGCTTTATCTATTGAAAAATTAAGCACTGGCTTGTGCCCACACTAATAACTGTCTTTTTACTGATCATATAAATTCAGTAGAAGTGCCAACAAGATGAAGGGGCTAAAGGAAATTCGATGAGTCTCGAATCCTCCAATTCTCATCTTGAGAATTTGCTAATGGGCCACCAGATGCAGATATGAAGGTGTAAGGCTAGTGTTATTAAACAACTGAGTTAGTTTGAGTGAGTTATTGATAATAATGCTTCACCTGTTTACTTGTGTCAACATTAATAACATCCTTTTCACTGATCATATAAATTCAGTCGGACCAACAAGATGAAATACTAGATAAAGGGAAAGTAAATTCAACGTGTCTCGAATCCTACAATTCTCATGTTGAGAATTTGCTAATGGCCCACCAATCCCCGTATCAAATGAAGATACCAAAAGCATTCAGTCAACATAATCACTCAATAAACGGAGAATATTTATATATTATCCAATAACTCCAATAACAAAGAATGAATTAAAAAAGAACAAAGTTACTAACATTTTACCCTGAAAAGTATCTAAAAATATTTAAATTATGTCAACATCCAATATCAATGGAGAAATGCAATCAAATCTGATCCGAAATTCCAAATACTTTCACAGCAAAAGATTACGTCTGGGAATCGATTTTTCAAGAGCGAGAGAGGCTGCCCCCATCCCTTCGAAGTACCCTCATTTCAATGCAAACGACGCATTCCGTTAGTATACGTAATGTACCGCAAACACCAACTATCCGCAGCACTGGGGCAGGACACAAATTCGGTTATTCGTATTCAACACAGTGGCCTTTCCCAGTGCAACGCGATGAAATAAATGGAGAAGCGAGAACTTAGAACAGATAACCCCATGCGAACAAATTTGGCAAGTTTTACTTCTCACAAGGCCGTTACGGTGCGTTAGAAGTATAAACGCCCTATTTAACAAGTTTGATCACGATGCTCTCCGAGCTACTTCAGAACTTTATCTCAAGGAAGCCATTTTGGGTGGAAGGGGGTGGGGTGAAATCGTCTGCTAGAAAACAAACGCTAAGCCTAACTGATGAACGTGATGCTGTGATTTAAGGCATTGGATATTCGAGATTCTTTCCCGAACTTTTCTGACCCGTTGGATGGTAAATGGAAGTAACGAGGCATTTTGTTGGGGGTGAGGAGGAAGGGTATGAAAAAGGTGATACGTTGAAGTTAAAACTTGAAGGAGAAGAAAAGGAAGAAAAGAGAGCTAGGAGGCTTGAGGAGAAGGAGAAAGATTTTGGGATTTATGTCACAAAAACGCTCTCCTGTTCCTCGATTTGGACCCATAGAGTCAATGAGCCAAGTTGCAGCGATGCAGTAGGTTAGAAGAATAAGATTGCTTCTCTCTCACGTGCGCCCCTTTCTGTTTCCTTCGAGACGACTCGGCTCGAAGTGGAAGGATGATGCCAGGAGATGCAAGTAATCGCGCGTAAGGTGCAGGCGAAAATAGCACACAATCCCTTTTCGATTCGAATCAGTCAAAACTCAGATCACAGTAGGACAACAGAGTTTTTTTTCTTCCGGCTTATCTTTCCGTATTTTTCAATTCCAGCTCTTTGATACCTAAGCCTAGGTGATCTTCCACATGAATTTTAAATTTTTATCCTTTCCTTTGCCTTTTTTCTTTTGTATAGTAATGCTTTTTCTAGTTTGGTTTGCTACTTTGTTTCCATTTCCTTAAGTTTAGACCAGAGCTTCTTAGCCTTTTGATTACGCCTGGTACAGCAGATACTTTTCTTGTGAATATGGGCTGGCACATCTGTTGTAGAAAATAACATTGATTACGGATGGTATAGATAAAGTAGACACTTTTCATCTGCATACATGCTGGCACAACTGTTTTAGCAAAGAACAGGTAGGACTTTGATTACGAGTAGTACAGATACAGTACTAATAGGCACTTTTCCTCTACATACGTACTGGTACAAATGTTGTGGCAAATAGGATATAGGATTTTGAGAACGGATGGTACAGATGCTGTACTATTAGACATTTTTTCTGTGCACATGCTGGCACAACTATTGAAGCAAAGAACAGGTCGGATTACGGATGGCAGAGATACTGTACTAGTAGGCATTTTTCCTCTGCATGCGTATTCTCACAACTATTGTGGCAAATAACAGCTAAGTAAGATTTTGATTACGGGTGCTAGAGGTGCTGTACCAGCAAAACTTTTCCTCTATGCATGTGCTGATACAACTGCTGTACATTAGGATTTTGATTACGGGTGTAACAAATGCTGTACTACTACTAGATGATACTTCCAATGTTAGGGTTAATTTCCTGCCATTAGATTGGCACTGCTAAGTTTCAGAGTTAAACTGCCAATTTAGTTTAATCGAACACAACTTCCTTTCGTGCATTTGCGCCACAATCAATATTAGATATAAAATCAAAGCTTGTTTTATAGCCAAATTAATTAGTTATTATTCTTGTACATTTTAAGATATTTCGTGTGTTACCAAAAATACGTCACACAATATTTACCTTTTCGTAAAAACAATGAATTTCCCTTTGATGTATTGAGGTTTCAGTGTTAAAGCGAACCAAGTCCATATTTTGGCCATTTTACATTAACACTGCCACGGTAGAGCAGAAATTCTATATATTCTGTGTAATAAGGATTCAAGACCATAGTTCACCTTTTATCCATCAGACAGCGAAACAGTTTGAACTCCACTGTTATTTTAATTGCAGCTGATCAAGTTTGAGAATTTTTTTCTTAGAAATGAATATCATGGACTTGATTCACTTTAACTTCAAACCCTCCATATATCTGCACACAGAGAGGTGACTGCATTAACATTAAGTACAACACTATACTTTCCAAGTATAAACCAAAAAATGGATAGGAAATGGAAATGCAAAAACAAATAATACTATCAATATGTATGTAATCGCAACTTTATACGAAATTCCTCAATAATTCTGAGGAAATGTAATGAATAGACATACGAGTCCTGATGAGTAAACTCATTTGCATAGGTAGTTTCTTTCAAAATCTTAGACAAACAAAGAAACAGTAAACTCATGCACATACAAATACGTCTGAATATACTCATTATGAGAAAATACTTTATAACAACTTACCGTCTTCAGAAGTAACATTTTCTAAAGCTGAAATTTGATCTTTGAGGAGAGAAATTGAGTTCACTTTTTGTGTATTTTACTGGCTGGGAGAATGAAAAACAGTTTAAGGCTAAGTTAATAAGGATATATAATGCGTGTTTTCAAAGAAAATGTCTTCTCTTTATAAACGAATATGAACCTAGCATATTTTAAATGACTTCGAAGTATAAGTGTTACTTTTTTTGGAAATACATGTATTCTGTTCCAAAATGATGCACCTAACATATTTTAAATGCTTAAATGACTTAGAAGTAAAAGTATTAATTTTTGTTGCGATTACTTATATTCTGCACCAAAGTGATGAAACCGCTATGGAAAGAATACACGAAAATTAAAAATACTTGGAGATTGTGAGCGAATTATTTTGTTAAAAAGTTGTACTCTTAGGAACTGGTTCTCTTAACATATTAAGTCTGCAGAACTTTTTTCTCCTTATATGAAGGTTCACAGCACAAAGTACAAATTCCTCATACATTACACAGGTCAACATGAATCTGGTGTTTGCAGAATGTCACATGTTTTTTAGTAAATCAGAAATGTTGATCACAAAAATGACATTTGTTTTATTCTATGACCCACAGATTTTTCCCAAATCGAAAAGGGGATGGGGGTTATTTAACAAAATTAATGTGAATATATACAGTATAAAATTCATTGTTATATTTGAATTTAAAATAAATTTGTGTAAAAGGACAATGCCAAATAAATACAATACTACACTAATAGCAATAAAATTATCTATAAAAAACTGAACTTGTACGCAAGTCCAGAAACAAATGTTGAAGCACAAAATTTACACAAATTTAGTTAAGCAATTTAGTACCCAATTTAAATCTTTCAAAAGAAAGTGGTCAAGTTTTAGGATCACAATTCTAAAAAATAAAAATTTACTTATTACAGGAACAACATTTCTTGGTACCGAAATCGAGGAAAAGAATTAACAGGTATTTTCCTCAAGAAGAATCACTTGTGCACTGTAAGGATATTCCTGAACTTACAGCTAATTTACCTTCCACCACTGATCATAATCTGTCTCAGTGAAGACTATAGATTCTAACGAGAGAAGCTTAAAAGGTGTATTTCTGCATGATGGTGAAGTTATTGCTTCAATTCCTGTAGCTCATTCAGTAATTTTGAAGGAATTTACGAAAACCTTGATTTTCTCCTCATAAAAATAAAATATCAAGAATATAAATTACAAATTTATGGGGATTTTAAAATTTTAACCATTCTATTAAGCCAGGAAGGTGGCTATATAAAAATGACTAGTTTCCTATATGAGTCGAAGAGTAGATCAAAAAATCAAAATTGGATAAAGAAAAAATGATCTCTAAGGAAAATTTTAAATTTAGGATCAAAGTATTTGATACTGCATAACTTAATGGAGCCAAAACGAGTCTTCTTACCACTCTCGCTCATAAAATTAGAGCTTGAAGCTTTGGACAAAAATGGTGATTGCTTTCGATATCTAATTGATATTTTTCCACATTTTTCGGCAGGTAAAATCAAAGAAGGCGTGTTCGTCGAATCAGATATAAGACGGTTAATGAAGGATAAAAAATTTGAGAGAAAATGAAATCGATCAAGAGAAAAGCACGGGTTAGTTTTAGATACGTCACTCAGAAATTTTAAGGAAATTACAAGGATCCTAACTATGCAATGACAATAGAAAAAATGCTACAAAACTTTGAAGAAATGAGTTGTATCATGAGCTAACCCTTGAAGTCTCGCGCCCATCATATTGACGTGCATCGAATTATCGCATTTTTAGGCTTATAAACTAAAATTTGATAATTAACACAAAATTTGATTATTGACACAAAAATTACGTAGAATCCATAAGCATCTCAATTATTCTATGCCTTCTTAGATGAATAAATACGACAGTCCCTTTCGAAAACAGGAGGGGTCATCTTATTAGATAGCAAAAAAAAAAATGCAATCCTTAAGGGGTTAAAAATGCACCTTTTTGCCCTCACAACTTGAGTATTTTCCTGAAAATTTTGATGCCCTGAGTGAGGAAATGGGTGAGATACTTCATGCATGGAAAACGATAACAAGGGCACTGGAATATGAATATGTTGGGCCTTAAAAAGTAACAACGAACCAGTTTCAAAATCTGAAGGAGATAAGCATTCCTTTGAAAAAAAGTAAAATAAATTTGTCTAATTTATTAATTTTAATTTAGATACATATCTGACTTACATTTGGTTTTTTGAAGTATTTTTTGTACGTAAATTTTAGTAAAATAATGAATATATTCTAAATTGTATATAAGAGAAATTTTAAAAACGACTCAAATTCGAAATTTTTAATTTCGCAATTGTAAAAAAATCCTTAAGTGATACAGAAAGATGGATATTATTTTCGAAATCGCATGACAAATATCCTATAATTTTACATTAATTTATGTAAACTCGAGACAAAAAAATTAAATGCTGAAGACCTGTGTTATTATTTGAATGAATCGCTGGTGATAAAATGAATGATCTTAACCTGTAAAACATGAGTTCCATGGGGGGAATTTTAAACATCGTCGTAAGTTTTATTAAGAAAGAAACACTAATTTGCTAATTTCATGCACAGGGTTTTCTTTACTTTCTCGTATACCAAGTACTCTAAGAGAAAATGTTGCAATCGACAGAAAAAAATCATTTCTTGAATTGCGTGTGTGTGCGTGTCTGTCATTCAGAAAGCTTGAAGGATGAAATTTGGGATGTGATCTTTACAACAAAGATTTTAGATCTAAACGAAATCCATCAACGGGGAGTCTGTCTGTCTGTCTCTCCACCCCTTTGAACATCTCTGGTGGAAAAGAGTCATCAACAACCCATTGTCAAGAATTCAGATTAGAAAACTGATTAACTTTATCTCTGAGAATGAAGACATTCTCTTCCTACCCAACTAACTTCAATTTTTTAAAGGTCTCAAACTATTGACACTCTTCAAAATCAATCGACACTCAGTCAACGGACAGTCTAAAAGGATTTTTTGAACTCTCATTGGACTCCTCCTCTGCTTAAATTGCATCTCATGATCAATTTTTGCGTAGCATTTTTTAAAAACATTTAGCTCTCCTTTCAGTGCATTATCATCACCATGTTATTATTAGCTAAAATTTTAATGCTTTCCTTTTTAGTTTTAATTCTGTTATTTTATTATTAGTCATTATTGTTCTTACACTGTATATTTTTGTACATAGGTTATTCGGATGTTTCTATCTCTTCCTTTTATGTAACCTAGATTAGTTGTGTGTTACTTGTCTATTATCCTTCCCAATATTAAGCTACCATTTTCTTTCTTGCCAATTTCCTGTCAAGTGTATTGTAATGTGTTGTTTCTCATATCATAACTAATCATTATTCATCATTTCAAAATTCAATCATGCACTTTCGCCCTGTGATTCCAATCGATTCCCCGTCGGCTAATTTGTGTACAACTACACACATCTAAGAAAGCTTCTGTGCTACGTTGCCATTGGACACATCGCACGAGGGTCAGGACAACTTAACGGAAGCAAGGACAGATGTGGGGTCAATCATGTCTCCCTACGGAGCACGGTATGCACTTCCTTCCATGTATACCCATTCAACTGACAGGGAACCACTTGGGTTCCGAGCTCGGGGGTATACAGTGGCGTTAATGTTAATATCTCTCCGTCCGAAAACATATGAACGCGATAATTAAAAAACGCAGGGAATAAGATGAATGAAAGAAAGGTTATTATTTTATCTTCCAAATTGTAGATCTGTGTCAAGTTTTGGGCCAAATACGTCAACCAGATTGGGTCCAAAAATTTTTCCGTTGGTCTGTTTATTCGTGTTAAGTGAACGCGATAGCTCGAAAAACGGAATAGGCTATGTAAATAAAATTTAGTATATGGTCTTGACATCAAAATTGTAAATCTGTATCAAGATTTGTAGCCAATAAGTTAAAGTGAACATGTCCAAAATGCAGGGCTGTCTTATATAAAGAGCTAATTAGGCTGTAGCGCAGGGGCGCCAATGATCTAAAGACGCCTGCAAATTTACTAAAACTGGTTTTATTTCAATTGTGAACCAAATAAATTATTTAATTATAATTTTAAATATCAAAAAGTTCCATTTTGTCAATTTATAAGACATTAACTTCTCTCTCTATTTTATCTTCAATTATTTTATTAAGTAAATATTTTCTGTAGGCCACAGGCGGTCAGTTGCGATTAAACCAGTTATCTCTAGCTCAGGGCGCTGAGATTGGTTAAGACGGCTCTGCCACAATGCACACTTGATTATCTTCGATTATACTCCAATACCAGAGACCAAGAGGATATACAAGAGAAAATCGACAGCAGAACATTCCCGCTGGTTTCTAATGTCGTGTTACTACTAAGCAAACCTGCATTCTATTGTTTTCTCTTTCTTTTGTGAATGTGAACGTGTTTCCTTCTAAAGACGTGTGTAGATTGTCTTGTTGGTATTCCTACTGTTACAAACATGGAAAGTCGCTTCCCAGCAATGTGAGTCTTTTGGTTGGGAAGAGAGTTTTACAGGGGTAAGTATGAGATGACCGACAACAGCCACGTCTGACCTTGGCGATAAACTTGACGACTTGGTGAAAAATTTTACAACCTTGGCGACAAATAGACGATTCCAGAAAATGCAACCCTTTTCTCGATATTTCCATTAGGAAAGGGAATACGCGTGAATATACGAGAAAACTCCTTGTGACGTCACGGCCTGTCGGAGAGAGTATATAAGGATCGCGCCTGTATCGGAGGGAGTAGTGTTGATCCATTGGGAACGACTTTAGAGCTTCGTCCGCAGTGCGAGCTAGGAAGCTGATGAGCTGAGCGCTATTGAAAGTGCAGTTATTGTCGTTACTAGTTATTTGCTGACTGTTTTGTGTTGTTAAATATCAAAGTGCTGGACTGTTATTACTTGTGAATTGTTGTCTGTTTGCATTGCTGATCTGTGCAAGAACTATTGTTTCCTGTACCTGTGCTACGTGTTTTCCTGCATATTTGTAAATAAACCTTCATTCTCCATTATCCAGCGTGTTGGACTGTTTACATCATACACCCACAGAAAGACTTTTGCAACAATACTATTTTGAATAAATGAATGTTAATGGAGAAAAGCTCAAAGCCAGACATATAAAAAGATCTGTGGCTTTAGAAAGAAGGCAGACGCAGACAGAGTTAAGAGGAAGTCAAGTTAGGACACACTTTGTGGGATTAAGGTTAATTTTTCCCACTTCTAGTTGTACGACATTCTCAGGTTTTAATGCATTGGTGTAATTTAATCAGGTCAATATGGACATTTTGCTGTGCATTTGACTTAAGATCATACAAAATTATCTGTTATGTCTGTGTTAAAGTCAATTTATCGAAATATTGCTGTACATTTCAAGACATATCCTTAATCCTAATAAATCTCTATTCCTTTCATTCACTTTTGAACTTTTATTACATAGAAAATAAAATCGACTTTACACATAGTTAGTTTAAAAATTTTGTAAAGTTCGTAAATCTTGCAGTTAGTATATATTTGTATATGCCATAAATGTCGTTTCTTAAAGTGTAATATAATTTTATTTAATAAGAGGTATTTTTATCACTTCTGAGGACTCTGGTCATGTGATTATAAAAACTGATTTTTATCAGTTAAGGCTGGATTATAAGTAAAAGTTTATGCTCGTTGGCAGGTTCTCAACAAATTTACAGATAAAGCAAAAACCTTGAAATTCCAATGCTATGGTACTCGTTTGAACCAAAATGAATTTTATCAAATTTTCCAACTGGTTTACCAAATGCCACGCATTTCTCAGGTGGAAAACAGGGTTGAAAATCAGCTGGAGAAAAGTTCTGACTCAACGAATTATCTAAAAGTATGAGTTCTACAAAAAATACTTATACAGATAAATTTGTCTTCATTTTATTTAACTTGTCAAGTAGTTACTACAAGTTCATATATTGCAAATCGCCGACTTCATGAAATATTTTACATAATGTTACAAAACTCACAATTGGAATGAACATTTTTTCAATTCTAAGATATTTTAGCTACTCTTTTCCCGTTTGATATTTATTTGTACCAATAATTAACAAATCAATGAAACAGTAATATTATACTACTATAAAAAATCAAAATACACGATATGTAATTTTATTGTTAAAGAACTTCAATGAATAGAATTTTTACAATGTTTTATTGAAATACATTTTAACAACAGCTGGAGAGAGTTGCAAATGAATAATAATAGAAAAACTGTAACTTAATTACCTATATCTGCTTTTTTTCATGCATTCATTACTACTTTCACTATTGTCTAGGTTCTATTCTATTACTATTCACTATTGTTAGTTAATTAAGCTTTCAAGTATTTATTACTTAATGTAATTAATGCCTGGAAGGCAAATTAGTATAAGTGGTCTTCTTAAGTAATTATAAGGTATCATTTTCTTTTTCTAAATAGTGTGATATTGATTTGGTGTAAAGAATCCATTGGATTTATTCATGTACATTAATACAATTATTTTTAGAAATGCTTTGAGTTAAACATAAATCTGGATTTATAAAAATATATTTCTCCAAAAAGAAATATTTAGGTCTCAGAATTTTAAATTCCTAATAAATAAAATACTGTCTTTGTTTTCTTTGAAATTTTTATGTGCTCTGTTGCTTCACGAGCAGTTTAGGTTGTTTATCTTGATTTCTTGATAATTTACAGATGAAGTTCGACAAATTTAATACATTTCAAAGAGTTTAATGAGAAAATTGAGAAATTTGTGAGTTTAATAAACCGTTAAGGGAAGATTATGAGTAAGTTTGCGCAATGCTAGAAATAAATTATAGAAAAGTTGAGCAATACAATCCTTGCCTCATTTTATGTTTTAAGAAATTAAACTCTTCAAGATATATCATTTAAATTTTTCAGAACAAGACGTAAAAGTTTCATTACATTTTTGATGCTCTTAATTCTAAATTAATTTTTAAAATAACAATACATTTGAAAATAAGAAAAAGCGAATACTTATTAAGTTATCATTTGCTATGTAACTTTTGCTCTAAATTTGTTTCTAATAAAAGTGTTATTTTCCTGCTTTCACATCGTAGTTGTAATTAGACATCACGAAACAGGAAAAGAAATACAAATTGGAGCATTAGTTAGTGGTTTCAATTGATGTTCCCATGATAAACGTAAAATGATACTGACCAAGTCAAATTTGGATTCCATTGCGCATCTTGCAAATATTGCTCGTAACTTTAAAAAATTTCCTTTGTTGATTGAAATAATTATCTCTTGCTTCATATTTTCTTCAGTTAATTAATTTTAGTTCGTATATTAGAAATTTCATTAGTTTCTTTGATGTTTTTTTATTACTTACGAAACTTCCTAAATTTTTTATAACGTTTTCTATTTACGTTAGAAACCTTCGCTTAATTAGCATTATTACAGTACGTCTAATCTAGATCATATTAATATTTTTTTAGAATTTGTAAATATCATATTACTTAATTTTACTTCAGTTATTTATTAGATTATTCTTTATTTTCAACATATTGGTTATTAAATATTTTATTTTGATAACTATTTTGTTATAACGCATGTTTCCTGCACATTTATTTATCTGTAGATAAAAATTCTCAGGTTGGTCCATTTCCCTTTTTAGTATCTACTGCTATCTTCAAAAATAACGGAACTTATTCTATTATAGAGGAATGAATAAAGATAAAAATATCTTTATTTGGTGTTTCTTTTGAAGTAACTAACCTGTGCAGTTATGCATTTTTGTCATCGTTCTTATAAAGATATAAATACTATTGCAAAAATCCTTCTGTGGGTGTATGGCGGAAACAGTCCAACAAGCAGGATAACGGAGAAAGAGGATTTATTCAAGAATCTTCCGTAAATACGAAGCACAGGTAACAGGAACAATAGTACTTATACATATTATCAATACAAACAGCTACCAATTTACTAATAATGACAGTGACAGCACTTTAAATAGCGCTCAGCTCACCAGTTTTCCAGCTCGCACTGAAGACGAAGCTCCAAAGATGATGCTCCTTTCAATTGCCACCGTTTATATACCATAGTTCGACTGGTCGTGACGTCACATGGAATCATCCAGTACATTCTGTTTATCTCCTCTCCTAACAGAGTTATCGAGAAAACTATCGAATTCTCAGGAATCTTCGATTTGTCGCCAAGGTAGCCAAATTTGTCTCCAAAATCGTCACCAAGTTTGTTGCCTAGGGCAGGGGTTCGGGGCCGGGCCGTCCTCAGCATTCCGTACCTACCCCTGTAAAATTCTCTTCCAAACCATAAGACCAGTAAGGCAGGAAAGCGACATTACATTTTTGTAACAATACGGATCATACGCCTCCTTTTGCTACCTCCTCCCTTCTGCAGTGCCTTCGTCGCAACACTGCGTCGGCACATGAGAATCGCTGTTCCTGAACCAAATTCTGAATCTGAGGGAAAAGTCACATGGGACGAGATCATGAGAATAAACTAGTTGTGGAAGTACTGGAATGTAATGTTCCCAAAACTTAGTTGACACCAGTAAGGACCTGTAAGCAGGCGCCTTATCCTGATGGAGCGGAGCACCCACGAATCGGCCCTCCCAGCGGCAGGCAGTTTTGAATGTCCGTAATTAAGAGCTACGCCCCTGCGCTGTCTTATCTGAACTGGATGAAACCTGTTCCGACTAGTCGGTCACACGATACTCTTCTCTTATTCTGGGGGAGACTGCACAGTTTCTTTACATGTGAAAAATATTTAAAAAGTTCGTAGAAGTATAACGCGGTAGTGAGTATTAATTTGCATTAAATAGCAACAAATTTAGAGACAAATTACTTCATCTGAAAATTACATTAAATGCAGAATTATTACATTAAATGTAGAAGTGACAATTGTGTTGATCAGTAACGTTTTGAATAACTTCTGCGAGACGTTTGTGTGACAGCGTACTTGTTAAACAATAAACGGTCGGTCACAGATACTTAATTCGTAAATATTTTAAGCGAATATGACACCTCCATCTACAAACTGGCTTATGACACATTTCACGCTACATTCAACCCATTTAAAATGCCAACTCATTATTCAAAGGCTAAGTGCACGCTGTCTTTAAATGTCTGTCATTTGGATTAATTTCAGAAAGCGTCTCCACGCGTGATCAAGGTGCTACTTGGTTTGCCCCATCCAGAATTCATTTTGTGAGCCCCCCTATTAAACCCGGTGAGAGAGGTTGGAAACGGTCATTTAATCGTTTGGCATCAGAAGACACATCAACCCCCCTGAAAGATTCCAGGACACATAGCTCCCTGCATCATTTGCATATCTACCTTCATTGCTAATTTACATATCCCGTGTTCCCGCGGTTTGCTGAGGTAGAAAACGAAAATTAATAATTATCAGGGCGCCACAAGTTGGGGAAACTGAATAATTTAAAACGATTTTCCTTCGGAGAGGAACATCCCCCTACAAAACTCCAAGGACTCGTTTTACCACCGAAGAATCTCTCCTCATTTATAGTAATAATAATGTAGGAAATGGGACAGGGGATGTTAGGATGAATCAATAAAATCCTCGACCGTAACGGCGGAGGGGCATTAGCTTTCTATATCTCTCCTCGGGATGTTGTTGGATAAGAAGGCTGGATTTGTGAGATGGTCAGGCAGTGGCATAAATTATAAGTTATGAACTACACCATTTCGAGAGGAGCCTTCTGGTAGCGGTGATTAGATTGGGATAGTGGACTTCGGGGGGTTGTCGAGTTATTAGCCAAGGAGAGGCATATTCTGGACGTTTTCAATTTGGGAAGGTACGTTTATTTGCGTCGTTTGAACGCCTCTGTTTTGATAAGAATTTGGACAGACTTTGTAGCAATTATTGTTGTTCAATTAGCATGGATTTGAAGTCTCGTAACTGGGATTACTAATGGGTATGTCCTTTTCTGTTGCTAAACACACTGCCTTATATCATTTGGCGAGACGAATTATATATCTCAGAGCATAAACTGTTCAGCAATTATAGTTTGACTTCTGTAGATTGCACCACTATATGGCAATGACATTGGAAATGTAATACATTATTTGCTCATTATTCATGATAAAAAAATTCTTAATGTAGAATTTCGTTTTGTAGATCATTCTATTGCGTGTAAGTGACAGGCAGTTGGTCATCTCAGAAACGAGCAACGCTGCAAGAAGTATATCTTATAAAAATACAATTCAAAAATATTTATTTATAAGTATCCCAAAAGTTTTAATTGTTATTTTCTCAATTTTATTTTAGAAAATTATCGACGCATCATTTTTCGATGAGTAACTTCTAACACAATAATACGAATATGTATTTAACCAGACGTGTTTCAGTCGGGATGAAATGAAAGCGAAACAGTAACAAAAAACAGTGAACGAGAGGAAGCGAAGAGAAATCAAGACAGCGAAGGCGAGCCTTGGGTGGGAGGGAGAAAAAAGCATCGCTTGGCCAGGCGCCAAACTGGAGCTGCAAAATCCCCAGTTCAGTCGCCGCGAAGTTTAAAGGGAGGAAACGTGGCTCTTCGCCACGTGCAGTGAGCTAATTTTGGTGCTTACAGGTGCTTTTCGGTGTGCAGCCTCATCATGTGTCTCTCCTACTTGTTTATTCATTTTCTTTCTTCGTTTGTATTTTTTTCCACGTTTTCATAGATCATTGAGCTCTCAGTGTAAAAAGTAACCGAACAAGATTTAAAACGGAAATACAAACTTTTAAAATAATTTCAGGGGGTTGCTGCAGCTCTGCTAGCCTTATGGACGAATAGTTACTACTGACAGGGTAGCCAAAATATATAGTTTTCTTTCATAGAGAATACTGATCGGTAAACCTGGAGTATACGGTGCCGGCCTGCTTCTCGCCAATTTTTCATGGTGCAATTTCATTTGCCGTCGCCAAACACTGTTTTGGATGTGCAGTACGCTTTTTATTGCTCTCTTGCGTATGCGTCACCTGAAAAGGAGAGATTGAGCACGCAATGCCTGCGGCATTTCAAGTGTGTACCGGGCAAATTTTTTAACTTAAAAAAACATCAGCGGCTTCGCTTTCAGCATAGCAGGAAACTAGTAGCTACGCTTTTTCATTGAATGTCAGGAATCTAGGATTTAAAAAAAAATCCGAAAACGAGAATTTCCGCACGCAATGCCTGCAGCATTTCAAGCGTGTACCGGGTAAATTTTTTTAACTTAAAAAAATATCAGCGGCTTCGCTTTCAGTATAGCGGAATACTCGTAGCTTCGCTCATTCATTGAGAAACGAAACACACAGAATGACAGTACTGAGCCGATATTCAAACCGAAGAATTCCAAACGAAGTTTTATTCACATTCGAATGAATCGACCAATCATATCGAAGAGATGATCAAAACAGTCCAATCGAAACGAGGCGCAATATAGCGTGATGCTCAAAACACCGATGAAAAGATCAACTTCCGTGCATGCGCGCATGTTACTCGTTAAAAACATCATTGCGCAACCAAAACAAATGTTCTCTCATCTCCGTTCTTGGCGGCAAAGAGTTGCGATCCTAAGAGGAACGAAGTAGGTGGGCACCTTAGACTCCACATTAACCTACTGATCTTAAAATAAGAACCATTAACCACATCGTTATTAAAAAAAGCAATTGATATTTTTCTTTACCATTAACACGTTCAAGACGGAGGGAAGTTGAATATGCCTTCTGCCTAACTAGTGTAAAGTGCTCCGTGGATAGGTTATTCATAGAAAGGACGATAACTCGTTCGAACAACGTAACAGAGATTCTATTTCATTTTAATTGTATACTTTGGAGATATTCTTTCTTTTTTCTCGGTGCTGACCTACAATTAGTGCTGATATAAGCATGGAAAATTACAGATTTCCATATGGACTCTATATCCCAATATGGGCAAAGGAATAATGAAGTATAAGTTCTTAGAGCCCAATGCTAGTTGAACGGAAATTCAGTGTCGGTTCCAATAGCTACTATCTCGAAGATATAAAAGAATATTTGCAATGGTAACCGTGGGAGATTTTGAAATGGAAAGATATCTGTGTGAAAAGGAAACTCTTTAATTCCATTTTCAGAGTTAGACCCACTAAGATTAGAGAGGACAAGCTTCCTACCTCCAGCTAAATTAGAAGAAAGATGTTTCTTGTTGCCCCACAAAAGAAGCAGGAATCAGTTGCAACGGAAATTTCAGAAATGGTAGTTAATTAGCAAAATGCGCTCAACCCAAAATTTGCGGCCTCAAAACTAAAATGTTATATTTAATAGCATTACATTCTCATTTGACAGTGAAATAAGGTTATCTGATATTAAATCAACTATTATATGTAATTAAATAAAACCGGTTCAATTAATTAATGATGCCTTGGACTAGAAGGTACAATAAGGTTCAGCCATTTATTCTATACATAATCGTTTAATCGCACCTGATAAAAATTCATTAATCTGTTTAATTAAATTATCGCCGAAAACAATTCGAATTACTTATTGATGAAGTAGTACAGGAGACATCAAAAATAAGAAAGGTTTAGAAGTAAAATAAAATATTTAATACCTCTCTTAATCTGTAGGATTTTTCAAGTAAGAAAAGAGCAGTTCAGCAATTCTGAATAAATGCACAGCACCATTTTCATTTCTGAACAGAATCTAATCTCTACTAATAACGGCTCTGATCATTCTACAGAAATATTCACCCAACTTACGGCTACCGTTGGAATAAAGGTACATTGTCATTCTCCAACACAATCTAATCCTTCCTAAAGACAAACTCCACCACAACTCCAGAAATTCCGTGCTTGCCAAAGCTTCACGCCAGAAACTTTCAACACTTCAAAGCAATCCGTTACACGCAGCACTTTCCCTTCCACTGTAATCCGGAAAAGCAGCCAAGTTTAATCCTAGAAGAACCATATTTTAATCGTGCCGTGTTCCGCCCGAAAAGTGCTTTGGAATTACTTTAAAACATCGTATTGAAACTCGCTGCAGCCAGCCAACTGATCGACAGAACCGTTGCCAATTCCGGCGAGCGAAATTAGCTCGATACATAATAGCCAAGAATGCTCGCTTTGGCAGAGAGGAATAGAATTTCACTCTCAAAGCGAACCGGAAAATCTGGAAATACAATGACTCAATTTGGTAGAGGTGGGGCATTATTCGGAATTAATCGATTTCGTTCTAAGGCTCTCCCCAAAATGATTTACTGTGTGCGAGAAATTCGTCAAGCTACTTGAATGCGCCTCATTTCATAAATCTACTAACTGTAACCGCTTTGTGCCGCGTTTCCAGAAATGGACTAATACTGGCAACGTCCAGCCTCACAAATCATCAGTTCTCATTACCATAATTAGCTCAGCTAAATTAGAATTTGATGATAGTTAGAACATAACTCTAATAAAAAGTGGGATCTAATTATAGACGGAGTAGGTATCTCATTGCTTAGGTGAGTAACATACACCTCGGTTTATGGTTTCTAATCATGTGATTCGTAAACTATATTTAAAAGTAGGATCGTTTATACTAAGGGCTAAGTAAATAATTGGATGATCTTTATTAAGACCAAGATAACTATGTAAAGCTATCGGATATTAAGCTTTATTTCAAGGATATAGATTTTGTGTATATGCAAAATATAGGAAGTGGATTCATGTGATCTATAAACAATATTTAAAACTCTAATCGGTTATACTAAGGCTAAGTGAACAATATGGAGATAACTGGATAATAATCATTAAGATAAAGATATATAAAGATGCCGGATATTAAGTCTTTATTTCCAGGACATCGGGTTTACATATATCCAAAATCTAAGAAGTAGGATGATCATCATTAAGGTGAAGATAAATAGTTCATCGTTAATAGAATTATTACTTTCTCGTACACGAAGTATACAAAGAGAAAGTATTGTAATCGTCAAAAAATTCGAAATCGAGATTTTGACGAATCTCCATGTTTTAGACTTCCCTGAATCCGAAAAACACAATTTTAGAATTATGTCTGTCTGTGTGTCTGTGAACATGATAACTCAAAAACTATTAGAGATAAAGGGATGAAATTTGGTATGTGAACTTGACACATAATTTGTAGGTTTCTATCAAATTTTGAACAAAATCCGCCCACGGGAAGTCTGTCTGTCTGTCCGCGGTCATGTGAACACTATTACTCCAAAACTTGAATAGCTAGATGGATAAAATTTTGTACACAGTTTTATCATCATAAATGTAGGTCCGTATAAAATTTTGGGCCAAATCCGTCAAAGAGTTGACTGTCTGTCCGTCTGTATAATTTACTTTTGAAAAGAATCCGTTATCTCCACGCGCATTCGTACTGGAAGCAATCTTCTGTGCACGCAAAAGGAATGGAACGGAATTTCATTACGGAGTAGCGAATTACGTCAGTTTGTCCTTGAGCCTGTAAGAGCGGAAAATCGTTACGCATTTCTTTGAATTTGATTCCTAGAATTACCTAGAATTTACCTAGTTATTTTTCAATCACTATATTGAGAAACCTTCTGATAGTCATTGGATTCTGGGTAATAATAGGTTCGAATTTTTTTAGCCACGCGGTGGAAGGGGAAACGGCACCTTTTTGGGGAAGTATACGAGAAAGTTTAGGGGAGAACACTCCCGCTGGTTTTTTATTTCATCGTCAGAGAAACATTCATTTCAGCACGAGAATAATCCATGGAGGTCGAAAACAGAAATGAGACAGAACGAGTTATATTACACAATTTCATAACGAGTTATCTTACACAATTTTATACACATGTTTTGTATGTATATGTTTTTGGACAGGTTTTGTTTCGTACCAGTACGAGAAATTTAATCTTTTCAACCAGATTTAATGTCACTGGGTTTTGGTTAATTTTTTGAAAGTGGAACTATATAGAAAGACTGATTCGAACATTCAGATGTGGACTAGCCGCGTTTAGCTTGATATTATTATACACGTGGTATTCAAAACAGGTACACACATTTCGAATAGCTATTATATAAATAATAAGTAACACACTTCAAAATTCCGTAACTTAAATTAATTTTTAATTTACTGCAGAACTTTGAAGCTTATCGGAAATCTTTAAATTGTTCATAATTATTGTCCAGGCGCTGCTGATAAATCAGATCGATGAAATGACAAATGGATCTAAAGATGTCAGTTGGCATTTAAGAGAAATGCTATTTAAACGGATGCTCTCATTTTGTTGATTACAGTTGGTGTTGAGCTATAAAAATTATCTTGAGATCCAGTCAGTGTGAGAAGAATTTAATGCTATGTCTTCGTCCTAACCATCTGTTCACGATAGGCCCTCACGTCGTGGTAGTAATGCGGAGGTTCTTCCTCCTGCTGGAGGCACCAATCTTCATTCACAAAATTTCTTGAATGCGCACTATGATATACATATTCCTGTTCTAAGTTGAGGTAGACGTCAAATATTTTCCAAGTTGACATTTCATGCGAAGACAAATTACCCTAGATAGTTTACATTGCAGATTATCATTTGCTGAGTAGTTGTATTTATGACGATTGATTAGCTATTATTTAGGATCATGTTATCGTACAAAAATTCTAACTCAAAAATTAAATATACTAAATTCTAAAATGAAAAATTATTCATTAATTAATTAGAACAATGAAAATTTCTTCTAATTAATTTTTCAACTAAAATTTCAATTTTAATTATGAAACTTATGAAACTCTGATGTGTGTTATTAATTGTTGATATATTTAATAGTGGTTCAAATTGTGTATGCACATTAGGGACATCCTGAATATGTCATAAAATCGTTCGCTAAACGCTAGCACTTAAATTCTGTTCGAATCGATCTTCCTATTTAGTTGCACTTTAAAAAAATTAGCAAGAAGTCAGCTACAATAAACCTTGCTGATTCTATAATCTAATCTTATACAATTACTCCTACATCGTCCCCTAGAATAATAATTTCTGCTATTATTAATAACTAGAAAATCACAGGTCATGGTATGACGGGTGCAAAGTGCCTCTTCATTCGAGAGATTTCCCTTCAAATTTGACGTGTTTAAATAGATATATATGCGAGAGAAATGTTTAACATTGATTGAAAACAAATAAAATAAACATATATTTTATGACAGGAAATATTTTTTTCATTTACATATTTCTTTATTCTAAAAACCTCTTGGTCTAAAAAAATCTAGAAAATCTAGAAGATGTAATCTAGATTGATAGAAAATCTAGTTTCAAAACAAAGCACTTCTCTGCTTGTCAAACGTTTCCAAAAAATATTATGAAATTATATCTTCACGATTGCAATAAATAATGAGATGCATCGTGGCATCCAAACTATATCACGCGCATGATATACCACTGACGTAATTTACTACTTTCTATTGAAAAACGGAAATTGATTTGAAATATATGATTAATATAATTTAAAATTTCTCGGGAACTATTGATCATAGCGAGGTAAATTTTATATCAATCGATAGAAAATTTTATTTCACTATTTTAGAACTATTGAATTTGAAACTAGAACGACAATTACTCGTTTAAATTTAAAATTACTGAAATTTAGGTTCTCTAACAATGAAATAATGATGTTTAACGTCTCGCAGTGCTATGGCTCGAGTTTTATTGTTGGTGACATCAGAGCGTTACCGAGAGATCTGGGCTATTATATTAGTAATGTCAAACAATATCACATTAATCTTTTTAGGGCTCATTTATTTGCCATAACATATGGCGAAATGAAAGAAGAAATGAGAAATAAAGTACGGGAAACACATATATAGCTTATATGAGTTTTGTTTTGGAAAGAATTATTAATATTGTCGTATAATTTCTCAAAGGTGTTCAAAGCCTGCAAAATGTCTGAAGCGAGATATGAACGAGTGTGTACTTGAAAAGCTAAGACAAAACCTTGCTCAAGGAAAGGAACTAAAAAATTCCAGCATTTTTTTATTTTCTGATTCAACTTGACAATTGATGCGATTCCGTCTCCTACAAAATAGTGTGTCATACCGAAACGCGGGCATTATACAGAAATAAAACATTTAATAAAATCAGTAACCAATTTTCTGAGCCTGAATCCAGGACGCTTTCTTTACTTTTGTCCCGAGCAAAACATATTTTGCGTAATTTTGTGCATTTATTAACAGTATTTTTCCTAAACATTATTTGGACTGTGAGATTTTGTGTGCGCCATAAAGTGTGAAATAGCATAGTGCTTTGCGTACCATGTAAAATAGTAACTAAACTATAGTGAAAGGGTGTGCTGAGCTTCAATCCGGGGACGCTTTCTTTATATTAGTCGAAAGAAAAACATCTTTTGCGTCATTTTGCCCATTCATTTTCATTATTTAGACTAAATTTTGCGTACGTTTTCTGGTATTTTAATTTTTTTTATTGATAAATTTTTTTTTTCATACAGATAATTGGATCAACCCGTTTTGCTTTGCTTCTTGTACAAAATTTGGGTGTCTTTATGTGTTGTGTGATATGCGCATTTGTGTGCTCTTATTTGATTTTTGAGTGCTTTATTTTGTTCATATTTCCTGAGTTTATATATGTGTCTGATTTCTGCAGTAAAATAATTTTCCATACAATTTTAAGGATATCACTAAAGCATTTAATACTCGGGGCAATTCCTATTTTTCAACTTTCATAGGTAAAGCTCAACTGCTCATGTTGATGAAGTTCCAAATTAGGCAGCTGTTATGAGGACTTAGGACTATAAAGTTAAGAGGCTTTTACGAAACTGTAACAACTTCAACAATGAAGATTAAAATGACGAAACAAATGATTATCCGTCCAAAACATAAACTAAGAAGATTTAAGATATAACCTTAGTTAGATCTAGATCAATGGTGACGAACTTATGACTCGTAGGTCAGACACTGACCCACGAAGGCTTTTTAAATGACCCACGCGTTGATTTTCATAAAACTATTTTTTATATCATAATAGAGAGAACAGACGATTGAAAAAATTAAAGTATGAATATTTAATTTTGAATTTATATTAAAAAATATTTCCAAGTGGACACTGGACATTGGCTAACTGATTTTCTATCGTATCACTGCACCAGTGAATGATTCATGACAATCAGTCACAAACTTGGCGCGCATATTTGCTGCATCGGCGATACCATTTTTACCACACCCTGCCCCCTGTTCAAGTGATGCCATTGACTTAAATGATCCACAGGCGAATTTTTAAAAAATAATGAACAAAATTTTATCCACTTCTCAATAAGGTTCGCCATCACTACTTTAGAGATCTACATCTACAGAGCTAGACATCACAGTGGCGAATCCAGGGGAACGGGGCTGCATCCCCCAGAGCTAAACCAGAATTCCTGATTTTATTTAAAATAATTTATTACAACTGCTTTTTCTTAATTTTCATTTAAAAAAAAAACACGAAGATTTTCCTACTTTTCTAGTCATTCCACTTGTACTTGTAGCGTTGACGCGGTCGAAAACATTTTTTAGCCTAGTTATTTCATTGCATTTTTTATAAAATTATCGAAAGGATTGTAATGTTCTTTATGATTCTTATTGTCAGGTGAGGAAAGTCTGTAAAGTAAAAGTGTTTTGGTTTACGTATAAATAAGCCATGAGAGTCACTCCCAGACCCGAATCCTGGATTCGCCACTGAGATATCACATGACTTAATTTCAGGCTTTGGAAATTGCAAGTGTCCAAATTCGTGTTTAAAAGTTCACTGATTTCATTCAGTTGCAATTTTCACGTCGCAAAGCGAGGAAATGAAGGTTTAACATTAAAGCTAGTCACTAGTTAATCATGAAGCTCAGACTAAGATTTAAACATGTTTGTCGAATTTCCATTTGGAATCGATATCAGGCAAGTAGGAGCGGTATATAATGATGATCATTATATACCGCTAATAATGGTGGTAATAATGATCGCTGATAACCGAGTCAATTTGCAAATTCCATATAACGAGCTGATCATAATCATTTGAATTTTCAAATGTTAATCGGCTGATGAATTTCATTCTTTATTGTTTAGTTAAAATAATGGTTTACTAAAATGTAGGTAGTAATCCCAAGAAAGATTGGGCAGAAAATCTTTGTAGGAGCAAAAATCTCAAATTATGCAATTTTTTTTAATCAGTTTTTCATTTCACTATATCATATTTCTCATAAATAGCGAAGAAACCGTCTTGATTCCAGCCAGTTTATTAAAATGTATTAAATAAATTTTTTCACCTATCTATATTATTCATTTTTATTGCCTCTGTATATACAGGGTGTCCCAAAAAAGTAGAACAAGCATTTATTTCCTTAACTATTGCACCTAGACATATACTTCCAATTACAAAGTTTCATCAAATATGGTAAAAATTTGTATGAAAACATCTTGGATTCAGTGGAAATTGAATATAGAAAGTTTAAAAAATAAATTTTTTATATATTCCCCGTAGAGCAAAAAAGTCAATGAGTAAAATGTTCCTCTTACTCTTATCTGTATATAAAATAAGTTTCACGATTCTATCTTCAAAACTTACAGATAAATGTTAATTTTTAAACTTCAAGGGGCTGCTCACAAATTTATATGGATATGTTTATTCCAGAAATGCAAATTTATTCAACATAGAAAAACATCGAAATGCAAATATTTATCAAGTAGTACATCATCCAATCATCATGGATTGAAAAAAATTTGCCAATACCGCATACTGTTACTCAATTTCATTAACAGCTAAGTGCAACTATCGACTTGATAAAGAATGGTAAGATAACTTGAGAAAATGAAAATTTAAGGTATAACAGGAAAATAGCTTAATATTGAACAAGAATATTGAATTATTTGCTCTTAGTGTTGTGCGTATTTATTATTAACCCTCTGCCTTCCAAAACGGCTAATACGGCCTGTCATGCAAACTGCCAGACAACGGCCCAGCGGCCAAAATGCCGTATGCTTATTTCCTTCCCCTTTTTGAAAAGGGTCGGTAAACGGAGGGGAGCATTCTTATCTTTTTAACAATGGTTGTTTCCCCTCCCAATGTCCCTCTTGATTGATGTCTCCAGTAAGTGTTCGAGGGCAGATACTGAATTTACTTTAAGCTCTCTGCTTACTTACTGTTGAAAATTCTTGCTGTAATACCTGTTAGTTATCACAAATTGTAAACGACCCCTATATAGTCAACAGAGGTTTGGATGTTAGAAATATGACGATAAAAGAATCCCCCACGACGCAAATGACCACTTGCTAATCAGATGGGGGAGGGAAATGTTTGCCTTCTTTCGTCTCTGACCTCGGCCGGTCTGGGTTTTAATGAAACTAGATTTCAAAGCACTGCGGCTTTCAGAGGGTTAAGCTTTACCTAAAAGCAGTGGCGACTCGTCTTTTAGGTCTGCACAGTTGCAGAACTCACCAAAATTATGTTAAAAGCTCGTATTTCCGTTTTTATTCCTATTTGCTTACTTCTTCACTCTGAGAGTTCGATTATCAACAATAACAAAAAAATATAGAAACGAGAACAGAAGACAGAAAATGAATGAAAAAGTAGGACAGTAAGGATGGGGCTTATGGGAAGTCATGGTTTGCCTTCGCGTTCTTGATTTTTGTTTCTTTTCTTCATTGAATGATTTTAGGTTTCGGATTCACTTTCATGTTGCCTCAACGGGAACTTAGATGGTTAGTAAATATTCGATTTTTGTTGTTAAAAGTCACTCATCGAAAAAAAATTATTGCAATTTTCCAAAATACGATACAGATAATTACAACTACAAGTTTGGACTATTTGAAGGTAAAGCTATTTTTGAAAAATTGCATTTCAATTGTATTCTAGTAATATTTTTATTGCACTGATTGTTTCTGGGAAGTTGAACCTCACTGCTGATATGTCACTGTGGATATTTTTTGAAGGTTCTCAAGATAAACCATTTTTGCAAATAATTCAATTAATGTATTATTTAACTATTTTTTAGATTCAACAAGAATCAACAAATACATTGTTATTTCCTGATTCCACCATTTAAATAATTTTTTAAAATATGTATTATTGCTAAAATGTACATCGATAGACTGGATCAAACAGCAGTTAGAGGTATGGAAAAGTGGTCTAAGTCAATAAATTTGTCTTCTTATATCTCTGTAAGTTTTGAAGATAAAAACCTGAAACTTTACTTTGTATGTGAATAGATGAATGTAAAAAAAATATTTTATTTATTGATATTTTTGCTCTACGGGGACCGTATGAAAATTTAATGTTTGTAGATTTTTATTATGAATCCCCTTGGATATCAGAGTATTTTTTATACAAATTCTTACCTTATTTGATGAAACTTTGTAATATGAAAGTATATGCCTAGGATCAATAGTTAAGGAAATAAACGCTTGTTCCACTTTTTTAAGACACCCTGTATATGTTTGGTGACATTGGAAAATTTTCGTACCATGAAGGATTCGAAAAACTTTTACTTTAAGTAAAAAGGATTACGAGAGGAAAATGTTTTATAGAGAAAAGCTTCTTAAAACAAAGGATAGCGATTGCAAGTAGGGTCATGCAGGACAATAATGGGGTCAAAAAAAGTCTAACACTGCCACCTTCTCTCAGATTCTTCTGTGGCGTAGAGTGGGCAAGTGGCTCCTGATACAAAACATGATTTTTTTTTTGCTCTTGATTGTCATCAGAGTCTTAAGAAGTGTAAATGGTAAATTATATTATTTTATTATATTATTCGGTATTATTTTTCGCTCCCTTATCATATGTTTTGATCCCTCTCCCAAAACTATATAACCCACTCACTTCTCCCCACTTTCGCCACTGAAATACTTCTATTTTTGTAAGCAAAAATAGTCGAAAAAATCATCTTGACCTAAAGCAACTCGTCTGAAATTGCTAAATTGCAATTAAATTTTTTTTTCCAGTTACTCATCAGCAATTAATGTTATATTTTCTTATTTATCTTTCAAAATTTGACTATATTCTTCGAATGTAAATGGAGTACAGAAAAAGAAATTTAAGAATATTTGTTGTAGAGTAAAATATTTCCCATCACAGACGCA
Source organism: Araneus ventricosus (assembly GCA_013235015.1). NCBI lineage: Eukaryota > Metazoa > Arthropoda > Arachnida > Araneae > Araneidae > Araneus > Araneus ventricosus. The sequence continues at coordinate 85,500 of BGPR01001459.1, read as the reverse complement.
TATTCTTGGTATTAACATAGTTTTTTACAAAATGACTAAAATCAGAAATACTGCGCTATTTCGCATTAAATTCATAATAAATAAAGTAAAACACACTTAGTTGAACTCTAGAGACTAACGTCCTGATAAAAGTAACATGCAGAGAAAAAATTTTGATTTCAGTTGCAAATATTCAAAAGAACATAATCTTTGTATGGAAGTAACTATATACTATAAAAGGACGCACTAGTATATAGTTAAGACATGTCAAAATTGTTTGTTAAAATTTTACTTTCGGCAAATTGATTCTTAGTTGTACCTCCTGTACTCTAAGATTATTTGTCAGTTGAACTGTGCTGTCAGTGCGTGCAAATAATAAAAATTATTCTTTTCAAAATTTATATCAGGTGTTAGATACTCAAAGAATACTGTCTCGCTGATAAATAAATATTGTTATAAAAATGGTCCTGTGTGTGTACGAGGTAAACAGTCCAATAAGCAGGATAATGGAGAATGACGGCTTATTCACAAATATTCAGGAGAACACGCAGCACAGGTAACAGGAACAATATCTCTTACACAGATTAGCAACGCAAACTGACAACAACTTACTAGTAATAACAGTAAGAGCACTTTCAGATTTATCAACTCAAACAGTCATTAGATCACTAATAATGACAATAACAGCACTTTCAATAGCCCTCAGATCACCGGTTTTCCAGCTCGCACTGAGGACGGAACTCTAAAGTCACTCCCTCTTTTCGGCTGCCTCCGTTTATATACTCTTGCTCTACTGGTCATGACGTCACATGGAATTATCTTATACATTCTGCATATCTCCTCTCCTAATAGAGATATCGAGAAAATTATCGCATTTTCGAGAACTTGAGATTTTTCGCCAAGGTCAGGGATTCGGGACCGGGCCGTCGACAGCATTCCTTACGTACCCCTGTAAAACTCTCTTCCCAACTATAAGACTAACAAAGCAGGAAAGCGACACTACATTTTTGTAACAATATTCATACGCTAGTCATTCACAATAATGCAGAATCAGTTGAAAATATTAAAGAAACTGATTTATACTTATAATCAAATCAGTGACAACAACTGGAATCAGTACAATGAAATTGGAAAATTTACTTTTCAGACATAAACTAGAAGTGTTCCTCTGGGACAAGGCTCAACATAACACAAAAAAATTATATGAAATATTCTTAAAAATTATTTTTTAAAACACAAATTTACTTATTGTTCGATTATGTGTGTAAAATTAATCACAAAATCAAGAATTAGTTAGTCATTAGTAAATAAAAATACATATTTGGTTTGTTAAAATCATACATTATAATCATAAGTTAGTTTCTGCATGACTGAATTTTTCTTAGCTATATTAACGTCCTGTTTTGACGCATCATGAGAGCTATTTTGGGACGGACCTCCTCACTTTGAAACGTGGTGGATTACGATGGCGATACCTGAACTGGCACTTCCCTGTTCAAACTTCTGCATCACACGAGCGGCAGGACGTTTGCCACACGATGTCCTATTTAGCATGCGACTGGTCCGTATACACGGCGGATCTTCAGTGGAATCTGGTTTCAACCTGGAACCCTCCGGCTCGAAGCCGAAACATTCCTACTAGGTCAAAGCGTCTCTCTTCTGCATGTCTGAAAATGTGAACTTATGTTAATTTTATTCTCATCTATTTTCTTTTATTAATTTAACAAAATCAGCAGTCATGTTTCCGCTTCAAAACTCAACTCAATACAGGTAATTCTCTTGCGAATAATACAAGTTACGGAAATATTTTCTGCGCATAATGAAATGAGATAGTTCAATGGTACGCGGAAGCTAATTACAAGATCAAAATGTTAAAAGCCTTTCTGTATTTTGACTCCAACTATCACTTCCAACTTTTCCTTTTGTTTAGGGTGAAACAAGACAATAATTAAAGACATTTTCAAAACCAGAACAAAATTTTCCAAAAGTGAGCACCACTTCGCTTTGCAGTTCCTAATTAATATCCATAAAAGTTTGCGATTTCGCTTTTCGATAGTTTTGGAGAGTCAATTTCCGATAATTTTTCGATGCCTTCGCTTTTCAAGAATTTTCGATTACGATTCAAGAGATGGCGATGCTTCCGACAAGGAATCGATTTGTGCTCTAGAAGGAAACGACGGAAATGGATTATACGGGAGCGTGAATGGCAACATCACATAGTTTTAAAAGAATAACTCATTTCCATTTTTCACCAAACGATCGTTATAACTCTTTTATCGTCTGCAGGAGGAAAAGACCAACCGAATGATAGGGAAAACCGTAATTATAAAATGGTTCGATTTCAGAGGGCGGAATAAATGATTCGAAATTTGCATTTTCGCGAGGAATTCGCAGAAAATTCTTGTGTGGCATTAAGCAAATTATTCCGTTTACCTTTTATCTTTAATAAATGTTTGGGCGCAGACATTGTTTCGAATAAGATTTAATCAGAGACCGCTGAAGACAAAAGGAACTTCAAAAGAACCGGATTCCCTGATCTTTAATTGTTCTGCTTGAAAAGGCAACAATAGATTTCAGAGCGACGCAACTTCCCAAATTGAAACTGTAAAGGATAAATGGTTAAGACTTTTCAGCAATTATGTATGGAATTCCGAGTTCGAATTTGGCGAGCGAAATGGCGCGCTCGCACATGGGTAAGTACAGAAGCGAGTAGACGAGCTTATGGGTAAATCCTTTCATCTTTCGTTACACAATTAACGAGGCGTTGGGTGATTTTTGTTTTTGGCGAAACAGTTCTGGAAGGCGAGAAATTCAGATTGCGACGAAGACCGCAAGTATTAAACTGTCTCATCGGCTCATCAGTTAGTTATTATCTTTTAAAAAAGTTTGCTGATTGATTTGTTATATTAAGGTTATTTAAATCATTCGCAAGTGGTGTTCCTTTTGTTTTATATTGATGAGAATAGAATACAGCTTTTTAAATATCTTAGATTTTAGATTTTCATGAAATTATCCAATACAGTCTGATATTCATATGTATCTTTCTGTATTAAGAAGAATGTGAAATTTAGATTCTTGGCCGCATAATATAAACTGTATAATTGATTATCTTTTATGATGTCTTGTTATAACCAAATAATTGTTTTAATTCACATTATGTTATTACATTTCGAAAAATTTACTGGCGTGATACAGATTTCTCTCTTACACTGATGAGATTACGGTAAAGCAAAAAAAAAGAACAAACAACCTTACTATCCAAATATAAAAAAGATAAGCCAATATTAGATATGTTTTAATGAAATGCTTTCTATCTAGCTTATTTTAATTCCTTCACATACGAGTTTGGTATAATTCTGTTCTACCCATCATGAATGTGATGTTCTAATTTCAAAATTTTGTAAGGCTTTAAAATTATGAACTAAAGTTTTCAAACAATAAAAAAAATGAACTTCTCATCTATAGATGGCAGCACGATGAATCTATAAATAGAACCGAAAATGTAGTTTTTAATTAATTTTTTTTTGCATTAGCAACAGACTGACAAGCAAGCAGATGGGAATTTTACTGAGGTCAATCGTGAACATATGGTTGCATTATACACAAACTAAACATTTTTGATCACACTTTATGAACGACATCTTTATGTGGGAGAATTGCTATAAAACCGAGTAGAGAAATTTTCTGATTTTTTAAATTTTTGGAATTGTTTTGCTAAACTAACCAAATTATGTATCAGCATTCACTTTTCAATCTTCTTTGAGAGACGTATATGATAAAACTAAGCTACAGAAATTGCGCGTTCCTTGCCGTTACAAATAACTTACATATTTCTTGTTTCAGTGTTACATATGTATATCTCTATCACGGATTTAAACACGGAGAGAAAAGCAGCCATATATCAACCAGGGGCGATTCTACTGGTGAAACAGGCCACTGTATCATCCTTAATACAAGTTATATACAGCGAAACAAATTCGAAGGAAATCAGCTTATAATTTTTTTACTCTCTAAAAATTGCTGAAAATAAGCGCATTAGAGGAACTGGGAGGCCATTAAAAAGTAAGATAAAATAAGTACGAAAAAATAGAAAAAGAAAAAAAAAGCGTGAAAGCAACTTAGAGTGATTTCGCAATAAATCATCCAAGACATTCAGGAGATAATGGCAAGACTGGAAGACCGGCAACGGCGAAAAAATAAAGCTAAAAAAGAAGCCCTCGTATTTTTATCTACTATGTAATAGAGTAGAAACTCCGTTACGGTGTCATATAAATATAAACTTCGACTTCCAAGCAACTAATGGTTGAGTGAGAATGAATTAAGTCAAAGAAAGCGACATGCTGAAATGACGCTAATATGCGTAAAGGGTGCATATTTAATACAAACAACAATAAATGAAACTCTGTATGAAAGTCTTAACGTTCAAAAAGCCCTCCACGTCGTAGAATCGGCAGGACCCGACTTTTTCGTATACTTAAAGCAGAGACAGATAGACGACATAACGCGTTTTCGTAATTACGAAGAAAATCAAGTACGCATTCTGGAGCTTTCAAATTATACTGATGGCATTCAAAATTTGATACTTGTCTACAATTTTGGTATCAAAGCACATACCAAATTTATTTATCTAGCATGTTTTAGGGTTATCGAGTTCACATTCATAAGAATAGGTAGACCCTCAACCAGACAACACTTTGTAAGATTTAATACAGCGATTCTCCCTCTGGGGGGGGATAACGCTAAATGGGGACGTGAGCATATAGAAAAGAAAATATTATTAAAAAAATTATTAATTTACTGAAAGGAAAGTAAAACAAAATACATTATGACATAATAAAAAATAAAATACACATTTATACTGATATAATACATTTATAAATAGAATTTTATCAGTACTGCACAATGTATTCTATGTAGTAGTATTCTATGTATTCAATTCTGTATGTAGTCTATAACTGACTTATTTATACTAAATTAAAACCAAGTTTAATAGTTATTAGTGACTCTTTTGGGCCTCTCTTGTAGAGCAAAGTTATTCGGAGGAAGATTTAATATTAGAAATAGACACTCTGAGATCTTTTCTATATTTAACTCTGACTACAAAAAAAAATACCAAAAATAGATTATTATTTTATACATTGTTATTGTATGAGAGGGGGGAAGAGATGAAAATTAAGATTGAAAATTGGGTCGCAAATGCTAAAAGGTTGAGAATCACTGGTTTAATATAAAATTTGATACCGATTCACAATTCGGGTCATAAAACCATATGATAAATTTCATATATATAGCGTTGTGCCTTTACGTTTTTGTGTTCACGTGCACACAAGTGGATCAAACGTCTTCCCACTGACAAATTTCGTCCAAAATTTAATAAAATCTAGAATTTTGGTATCATCTCATATGCAGCGACTCCAGACCTTTTTCAACTCGCGTGTCCCTTGATTAGTTTTTTTTATTTTTGAGTTACCCCTTACTGTTATATCCACCCAAACATCCCTCAGCACAAAACAAAGTTTTTATTAATACCGCCAAGTGCTAAAGGTAGCTTAAGAGTCAAACGACAAATTTTATTAATGAACTTAATAAAATTTGTAGGAATGATTTTTGATTTTACATTTTACTCCACTGTTCAAAATAGTATTACTTCAACACCAAAACAAGTGATAACAGCAATTGAAATAATTTCGCATTAACTTACGACGTGAGCTAACAATTACTCATTACTAGATATTAATCTACTTCTTCCTTTTTCTTATAACATGAAGAGGTTTCCGGGCATGCATAATTTTCATTTTCACTTTTTGTACGAACTTAAGAAAACGAAATTCTAGAATATTCTTATATTTTATGTTTTCATCCATTACCAAGATCCATTTCGCATACCCCTAACTGGTCCACCACGTGCCACAGGTTGGGAACCTCTGATTTAGCGAGTTCCACTTTTAAATTATTGTGTTTACAGAGGGACAGACATAGTTCCAAAAATGATTTTTTTTGGACTCAAACGACATAAAATGTGAAGATTCATCAAAATCTCGCGGTCATATTTTTTGACGATCACAATCCTTCCTCGTTGCATAATTTGTATATTGGAAAGCGAAGAAATTAAAAATAACTAAATAAACAAAAATAAATTAAAAATAATAAATAAAAAATCTATGAAATCCTAAATCGTATACAGCGGCGCTAATGAAGTAATGCCACAGTCACATGGCAAACGTAACTGCGCAAGTCATCTGTTATTTAATTGCACGGTATGCGGTGATTCCGTCCCCTCCAGAAGATTCCAGAATAAATTAGCACCCCAAGATGCACTTGGATAAAGTGACCATAAATCTATTCCATTCCGTCCAACTGTCATTGAAATTGAGTCATCTGAAGTTCCCTGCTGTCCGTAGCTATAATTGCAACATTTGAGGTAAAATGTTGTTATCTTTGCCTCCAATACCACCATTTCTATAAGCCTGCTGTACTCCTTCGTCCTGGAGTGTTCTCCTTCCGGACGGTCAATTATTGAATGCTCTAAAACAGGGTTTCTTAACTATAGTACATTGCATCATTTTTGATGGTACAATTTTCAAACAAAGGATTTAAACGAATGCAAAATGGCACCCTTCTTAACAGGTTACGAAATCTCATGAATGTGGGATTCCGTTCAATAAACAAAATGCCCACGGAAGGGTTACCTTTAAGGGGTAAATAGATCGGGTTTATGTCTTGGGGATTTAAGGGTTTTTATTACATTAAATTTAGAACAAATATTACATAGAATAAACGACTAAACTTCAAGCTAAATACAAAACCATTTATTAAAAAACTATCCCCACCCCCCCCCGGCGGAGACGAGATATATGTATATAGAAAGTTTACGAGAGTGTTGAGAATTTACATGAAGTCATATTTTACTAATGGAACTAGATTAACGAGGGATAGATGTTAAGGATTAAGAATATTACGGTATTAGAGATTTGCAGAGCCATAAGGAAAGTGAGATGGGACATAGTGGGAAGATCGGCGGCTTAACTGCGCCAAGACTGATCTCACTTACAACAGAGAGATTGAGAGAGATATTAACATTTCGGTTGCCTGCGGTGCTCTGAGCGTGCGATCTGGTTTAGTTGGGAAAAAAAGAGGGCGCTGCTCGTAGTTCGTACAGAACTCTAGCTCCATCTATCGCCAAAAAATTAATCTAGCTCTTACATCCTTCTTTATACAGTGATTAAATTATTTTTTGCGGGTAATATCCTACATGAATAATATTTGCGACAAAGCAAACGAGTATACGCCATTCAATACATTATATCTCTGTGAAACTGGACTTTTAGCCATGCCATTAATTAAAATTATAGGACACGGTCCAAACTGGAGCCTGACTTACGCATGAAATTAACGAAGATAAATCCCGACATACATATTATATATATATACCGAAATTGGTTACAATGAAACAATTCATTCGTCTCAATAATCCTTATCTCTACTAATAATAATGGAGAATGTGTATGTCTGTGTGTGCGTCCGTGTGTTGGTCCTCTACAGGGCAGACCGCTGGAGATACGAGACGACCTAGAGATACGAGATTTGGCACAAATATACTTTGAAGAGTGGGAATGTGCTCCTCGGAGCACTTTTTTGAAATTTTAATTAAAATTTTAATTAATTAAAAATTAAGCAAAATTTTGGCGTTTTTTTTTTTAATAACTTCTAAAAATTTTACAGCACAAAAATAATTTTTAAGCCATCTGAAAATGAAAAAAAATTACCTTTTCAAAGATATCAATTAAGTTGCCTTACAATTTTTTTCTCTAATTTTAATAACTTTTAAAAAATATTTTTCGACATAATTTACGACAATACTTTTCATTGCTGCAACGCAATTCAAACTGTTTTCATTGTTTAAACAAATATTTAATTGCGTATTTCTCTTTCATTGTTAAAAACTGAGCTGAGTTAATATCTTAATACATTTTTATTGCATATTTCATTACATCGACTTTTTTTGTGGAATCTGCAAACCAAGCTCAGTGAGTTATTAGGTATATGAAGAAATATATTCAGTAAGCTGAATGATTATGGCTGCTATGTTTTCATTCTTTTTTCAGGATCTTTTAATTCAGCAAGAATGCCGGTGACCATAAAATGTGTTGCGCCATTTTAATGTTGAAATCAAATGCATATTTTGCAAGAGGATTAAGAAAGTAAAGATGGTGCTGAGAACTTGCAATTAGATGTTACATGGCATGGTCAGTTATTTGACTCCATTAGGGTCATTTATGTAGACAATGAACAGAACAGATGCAAGGCTACTAAAATAACATGGGTTAAATATCTACCACAATCTGCTTACATTGTTAAGGGAACCAAGAATATAAAACGATGTAAGATTCAATTGAAATTATATTCCCGGCGAAGGCGGCTAGTCAATAAATAAAGCTTAATATTTGCTATTATGTATTATTATCCTCTCTTTACTACAATATATAGTATATTTATATTTTGTTATGATGCATAAATTTCATTTTCGAATATAGTTTAATAAAATATATCTAAAATCTTTTGATCTTTGATTATAAATACTCCATGTAAGATGCATTAATTTTTAATAAGAAAATGCTTTTATGATGGCATACACAATTTTTCATTGTTATTTCTATGAAACAAAATTTAAAACGTTTGATCTCCCTTGCTCTAAAACCAAAGGGTTGAACTGACTTTTGGGTGTTGAATGAATAATTGAACAATCTGTAACTAGATCAAGTGGGATTAGAAACACCATCACAATAAAGAAAGGAAATAATTATTGTTACTGCTTTGTAAATTTTCCAGTATCAAGATTTGTGTATCTGCTAATCGCAGGCACTTTATTAATAAAGAAAACTTAAAAAACATGAATCTAGTATTAATCTCTGACACTCGACTTCAGTAACGTTTGTATAAACATGTTTTTCATTTCGAATTTATTTCATCAAGTTACCTTTCGAAGAAATTCCTGTTGGCATAAATTCAAAGAAAACTTATCGTAAGAATTTCACTTTTCCCACGAAATTGGATCAAATACAAGAAAACAAAGAAAGTATTTCCGGTCGCAATTCTATCTGAAAGAAGAATCCGTTTAATTCTGATTCCAGAACAACGAAATAGAATCGACGCGGCGTCAGATTGCAAATGAGAGGAATAATTTAAATGTTTCTTTAATTAAATTCCTGAATAAATAAAGAGCAGAACATTTGGATGAGGAAGCAATCTGGAATTAAGTACTCTTTGCTGGTGAATATTTCGACGAAATTGGATTTGCAGATAATTCGTAAACAAAAGAAAAAATTCAAATTTCAAATATACCTTCTTCAGAGGAGACGAATTTTCTATTTTTAGACTAAGAATAAAATTTAAAGTCACGCCTTATATTACTAAACTAATATAGAATCTTTATTTGCACACGAGCTGGATTTAATATGACTGAAATTATTTAAAGAAATAATTTTAGCAGTTTAATAATTCAAGAATTTTCATTTATCAATTAAAAACAGAAAAAATAGAAACAGAAACATGAAAATACCCAAAGAACCAGTTAGCCGTTATTTCAAAGTGCATAATAATTTCAAAAAATTAAGTTTATATAGAATTCGATGCATGATAATATAGTTTATAAATTTAAAGAATTAAATTAAGAAAATTAGTCTTATAACATTCATGTAATTTTTCATGAAAATGAATGCTAAAGCATTCACGTTCGCGAACGAGTTAATATATGTTTTTCAAATCAAGTTCATTGGATGAAGAGTTTTTTTATTTCATTTGATAAGTTTTGCATACTGAAATAAATATTTTCTCGAACCAGTTTCGTTACTACTTTTTATAATGTAATAACAGACATTTGCTCCTTTCAAACTTTCTAATTAAAAATTCTTTTATTTTAGACATCTTGATTAAGAAATAATTTAAAAAATTTTACTCCTCACAAAATTTGTTATTTAGAAAACTCGGATAGTTATCTCTTGTTAAAGGATATTTTAAGTATTTTTCTTGGCACTTTAAAGGATATTTTTAATATATTTCAAGTGCTTTTCATTAGTTTTTCAAAGTATTAATTTTTCGTCTAATAAAAATGATGCTGTAGATATTTCGTAGCTTTTTTCACCTGTACATTTTGTGCTACTAAATTTGGCCTCGTGTAGACAATTAACTCACATACTTAATATTAAAATGCTTTTTTTGAAAGTATGTATAGAAAAAGGTAATTCATTAAAGCATAAATTTCGATTTTCATTAAATTCATGTTTTTAAATCTTATCCAGCAAACAAAGGACGATTTTGAATAATTAAGTATTCCAAAATTATAGTTTAATTGTAAGGAAAGCCAGTATTCAGGGCGAACAAGCTGGTCTCTAAAGGCAGCTAGTAAAGAATATTTGACCTATATTTAAAAGACAATGTGGGCTTATGTATAATATACAGTGTATGCACGAAGGTGGAAATTAAAATCTAGGTATATATTTTTTAAAGTCTGATTATAATTCTATTTATTTGAATTGTAAGAAAAAATTTGCTTGTTTTTCAATAATTTTTTTAATGTATTGACTGAGCACAAACTGATTTACACGTAAAAATAAAAAAGTTACTTTTTAAATTTCCTTTCTTTTTTGAAGCTTTGTCGGTTTAAAAAAATTCGAAAAAAGTTTAAGTAAGTTAAGTTTAAAATTTATCGAACACATTTTAATGATAATTAGTGTGATGGATGAGCCTGTTGATCATGACACATTTTCTCAAATCGTGGAATTAACCCCTTCTTGGTCGGCGTCGCACGTCATACGTTCGGATTTTTTGTACCCATACGGTCGGCGTCGCACGTCATACGTTCGGCTTTTTTGTGCCCATACGGTCGGCGTCGCACGTCATACTTTCGGCTTTTTTGTGCCCATACGGTCGGGGATCACACTTCAAACGTTGGGCTTTTTTGTGCCCATACGGTCGGCGTCGCACGTCATACGTTCGGCTCTTCTGTGCGCATACGGTCGGCGTCGCATGTTATGCGACGAAGAGAAAAATTGCATTGTTTGAATTCGTCGCTACTTAGCCGTCTCGTAATATTAAGCGATTATTTTTGTATTTCTGAATATTACTACACGATGCTAACTGGTCCTTGTTTTAACTTAAAACTTCGGTGCATTGCAGGGAAAACTGGAGATCAGTGAACGTAATATCACATTATAACCACCAGTAGGTCAAGCAAAAACTGATTACGTACAAAAATATTTTACATTTTCGAATTCAGGATAGAACATATATTAATTTTCAGCAATAAAAAAAAATGCCTTTTTTTGCGGAAAGAAGTCCGACCAAGAAAGGAGGGATTAAACGAAAGTCAGGGTATCCTTTATGACTAATTGCTGAAACCCGGCTTCGCACAAATAAAAAGTAGCAAATGGGCTTAAAAGACTGAGTTTTAGCACTTAGGAGTGGATGTTCATCTTTTACTGACAGCCAAAACTGAGTTAATTCCACGCTGCTAAATTTTGTTTCAATGAATTCTCAGAATGCGAATCCGATTATCTTCTTCTGAAGTAAATGTAGATGTAGCAGTGGCATTAAATGGATCTTGAATCCATGCAATATAATCGGTAATATTATTTGGAAAGTATATTTTCCAATCCAGGAGTATTCTTCAAAAATAGCGAGACATATGAAATCGAATTAAAATTACAAATAAAATTATGAAAATTTTATAATATTTTGTTGCGCCCCTGTCAGGAAGTATGGACTCCCCAGGGCACCACGGCGCCCAATTATTTGTCTACATACATAAACGGTAAAGAGAAATGGTTACTTTTGTTTAAAATCCAGAATCAATTCAATCATAATATGCGATCTATTGATATATCACAATAAAGGTTATTGATCACTAACACACTTTGACACTTTCAGTAAATTTATCGCACATAAAGATGAATTAATAAGAAAGAGGGGAGAGGCAGATAATGTTATATGCAAATAGTAAACAAGCTTGTAACTTTCGTGTACTATGGCTGCTCTTATCGCTAATGAAACAAAACAAGAATAGTTAGTCCCATGGGTGGTTGGAAGGTTTAATTAATTTTTTCTCCCAATCATATGAAAAGAAGGGAAAGTACTTTCATTCATCCACTAGAATCAACATTTTGAAATGATATTTTGAAGTTTTATCCATCATAATCTAATAATTATAAACTAAAAATACGAAATGCTGAAAGCTGATACATCGATAATTATATCTTCAGAAAATTTTAGATAAAATTTAAATCTAGTATATCAGATACTAAAAAATTTAAACCAATGTTCACATTATTATCTATTGAATTGAAATTGAAAAGATAAATTAAACTAATACCTAGGGCGGAAAACTCTTGGCTGCTGAATACAGAGATTTTTCTACTTTATTTAAATCAACAGGCAACATATTCGTATCAATAAAATCTGGTTAACCTAGCAATAAAAACTTCCACAGTTAAAAGTGAGCAAGATTTTGCAACTACTAAATCATCCTTCATTTAAAATTTCAATAGTTTTTCTTGGATGTACAGCATTTTAACGCGACAAAAATTTACATAATTGCCACAACAGCAAAAATATGCTCGACTAACTTTTAAACTGAAAGTTCAAAAACCATTGTATTAGGAATTGAAACCCCTTACACCGCTATCCTCCTCAACAATAATAAAAAAAGCAGTAAAAAAAGAATAATTTATTGTGATTAAGAATTCCGCCTTCCAATGCTTCCATGCTAATTTTTCCATTCTTTACCGTCTCGTTTCTTGGATCCGCCATTTTTTTCTTTATGTCTTTTTTTTCTGTATCATGAAAAACTTTTGTTTGTTTTTACGCTGCGAAGCTTTTGTGTAAACACCGAAAAGAAACATACTAACGTAAAACGGAAACAAGAGAAAAACGAGATGGGTTATGCATCATCTTTTGTGCTAGTGCTATCAAGTGTGCGCCGAAGAAATTATGTTATCAAGCGCAATTTAAAATAAACAAATAATAAAGAAGCACGAAACGATAGGAACGAAGAAAAAAAAGTAATGTTGCGATGGCGAAAAATGAAGTATTACGCCTTTAAAATTCAACTTTTTTTTACTTTTTTCCTCGAGAAAATTTCTTGGCGAACATTCAAGTCAAGAGGCAACAACATTTTGCTTGCGTACATGATTGGGTCGTTCTTTTTCCTTTTTAGAATGTGACACGATATTAGTTCATGAACCTGCTCATTTATTTACTTTGTTTATTTTTTGCTGAGTTTATTATATAAAATAAACTTTTCGTAATTTTGGCACGTATTCTTCATTATTTAACGATGACACTTTTAGCTCATAACACAGGAGCTCAAAAAAAAAGAAGTTATAAAAGAAAATCAAGTTACGTAAAGCTGTAATGAAACTAATAAAATTCTTAATTTAACAGCTTATTTTCTTTATATTAAGCTTGTATGAATTAAAAAATAATATATAGTGTATAGAAGTGAATAATTTATGCAATAAACAGTAAAACCTGTCTATAACGATATTGTCGGGACAAAGAAAATATATTGTTACAGACAGGTTATCGTTATAGACAGTTTGAGGATTTTCGTATCCAACGTTATGCATGTATTAGTATATACGTTATACATATATATACATATTATAACGTTATACATGTATATATATGTTTTAATATACTAACATATTTTATTACTCTTATTGATTCATCTTACAAATAATCGCTGACATGAAATAGTATTTTATAAACATATAAAATATACAATTGTATATATTCGTATAAAATATATTTAAGCTTTTCTTAATAACTTCAAAATGAAAACTTTAGTTGAAAACTTTGTTGGTATCGTCCTTTACAGCACATTTGAATGTTTTTCATTAGCTATCCACTTTACTTTCTCCCACAGCATCTCCAATGTTTCGTGTAATTTCTTCAAAAAAGTATCTAGCGTAGACTGAAAAATCCCATATTTTTTTAGCAGAATTAACTGATCCATTTTCAAAATTATCTGTAGCTTTTCTCCGAATGTCAATCTTTTAAGCCGCGCTATCCTAGATTCAAGGTGATAAAACGTCAATCTAGGATAAGAATTTTAAGGAACAAATGGCGAGTCCGAAGTACTAAATGCGAATGAACCGGCTAGTGTCCACCAGGAGTCAGAGGAAACAAACATCTGTGCACATTCCAATCGCTAGCCCCACCGGATACCCTTGCTACAATAGGCTCCATTTTCTATCCCCCACTCCCCAGTTATCCGCCATTTTTTACCACAGGCTGTCGTTTTCCAAGAAGCACAAAATGCGGATTGTATTGTCTTAGCTTTCTAAACAGGTAAAATTATCGTTATAGAGAGGTGAGTTAACCCTCTCACACAGAGCGAGGCGGTCCCGGGCAGTCTAAAAGTTTGCCCTTACCAGCGACAAAGGCCGGTCTGAGGCGGTTGGCTTCTTTTGAGGGGAGGTGAGGTTTTGAGATCGCTTAGGAGATAAGCGCGGTAGGGGTTCCAATTATCCTTGCCAACCACAGCCCATTTCAGTGAGCTTTAAGGGAATGTTAGGGGGTGGTGTGGTGGGGTAAATGACCACCCAGGGAGGGAGAATCCAATTCATGTCACTTCATCCCAAAGTCCCGGTTTTAAAGGAGTTAAAAGAAAAAAAAAACATCGCCTTTGGATTAAAGAGTTAAAAAGTGACTGTTGTTGTAGGCAGGTTCAAAATACATTAAGTAAATAGGAATTATACTGGGACCAAAGAAAATATCGTTATAGACAATATGGTTATACATAGGTTTCAGTGTATTTTAAAGCTTAGCAACAATGACGGCGCATCTATGGACCTGCAGATCTGCATCAATCCCTACAATATGACTTTTTCTTTCCTCTCACTATGTTCATACAAATTTTCATCCTCTGTGATCTGAAACAAATATAGTTCTGTATATCTAAATCAGAAAATGCATGTGCCAGTCTGTCTGTCACAAGAACTCCTCCTAAGCGGAGAAAAATAGCGGCATGGAATCTACACATGCCATTCTGGAGTTCATTTCTAGAACGAGTGTGCTATTTTCAACTTTCAAAATTAATTAATTTTAAGGTATTTAATTAAATAACAAAAATTAAGCCTGCTTTCAGCATTTTCGCGGAGTTTTTCGCCAATGACTTCTGAAATACTTATCGCACGAAAATGATTTATATACCATCATAAAGAACAAATAATTTTCTTTTTAATGAACTTGCAGTACATTTTTTTCCCCTCCAATTTTGATAAACATTTCAAGATTCATTTCAAACACAATTTGTAACAATATTTTCTGTTGTTGTAATTACATCGAAACCAATTTTATTGTTTCAACAAATCATTCACTCACTTTTTTTCCCTGTTAAAGTTACAATAAAAATATTGTTTTCTCTAGACATTAACAGAAAAGCAAAAACAAATTAATTCCGTTTTTATTTCGTAGCATGCACACCTTTTAATATGCCCGTACAGATATTCAATGACGTTAGTTTAATTAGTATGCGATGTTTCAATTAAATTTTACAACTTTTTAAATGATTCTAATCAGTGTATAAGGTTACTCAAGGTTACTGATTTTCGTTCCTACCGAAGGGAGAGGAAGTTGGAAGGAAAAGACGGAGCACTACGTAGCCAGGCACACAAGCACCAAAAAGAAGAGAACGACAATTCAGCAAAGAACATGCATTAATTATTATTTCTGCAATGCAATTTCTGCTACAAAAATATTTGAAATGTTGCAAAAAGGTTTTAAACACAACAGTTTATGAAAAAGAGTATTTCAATGGCATAAAATGATTAAAGCGAGTTATAAAACTTGTCAAAGATGTTGAGAATCCGTCGTAAATGAATCACGCTCTGGTAGACCATCCACTTCCTCGAATCATCAATATCGCAAACCTGGAAAAAACTTAAATTGTGGCAAGATAACTCATGGCTTTTGTACTTCGATAATGCACTTTCTCATGATTCCATTATTATTCCTAAATTTTCCCCCCAAAAAATATCAACAAATACGGCTCCACAAACTCCGTCTTTACCTGATATGGAACAGTGCGACTTCTTATTTCTACGGTTAGAATTTCCTCTTTTTGGTCACCGCTCTGAGTCTAACTTAAGCAATAAAACAAATTCGTTTCGAACCCTGAAGGGGTTTCATTAAAACAACTTTAAGACATGTGAGGGTTGGAAGAAAACGTTAGCAGAAATGCATTGCCGTCGGAGATTACTTTGAAAAAGATGTAATAAATATGGACAAATAAATTAATAACTTTTGTTTTATGACAGCCATCCCGATACTTTTTGATTACAATAGTATCCTTTTTTGTGTTATATTATAGGTATTTAAACGTTCATGGATAAGGTGCAAGTTAATTTGTTATAAATATCGTAAACGAAAAACACGGTTAGGAAAAGAAAGTATTTTGGGTATCTGATAAGTCTCCATTCCTTTCATTTTTGTAATGGTATTCAATTTAATGTCCTTTCTAGTATTTGATAATTTTAGTGAATGGATATTGCTCCTCATGGAATGTGAGATATAGTTAGCTGTTATTCCTGAACAGATAGATTAACTTGCTAATTTGTTGAAAACGAAATGCATGAGCTGCCACGAAAAAAGCGTCACACATTTGTCATAATAACCCATTAAAAACCGCTATTTGCTTTGAAATTTCCCTTCTAAATGGAAATAAATTATTAATGAAGCCTTTCTGTGAAGATTCTGTAGGCAACTGTTTCATTAATGGTATTTTTTACAACATAAATAATTTCAGCATGAATAATATTATTTTCTCTTCCAAAACAGCATTCTTGCAACAAGAAAATTAAAAACTAAATGAATTGACCGAATGAAGGAAATAACGAGAAACATGAAAAGAAAATCGCCAAGACGAAATATAAAATCAAGCGAAAACAAAAATAAATTATTTTATAAAATTAAATAGATAAAATATTATATAAAAAATAAATTTCCTACATTAACTTTAGCAGAAGAAAATCCCGAAACGTGTGAAAGGAAACTCCTTTAATCGATCTCGTTCTCAACAAAATGACCTACTTGATGACGTATTTCAAAAGCCGCCCCTAATTGGAACCTCATTCGTCAATCAAACGCCCGACGCGTCACAAGCACGTGTCACAAGAGGGCCAGGTGTAAGAGCCTCCTGTTTAAATAGAGCTCCGGATGCAGTTGCCATGGCTACCGATAAAATTAGTTTGTGAGGCGGGAATCTGCCGGATTTCTGTGTAATAAGGAAAGTATTTCAGCGTGTAATGTTGCCGGAGTGGTTCTGAGGAAGAAAAAAATTGAAAACTGATGGGTATTTTTTTTATACAAAAGAATTTGTATCTACTGCGATATTTTCCAATAATCTTGTTATGAAGGTTTTTTTTATTTTTCTTTCAAGATAAGGAAGGATGTGATGGTGAAATAAAATTTATTAAAGCGTTAGGGAAAAGGTAGAATGAGATTTTTCAGATATTTATCTGATAAAAGATGTTACATTATTTTTGAAAGGAAGTATTCTAGGGTAATTTTGGGGCGTTATTTTTTAAATTTTGTAGTACATAGTATATTAAAATATTGAGCTTTGAGTTTTTTTCCCCGAAATTTCCACGTTCTTCTGAATAAACATACATTAAAATTGCCTATAAACTGTCAGGACTACTGGCAATTTCTTTATTAATGTAGATCCATTTTGATTTTTTCTGTATCTGCTTTCGAGATAAGGAAGAAAGTGAAGGTAAAATAAAATTTATTAGAGCGTTAGGAAAAAGGAAAACAGGATTTTTCAGATATTTATCTGATAAAAGATGTTAAATTAGTTTTGAAAAGAGGTATTCTAGAGTAAATTTGCAGCGTTATTTTTTGAATTTTGTAATACATAGTATCTTAAAATATTGATCTATTAATTATTTCCAGAAAAATCTTCAGAATAAACATTGACTATAAATCTGTCCGGATCTCTGGTAATTTCTTTATCAATGTAGATCCATTTGGTTTTTTCTGTATCTGTTTTCGAGGAAAGGAAGGATGTGAAAGTAAAATAAAATTTATAAGAGCCTTAGGGAAGAAGGGGAACAAGATTTTCCAGATATTTATCTGATTAAAAGATGTTAAATTAGTTTTGAAAAGAGGTATTCTAGAGTAAATTTGCAGCGTTATTTTTTGAAATTTGTAATACATAGTATCTTAAAATATTGATCTACTAATTATTTCCAGAAACATCTTCAGAATAAATATAACTATAAATCTGTCCGGATCTCTGGTAATTTCTTTATTAATGTAAGTCTATTTTCAACCCGTTATTACGTATAAAACGCTACAGAAGTTTCGTTATACTACACTACAATGTTACACTATACTACAAATTAAGTCACGGAATTATCTCGCGGAAATTTAATTTAGAATAAGGTAGTAGATTATTTTAATAGTAAAGATTCTTCGCCACCAAGTTTGTTCATAATCTTTATAAGATTTCTGTTGTCAACATCCGACATTTCTCATGGTCATCTCACATTTTTCAACTAATACAAAGCCTACAGCAATGAATAAGGTTACAGCGAATAGGAAAAAAATCCCCAATGCATAGTAGGAAGAAAAAAAAATGTTTATACACTTTGCAGAGCATTTAATTTCAACAACCCAGCAAAAGACTAAATAATTGTTTTGGGGGAGAGGGGGAGATGGAATGTACAAAAGTTTGGCAGGGGTTTGTTTAATGGTAGATATAAATTTATGTAATAACGAACTATTTTGTTACAACATTGTTCATACTTTTCATATCCTTTGTGAAGGTCATCAGGAAGCAGATAAAAAGTAAAAGAATCTTATACCTGTCACATATTTTTATTTAAGTTTAAACTCGAAAACGGTAAATCATATTCACATTAATACTACGGCAAAATATGCGAAAGATGTCTGCGAAGTACAAATGAGTCTTTTTTTTAAAACTAGGGATGGCGGTTATAGCGAAAATAACCGGCTTTCGGTTATTCAGGTTTTTTACCTCCGGTTTTACCTGGCGGTTATAACTGCTCAAATTAACTGTTTTTTTTTGTAAAATAACAAGCGCTGCTTGTAGACAAATTTTTTTATTAACATTGTTTACACAGGAAATCAATCCATTGGCCAATATTTATCTGTTAATAAGACTCTTTATACAATCCGACACCCAACAGACGCCTGGAGGAAGCGGTTGTCGTTGATTGGCCTAAGATGATGAAATTCTAAGCTTCATAACCTGGTAAATTTTAGTCTAATCGAGCCTAAAATCCAGCTTATCTTCCTATCCGGGTTTTTTTACCCGGTTATTGGATTTTAAAAATATAACCCGTTATAACCGGGACAAAAAAATAACCGAAAAACATCGGTTAACCGAAACAAAAAAAAAAAAACGGTTTTCGATTAAAACCGGTAGGTTTCTTTCCACTCCTATTTTTAATCGTATTGTGGGCCGCGGTAGCTTTATGGCAGACCCTTGACTTCGGTACCGGAGGGTAGCTATTAGAAGTTGTACCTTCAGCTAAACGAAAATTTCTCCATGTATATGGGCCTATTGCACGTTGAAACCGTCCACGATCAAATGTCTACCTGCTGGTGTGGCACGGAAGTTTGGAGTTCGCGGGTCGTCCCAGATGTCATCCTCGTCATCTGACCACTAATCAAAATCAGGAGGGCCTCGTCTCAAAACAGCCTTCGTGCGACTTCAAAACGGGACGTTAAGCTAAAACTGAACTTTATTAAACCTCTTGCTTTGGGCAACGTAGTAATCGAATATGAATTATTAATTTTGCTGGTGACGCTGTAGTAGTGCTGTGCATAAACAGCAATCAGTCTCATTGTAACAGCATCTGAGAGCATTATACACAAACGCTGCATATAATTAGCGATAAAAATAGTCAACAATTTTATTAAGTTAAAAAATAGCAGGAGGTTCTATAGCAAATTCATCAAAACCTTTCTTTGTACCAATTTTACGCATCTTCTGAGTAAAATAGATGCACTTAAAAACGATTGAAAGAGGTGGAGACACACAAGGGTTATTTTGTGATGGTCTTCGGAATTTTTAAGCATATGAGGAGAGTGACTGACACCTGGGCTGCTCTCCACTCTTCAAAATTACACTCCAAACCAACTCGTGGATGATTCATCCACGACGCAGATTTAAAGCGCGCCAGGTCCATATAGAAAGGTGAAATCGGGTATCAAATCAATCAATTTTTTTTACGTATGCGTTGCTGCCATGACCTTTTAACATTAAAATATATTGTTGAAACTGAAAAATAATTCATTAAATCTAAAAATCAACCCGTACAAATATTTCAACTGATTGGACAAAAAGTAGATTTCTTCAAATTTTATTTAATTCTATGTATAAAATTGTATACACCCCTTAAAATAAAACAAGATTCAAGGATTATATTTTTCGGAAGGGTTCTTATTTGTTATTCATCTTAAGTTCCTTTTAATAAGAAATATTTTTTTAAAAAATGACATGATAACGAAAAATAATTAAAATGAATAAATTCCATTTAAATCCTAACTATTCAACTTTCAACACAAAAAAGTTAGTTTCACGAGTTCGTCACAGGTTAAAATACAATAAGTCGTAAGAAATTGGATTATATTTAAACTACTATTTTACATATATTTTTAAATTTTCAGTTACACTAAGAAACAAAATTATTCGATTGTAGAAAGGAGAAGATGAAATTCTTTGAGCTGCTTAAATTGTAGAATAACTTTAATGGAAAAAAATTATAAAAATGTTATTCATTATTTTCACTTCCATACTCCTGTTGGAAAATTTTAATATAGGAATGAAAACAAAATTATATTACTAACGCTTCATGCATTAAATTTTCATTTAATTCAATCGAAAAATAATTAAATATTATGAAAACGACATTTTTTTCAAATATTTATTCACTATGAAATAGATTTACGAAAAATCATAAGATGTTTAATATTTAGTTCCAATATAAGACTTAAACTTGAAAACAACTTCCACAGAGAGAAAAAAAAAACTATTCAGGAAGTTCGGAATAATTTATTTGTAAAAGAAACGCCCCAGACATGTCTTATGATATTCAGACAGAAAAAAACAGATTGCGTTGAATTAAATGGTAAAATTTAAATTCTAGCGGCTTTTATTTTCTCCAGCGAAAAAAAAATATCTTAATATTCTCAAACTTCATTATTTTTTCTAATATTTGAATTAAAGCAGAAAAACTCGCGTACAGTTTTCGAAAACAATTTGTTGAGACTATAGCGTATGTTAAATCTATAAAATATTAGATAAATTTATTTAACGAACTTGAAAGCTTTTTTACAATTTGTGAAGAGAATTAATTAATTAATTCGACTTGATTAGCCTTTTTTATAAATGGTTTATGAAAATAGATAAACATAATATAAATTATTCACAACAGTATATGTTCAGTATTAGTTGTCAGACTATTTTTTTCTAATGATGGATGAATTTCTGTTGTATTTCTTACATTCTTACTAGTCCTTGATAGTTAATTTCTTTTTAAGGTAAATTAAGCTCTTTTAAGCAAAATCTTCTTAAATTTGTAAATTTTTCTTCAAGAAAACTAGCATCTGTCACCCTAACACACTTTGAAAAAATTGGACAAATTTTCAACAAGCATTTTATCCATTATATTATCCTGCTTCACTATTTTTCGGTTTTACTTAACGATTTTATTAATATAACAATGCTAGGATTTGGCTGATTAACATCCATGCTTGAAGGACAACAAAATTTTGTGCTTCATTGACAAACAAGGACGATATTTCAATTTCTTAAAACCTTCCTTAACGTCTTCAGGAACGAATGTTTTAAGTGATAATAAAATGGTATCCTTTATTTGAATATATTATTTTTATTTTATATCGGCAACAATTCAATGAAGAAGAAAAACTTAATTTATTCTCCTGAATTTTTATCCAGCAGATATTATTTTTTTTCACTTAGAATAATTTAAATAAAAACTAAACATGCACTTACAATGTCAGTATCTTTTAAGAGGTTAACTTGCTCATCAAACTAATATAAAATCATTCGCTTACCAGACTTTCAAAGTGCATTTGCGGTATTTACTGAGAACCCTTATATGCGAATTGATCAGTCGTTTATGGTTTGAAATCTAGATTCAAGTACTTCCGCTCCTCCAAGTCGCCACATCGCCAACTCGAATACATTATCAACCATATTGTTTCCTGGCTTAGTTTTGTCGATAGAAAGACTTGATATATTACGACGTAATCTAAGATTTCATCCTGACTATATTTTATCAGATTGTCACAGATGTTTTATCAGATTGTCACAGATGTTTTATCAGATTGTCACTAAGTTACAAAAAAAACTTATATTTGTATTAATACCCCTGTTCTATGTTTTACCATACCCGTTAAGTGCACCATCCGCACATATTTGAGGGTATTACAAGAAATTGGACCTATTAATTCTTATTCTCCAACTATCCCAGTCCCTATTTAATCACTAAATATTATATATTCATTGTTATGAGCTTTTAAATTCTATCTAAGGATATGAAGTGCGCTAGACATAAATACTGAAGTTGTTTAGGTCAGGACATCTTAACCCCTAAATTGATTTACCAGTACTTGCACCGAATTATCGCAATTTTAGAGTTATAAACTAAAACGAAGTCATTTACAGACGTTATAATTCGATACAAAAATTACATGCGATACATAAACATTACAACTATCCTTTAGGTTCTGAAATGAATTAAAATGTAAACGCATTCCTAAAATAGAAAGTGTCATTTAATTAGACAGTTGAGAAAACAAACCAGTTAAGGGGATAAACTATGGATTTTGATGCCTAATGGGATTGCATCCATGAATTTTTAGTGAAAACACTGACAGCCAATGCAGCTTCTAATTCTTCAGTAGTAGCAAGCAAAAGTATCTAAGAAAATAACTGCGACTTGACGTTAAATTTTGCTATTTGACATTAATCAGTATTTCAGTACTAACTCTCTGATTGTTACTGATTGTGTCTAATGATGAACATACTTTATATTTGTAGATTTAAGTACGGTTACCTATTTATGGCTTTATTATCTGCCATTTTAAATTGTATGGGAGAGTATTTAGTATAAGAATCACCAAAGAAAAGCGATAATTTTCTAACTTTTCACTGAATTTTTTTATCGAATTGGTGAAATCCTGGAATCGTTAACTATTCGTCTTTAACTAATTCTACATCGAAGTAACGAGTGTTGTACAGAATTCATATAGAGACAGAGAATCACGAAAATTAATAAACTAAAAGATAAAAATGTGTAAGATTTTCAGCTACATTTAAGTACAGTCTTTCATTTGAACTGCAAAAGTCAATTTCATAGAATCTGAATTATGGAAGTCCAAATGCATCAGCAGTGAAAAAACATCTTGGTACTTTGACTAATGCAGGCTAGCAGATATAGACTTCACTTGAGGAATAAATATCGATCTGGAATAGAAACTGTGCCTTCGAATAAAGGAGAGATGTATATGCGTAACATTTTTCCTTTTCAAAAATACTTTGAGTCTCAGTGTTACGTGTTTAAATCCGAAGAGATTTCGATTGAGATAATATCAAAACATAGACAGAACTCAAAGTCAATGCATTTTGATTTCAGTTGAAAAGTTAATGTAGAATGAAGATTTCTTCAGTTTTTATTGCTACATGATACCAAATTATATTATAACAAGCAGTCAATGTTCTAAATAAACCGAATGTATCAACTAAATAATGTTGAATCTATTCTTCTTGAATTTTGATCCCTTAACAGTGATGCCCGAGCTCAGTTCGTTTATCCAAATGTGGCATTTTTACACTTAAAATCTAAAATTATGTCATTCATAGATGCTATCATTCGATCAAAAAATGACCGGTAATTCATTAACATCTCAAGTCTCTCGAGTTAGTCTCTTAGTTGGATCAATACTACTGAATGTCTACTACTTTATGGTTACTGCAGAATGAAGATTAGTTCACTTTTTAGTGTTACATGATACTAAATTAGATTATAACATGCAGTCAATATACTAAATAAACCAAGTGTATTAACTAAATAATGTTGATTCGATTCTTCTTGAATTTTGATCCCTTAACAGTGATGCCCGAGCGCAGTTCGTTCATCCAATTATGGCATTTTTACACTTAAAATCTAAAATTATGTCATTAATAGATGCTATCATTCGATAAAAATATGACCGGTAATCCATTAACATCTCAAGTCTCTCGTGTTAGTCTCTTAGGTTAATCAATAGGACAAAACAGAAGGGGTCATCTAATTAGAGAGAATAGAAAACTACACTATTTAGAGGTCAAAAGTGATTTTTACTGTTTCCAAATGACTAATGTTCTGAAAACAAAAGAATTTCTCTGTATCAAAAGCAAGTGTTTTGTATCAATTAAATAAGTCAAATACCCCTATACTATGAACTCTTACGAGAATGGCTTTTAGAACGATTGACTGGTAAATGTGGCAAATTTCTCTTCTTTTTATGCTTAAATTAAAAGACAAACATGTCTACTACTTTATGGTTCAATTCTGTCACAGTATATTAGTTTAACTCTCATTGTACGTGCTACTCGCCATCATTGGATAGACAAGCTTACAGTGCGGTCTCGTTGCCAAGCTCGCGAAACGTTCGCCAAGTTAAAATACTCGCCAAACGGCTGCCATCTTATAGCGGAACAAAACTAAGTTCGATTGAGAAACATCCAATTTTTGCTTTGTAGAATTGAAATTTTGTGGATTACCACATTTAACGAATTATCGCTTGAAAAAAACTATACCGTACCATAGTGCATATATATTAGATATTGAAATTAACGAAAAGCTAATAAATAAATACTTTTTTTTCAAACATGTCTTACCGCTTCTTAATTGGTAGTGATCGGGAAAATGCTTTTCCTTCTCTTCAGCTCTTTGATATTTGGGATCTCTTTTGTCAGATGGAAAACCCTTTCCCTTGTGGCTTTCTTTGGCGTCTGATTCTTCTGGATTTTTGCGCCGCCTGAGCTGCTTGGAACTTTTTGAGCGGCCTGCGTCGCCAACATCCGAGAAGTAGTACTTTGATTCATTGTCGCTGGTTGGCGCGCTTTTCTGGCGCGATCTGTGGCGATCAAAGTCCATTGAGACTACTAATAGTTAATCCTGTAAAGAAAGAAACAACAAAAATGTTATACAAAACCAATAACTAACCCTCTTTCGAAAGCTGTAGAATAATCACAATAATTTATTTAAATTTATTTCAAAAATCAGTATAAGAGTCCCCCCCTCCCCTACACACCCAGAAAAACATCTTGTTTAGTGAATAGGAAACATTTTACTCACTGGAATTTTTTTCACCGGAACCTTATAAAAAAAATTTAGCCTTTCATAAAATTAATCCTGTAATTTTAAATTGATTTTATAAATTCACCTTCTTATATCCGACTTGGTAATTTTATATATAAGTCTAGGATTGATATTTAAAAAAGCAATTAAAGCCGTGATCAATGTATGCACTGAATTTGTTCAATGTACACAATTTCAGTGTATGGAATCATTGTTGGCAAAAGAAACATGACGTAAATAAAGCTACACAAATATTTCTTGTCACTTTTATAAATGGAGTAACTTGACATATTCTCACTGGTGGTTTGTTGGCAGTCTCGGTCACGGTCATGGTTTCAAGACTCATAGTCCAGTCAACGAAGGTCAAAAATCGAGGAATAGAAAAAAAATGGTGTAGTTTTGAAATTTGGCACAGTTGTTGGGGGTAGTGTCCTAAACAACATACTAAAAGTCCCTGCAGGCGGGCGGGCCCCCGCCCGCCCACAGGAAGGTTTAAAGGGGTGTTTTCAGTTTTTCTTAAATATCTCAAAAACTATGGGTTCTATGAAAAAACACTCAATTACAAAATTAAACTACATGAAATTTCCTACAAAACAAGTTCTGCTTTGTTTTTGTCGCATCAATAGTTTAGAAGATACAGGAGGATTTAAAAGTTAATATTTCTAAAATTCCTTATTGTAATGGTAAAATCGATTAAAAGTGCCGAATCAACAACCCTCATAATAACCTCATGCCTATGTTTAACAAACCCATTTGATGAACAATTATGCTCCCTTCCTCCCCTCACATCCGTTTACCTTTACAAGTTTCCTTCTACTCGTAGTCCAGTCAACGAATTGTAAATTTTAAAAAAGCTGTAGTTGTGAAATTCGGAATTCGGCACAGTTGTTGGGGAGAGTACCCTAAACTACATACTAAAAGTCCCCCCTGGCGGAAGGTGCTCAGGGTGTACAGGGGGGTTGAAAGGGGGGATTTCTCAGATTTTCTTAAATATCTCGAAAACTATGGATCCTAGCGGAAAAAACTTCAGTAAAAAATTAAACTAAATTAAATTTCCTATAAAAATAGTCCTACACATTATTCTTAGGATGAATAGTTTAGAATATTATAGCAGTTTGAAAAAGTACATAATTACAGTAAGTGGTTGAAAATGTTAGTTTTATTTTTATGAAAGACAGTTTATATTTCAAAATAGCGGCTATCTATTACAGTATATCTATAAAATATTATATCTTTCTATAACATAATATTATATATAAATAATAACGGTTACAACTGATAAAATTTAGCAAAATTAATTAAAATATTAATTGAAATTAATTTATAATATTATATATATACATACATAAAAATATGCATAACCCATTTTTACACTTGCTCGTAATTAAATTTCACCAGGTTTTTCTAGTATATGATCAAATTCGAGCGCATCCTCTTCTTCTAGAGGTACACCTTTGGTACAGGTACCATTAAAGGTGCCAAAACAGAAACACATTGCTAAACGTGTGTTGCTCCGCCGCTCCTTTGGTTGGAGGAATTGAGGGAAGATCAGCTCTAATCTTGGTTGATGATTTGAGAAATGCTGCATATCTACGGTTATTCAAATTATGTTCATCAGCAACGGCTTTGTACTAGGAACATCTCACCGGCTTGTTAGATATCATCTGGTGTTGATGACGGGTTATAAAAGATGTCGGCAATGTTTTTATCTGGTTTAGTTGATTTTTGGACAATGTAACTATAGTGCTTTGCTTGTTCTATAAATATCTGGCGTAATGTCGCAGCCAAGGAATGCATGGAGAAGGAGGATGGTTTGGGCAAAAGAAAGTTCTTTCTGCAGATTTCTTGTAAAAAATAATTTAGCTCCTACTTTTCCCTTGCCAGGCTTCATAAAATAAATGTTACTTTCTGGTAGTGTCAAAGTAATCGACTAGGTTTACGTCAGTAACGCGACTTGGTTTACGTCAGTAACACGACTAGGTTTACGTCTTTCCGTTAGGATGAGAAGTTGCTTTCTCTAACCCAGATCTCACAATATAAGTATCAGCATCCCTTGTAGTGACTCTCGTTTAAGTTCCTTTAGCAGTCATTTTCTGTGTTAATTATTGAACATGCCTGGTCTTATTTCTTCAATGGCAAGAAAACGTTTCTGTCGAACTGTGACAGACTGGTTCCGAGCTTTTAAGTTAAACCCAGCATAGATATGTATATTTACATTATACTCTCTAAATACACTCATTTGGAGCGTTAACAGATCCAAAAGATTGAGTAAAGGGATCTAGTGGAGGGGAACGGACGTGAGGGGAGGAAGGGAACACGACTGTTCATCAAATAGGTTTGTCGACCCCCCTTCCTGATACCGCCACTACTCTCGACACATACAATGCTACCCTCGTATAATTATTGTATAGGCATGAGGTCTCTCTGAGGGTTGTTACTTCAGCACTTTTAATTGATTTTACCATTACAATAAGAAATTTTTGAAATATTCACTTTTAAATCCCTCTATATCTTCTAAACTATTGATGCTACTGAAACAAAGTAGGACTTTTTTTGTAGGAAATTTTATGTAGTTTAATTTTATAGTTGAGTGTTTTTTGACAGAACCCATAGGGGTTTTCGCGATATTTAAGAAAAACTGAAAATGCCCCCTTTAAACCCCCCACTTACCCCCACCGGCGGGGACTTTCAGTATGTCGTTTAGGATACTACCACCAAGTACTGTTCTAAATTTCAAAACTATATCATTTTCTTTTTCTATTTTTCCTTCGTTGGCTGGGCTATCAACTCGTTCGAAGATTTACCGTGTACGTGGATCTAATGCACGTTAAGTTCGTCGAAGTCGAAATTTTTCCGTTTCGGGTGGTGTGGAAGTTTGGAATTAGGGCGTTGGCTCAGGTATCGTGCTCTTTTTTGACCACGATTTAAAATTACGAAGGTCATCCTAAAATAATCCTTTTGTAAACGGGCGTAATTCGAACTAAACTAAACAAAATTAAGCCACGATATCATAGGTTCTGAAACCTCCAATTTTTCAATACAAATAATTAGATAGTTCAAGCTTTCTATCTATTTTTTTTCAAGGAAAATTTAAAACTTTTAAGGAAATTGTATACTTTGTAGAAAGTTATAGAACAAAATAAACCATTTGATTATAGTTCCAACGTAAGAAAATTTATATTCAAGAAAATGAACATATATAAAATTTAAATTTATTATATGATCCTTTAAATTCTTTCTTCTGTTATTAAAGATTCTTTCGAATATAACACAAGGAAATTAAGGAG
Source organism: Araneus ventricosus (assembly GCA_013235015.1). Taxonomy (NCBI): domain Eukaryota; kingdom Metazoa; phylum Arthropoda; class Arachnida; order Araneae; family Araneidae; genus Araneus; species Araneus ventricosus. The sequence goes on along the minus strand of BGPR01001459.1, from coordinate 56,834 downwards.
ACAGAAATACTGATAGGTTGGAATTAACTTTCTCAAAAATAATTTGATTCAAATGTACTGAATAAAGCCATGAACAAAATTTTTAAACTTTCCTAAGCTTCCAAATAACTACCAAATCCTTCAGAACTGTCTCCAATGACTAAAATAACACATATACAGGGTAATTAAATTTTGTGTAGAATGAAATTATACTCATCACTTTACAAACCTATCCACGATCTCATGGGTTCTGAAGCCTTTTATTTTATAATACAAAAATATGGATGTTTGAAGCGTTCTAGCTATTTTTGTTCCAGGAAAATTTACGATTTGCACATTTTGCAGAAAGTTATAGAACAAAATAAACCATCTAATTACAGTTCTAACGTAAGAACTTTATAGAAGAACATGAACATGTAAAATTTAAATTTTAAAATCCTTTTTCTGTTATCAAAGATTTCTTTCGGATATATTACAAAGAAATTAAAGAGACACAAGTACTGATAGGTTAGAATTAAATTTCTCAAAAATTATTTGATTTAAATGCGTTAAATAAAGCCATGAACAAAATTTATAAACTTCTCTAAGCTTCCAAATAACTACCAAATCCTTCCAAAGTGTCTACGGTGACTGAAATAACGCCTAGACAGGGTAATTAAATTTAAAGGAGAATATAATTATACTCATCACTGAAGAGATTTATGTAAATATATTCAAATAACGATATTCTAGTCAAAGGCAGGCTGCTCCAGGAGATTATTCTACGAAGATACTTAGTCGTATGCATGAACACAGAGTTATGTGTTATAACTAAAAGATTACGTGCCAAAATAAAATCCTTCATTTCCTTCATTGTACTTCTACCGAGGGACAACTCACACGAGGGAAAAAGTTGGAATTAAAATAAGACGTAAGAAAAAAAAGGGAGCCTTTCAAAATGAGTTTGATGTTACGGCTCCTTATTTGCATATAATTACTTCGGTCCTTGTTGGAATTCTCTCCAAAGTCTTTTCCAATTTTTTTTCCTACCTCTTTTCTCGGATAATCTTATTCTTACTTTCTGCCGACTTTTCTCAAGGGTTTTGCCCACGGCTTTTTCTAGTATTCGGATCATTAGCAGTTTTCTAGAGAAAAATCCAAAAGCAGTCTTTAATGAGAACAGATTTCTCGTATTAAACGCCATTTTGGAACCCAAAATGGCAGAACATGGATTATTTTTTATTTCTTCTTCACTTTCTCTTTCGTTCCTCTTCAAATGTGCACGTGATAAGGGTACATTAATTGTTGGAATTTAAAACTGGTCTAGCGCCATTTTTTTATAATTCGATCTCTCTTCATTTTGGAACATTTTTTTTCGGGAAATGTAATAAGAGAAGAAGTAGAAGTGACTGTTGAAGCAAGAGAACAAATTACAGTTTGATGTCAATTGGTTATTTTCTGATGAGGGCCTTGCAAACTAAGATAAATTTGTCCCAAATGACTTTTTTAGAGAAAGTGTAATTTAACATAAAATTATGATTATGTTTGAACTTCTAGAGGCTTACGGGTTGATTAATCGAATCCAGATGGAATTTTAGAAAAAGAGGGAACAACGCAAGGGTTAATTAACTGGAAATTGCTTCAACGTATTTAAAATTATAGTAGGGTGTATCTTGTTTATTCTCAGGTGGAATATTAGAATGACTTTTGAAATTATAATCCAGCCTTTTCAGCTGGTAAGATAATAACTGTAATTTTGCCAATAATGCGAATGCTATTAAACTAGCAATTATAAAAACAGGGCGAAAGGTGCAGATTGCTCGTTAGAAAGCTAATTTTTTTTCTTTTAAATATTTTGTGAGAGAGTTTTTAAGATAAAAGTTACATGTTTTGATACACTCAATAACGATTTTAAAAAGAGTAACCAACAAATTAAGGATTGAAGCGAAAACTTGCAATTATAGCACCCCATACGTCACACATAATCTATAATATGAAACAGAAAATGCATATGTCTCTGTGTGTGTCTATCACAACAACACCTCCTAAACGGAGAACGGTAGCGACAAGAAATTTGAACATTACATTCTGGGGTACATTTCTAGGTAAATTGTGCTATTTTCAACTTTAAAAATTAATTAATTATTAAGATATTTAATTAAATAACGAAAATTAGCCACTGTTAAGCCTAACGCTTAGACATTTTTTGCCAATAACTTCTGAAATATTTATCGCACGACAGTTATTTTTACATCATCTGAAAGAGCAGAAAATTATCTTTTTAATGACATTAAATTGCGGTAAAGTTTTTCTCTGAGTGTTATTAACGTTTAAAAATACATTTTTAACGCAATTTCTAACAACTTTTTATTCTTATCGAATTAAATTCAAGCTAATTTACTCTTTCGCGCGAGGGCTTTTGCCAGTGATAAATTTAATATAAGAAAATATTGTTTTCTTTGGATATTTTACTTCAAAGTAGACTTTTTACTTCCTGTTTCATGTTTGAGCATACATTGCTTTTACTATATGAATGCAGTAATTCAATGACGTTAGTTTTATTACTATGCGATGTTCCGTTTTTAATTTTAGAAGCAAAGGATACTTTTTACTTTCGGTTTTCGTAGCACAGTGATCCAATGACGTTAGTGAATTACTTCCACGGTGCCTTGTTTAATTTTCACAAATTTTTAAATCATCCTAATGAGTGTGTGTTAAGCCTTCAAGGTTCCTTAGTCCTTATCCGGTTCCTATCGTAGGAAGGGGAAAAAAGGAGGGGAAAAAATAAGTTTTAATGGTCTATCTGTCACGAGAACTCCTAAACGGTAAATAGTTTCGACATGAAATTTGCACATACCATTCTGGGGCCTGTTCCTAGATTAATTGTACTTTTTTCAACTTTCAAAAAAATTACTTTCTAAGATATATAATTAAATAACGAAAATTAAGCTAATTTTCGGTGTTTTATCTTAGTTTTTCACCTATAACTTCAGAAAAATATATTCCACATAGATGATTTACATACCATCTTAAAGAGCAGAAAATTATCTTTTTAATGCTTCAATTTAAATGTCATGAGTTCTTTTGCTTAATTTAATAAACATTTCAAATTTATTCCATACACAATTTGTAACAACCCTTTCTATTATTGTAATTAAATTCAAACCAATTTATCGTTTTATCAAATCCTTCATTCCCGTATTTTTACAACTGTGAAGTTATGATAAAAAATATTACTTTCTTTGAATGTTAACTGAAAGCAGAATTTTTATTTTCGATTTTATTTCGTAGCATATAAATCTTTCAATATGTTTGCATCACAATCCAATGATGTTAAGTATTCTCTTTCCGCGATGTTTCATTTAATTTTACAAAATTTTAAATGACCTTAACGAGTGTGTGATTTTTGAGCTCGCTTCCTATCGGAGGGAGAAGACCTAAGGAGAAAAAGAAAGAACTCTATGCGGTTTTTTACGGTCAGTGACACAAACACTAAAGAGAAGAGAATTGTAGTCCTTATAATGGCAATAAAATCCAAGATATGAAAGAGCTTATGTTGTCGCCTTAGCAATGATGGGGAGGGAAAAACGGAGTACAAAGGACTACTAGAATCTTGCCAGATGGTTCAAACTAAGGAGAGAAAAAGAAGAAGGGTGTTAAACTGCTGGTTGAGAGGGTCAGAGAGCACGGCAGTGGATTAATGAAAGTCAACAAAAGACTCTGCGGTGGAAAACTCTTTTATTAAGTTCAAAGTGTTATAAGAGTTAAAAATATTTTTATCCCGAACAATGCCTGGTATATCAGCTAGTTTATAAAATCATTTGCAATAGGAATTTTACCACCATTGATGTGAATTACCAATTATATCGGTTTGCCAAATTTGGTTTAGCAAAATATTTAGCTTCCTTCTCAAATTTTAGCACTAATGACTTCGACAATAAATTTTATCTTAGCTTGCAGAAATAACTCTTAAAGTAATTATTTTTAAAATGTTTCATAATATTTCGAATCATTTAGTGGAAGAATAGTGGAAAAGTGCTTTTGCATCTTAGTTCTGTATGAAATCTGTTCTACTAGATTTTATCAGTTACTAAATATAACAATTTTGATCACATTTGTAGTTTTGAAGTGCCAAAAATATTCAGCAAAGAATCATTTTTTTCAAAGTCGCTATACAAATTTTTGTCGTTAGTTTTCGAATTCTACTTGTCTTAACAAATTATAACAGAATTGTACTGTATTTCAAACATAGATGAAGTAGGACAACGCTTTACTTCCGAACAACACATTTATTCTCAATTTACACAACAAACAGACATATTTACAATCTATTTAAAACAGCTTTACACAAGTTGATAACATAGAATTCTCAAACCATTTTTTTCGTCGTTACCAGGCAACATTCACAAAACAACAGCAAAAAAACCCATTCTATTTGTGCAAAACTTTTTTACGTATGCTCGTACCAAACGATTTTTCAATTTTATTAATTTTTTTTAAAAATAAATTATATTTTTATGAATTCATTATATTTTAAATAACTTAATATGAACTAAATAAAGCTTAGAATGGAAATTAATTATATAAAATGATTTTTTTCTTTTACAAATAACACAGAATGTATAAAAATTGGAGGTAATGAATAACTACAGAGTTAAAATTATATTTTTACGCGGCAAATTATTACTACATTGAGTAGTAGAAAAATTTTTCTGAAAAAAAAATGGGGTTAACAATGTTACTTCGGGATAAAAAAAAAGCACTGCGAGTATAAAACATGACTTTCTTCAAAAATTTATAAACCTCAAAGAGTCTTGCAGGCTCTTTCATTAAAGTTACCTGGAATTTGCAAAGCTTCAAAAGAAAATGATGATGTGCTTGGATTTATGCATTAGTCTGAATAGTACTCACTTATGTCGATGTACAGTTTGGTTTAGACGTAACTCTCTTTTCTAGAATAAATTCTGAAATTTGAGTTGCGGCAAGATTAAATCTTGAAATCTAAAGGGACAGAGTTGACCTAAATCCATTTAAAAGTTAAGTTATACATTTTATTTTTACAAAAGAAAACTATGTATACATATGGACGTTCATACAGGTTACAAATTTTAAATATGCTAATTATTAACATTGTGAAAAAACAAATTCAATTGTAGCCTACAATAATCTGTATAGTGTCTAATGTTGTAATGGCAAGCATCTTATATTATCATATACACACTTATAAAATTCAAAATGAATATTTTCTTTTGAAAATTAGAAAAAAATTCTTTGTGTAATTTTGTTTTTTGTCCATTGGTCACTGCCAGGAAGATGTTAGGATATACAGCTTAGATGATTCCTAGTAATATCAAAATGGAAGGAATCTTAATTTTCGACATCTAATACCGTCACTTAAAATATTCACATCAAGATGATCAAGTTAAAAAAAATTACGAGGTGTCCTATTAAGCTCCAAATCGACACAAACATATAGAAAAAGATAAGAAATATAACTAGGACTGATTATTCAATTAACTTTACTCATAATATAGCTCAGATTATATTATGTTTTCTTTACCGTATGTTTTGTTTCCAAATTTAAAAGCTTTCCAATAATTTTATGGTAAAACAAATCCACCAGTTTGCATCAAAAATCAAACTAACTATTATTACTAAAATCACAGTTACACACGTATGAAACTCAAATGTTCAGCCAAGCTAGCAAAACTCAAAAATTATTCGTCATTACATCGTATAATGTGCTTTTAGACATGAATTTTAAAGTCCGAAATGGCACAGTTTCCATCTCTTTCAGTGAATTTCATTTACCAAAACTGCAACTGTAACTTTTTGGAAAACACAATCCGCAACAAGAAACATGTTTTAAACATGACAATTCTCACCGAAAAATATGGTTAATCATAATTATTACAACAGGCATCGCTCCAGAAGTCGTAATTTCGCAAAGTAGGCTTTCTATACGCGGACGAAACCATTTGGGTAATTTACCTCCCTTTGAATCTCGTGCATAATTAATTTTAATGATTAGGAGAGCTGTTAATGATCAGAAAGGGTAGATATTTTGCGCATTAAAAACGCATTGGGAGTTCATTCTGCTAATTTCGTGTTTCCGGCCCTGTGTTTTAAAATTCGAAGGTCGACTGTTTATGTGAAATGGTGTTTTGTGTGTGTGTTCTGTGGTTCGCACGATGTTGAAAAGGCCATTAGTTGCCCATTTTTATTCAGAGTGGAATTAAATGTAAGAATGTTTCGACTGAAAGAGAGAGGATATTAAAAAGTCATTTACAGATTAATATGTAGGAGTAATCTGTGTAAAAGACTGGAACGTGTCAGAAAAATAAAAGTAGATAAATATCGTGATCAGTAGGCATTTGTGTTTCTGTCTACAGGTCATGGAAGAGATACGATAATTTTTTTATCGTATTTCTGTTTCAATTTTGGAAAAAAGAACTTTTAATAAGATTTTTTAATCACATCTTTTTCGGTAATTCGTAATTATGTACTATGTTTTTTCTTTGATTTAAGATGCCGATTTCATCCTTTCGCGCCTGGATATAGGAGGTCCAGTTGAGAAATCAGACGTGATATTTAATCGTCATACGTTAACAATTTTCTCAATTTTTGAAATGAAAAATGGGTTGTTTGAAGGAAATAAAATTCATCCTTCTGTACCTGAGTATACGAAGTTTAAGTGCAAAATCACGTGAGATTTTTTTTGTTAATCGCTTTACATTTATTATTTTTAATTTATTACTTTTAATTTATTATTTAATTACTTAGGTTTATTATTAGTTTAAGTGTTAAGTCACAAGAGATATTGTTGACAATCTACTTATTTTTATTATTTTCTAGAAATGAGATACGTGTTGTTTCAAAGAGAATTCATTCTTCCATACTTGAGAGTAGGAGGTTTAAGTGCCAAGTCACAAGAGAAGAGAATAACTTTTATGTCTCATGAATCAAATTTTAGATAACTTAAGAAGATCGGTTTACATATAGCTAAACAAGACAGATGCATGTTAATTTTTGATCCAAAAGTAGCTATCAAGATGAAAAATGTTGATGCTATTTAGATTGCATGACACTGCTGGAGATGGCTGAAATAAAACTATTACATTTTAACAGATATGGTTAAGCAAGGGTACAAAATAACTAAGCGACGTTGTAATAGATGAATGAATGAGCTTAGTCAAGTTTAATATCTGTGCTGTGAACTCTAAGAGGGTCTATAAATTACGTTTCGATCCACATCAAATACGTCTTATGATACACATAAATGAGCAATGGATTTCACATAAATCTATAATCCATACCATATTTTGAAGGAAGAAAATAACTCGATTCAACATTTAAGTTTCAGACAACATACCACTGGAGACTCCAAAGGTATGTTGTCTCTAATGTAATGCTCTTTCTAATGAGCTATAATACGTATATAGTTGAAACTGCATAGTTCAAATTATTGCACCAAGGGCAGAATTAGTTAACATTCAGTGATTCCTTCCCTCCTCTTTAAATGATTTTAGCCTAAATGGACGAGGCTGTAGTCAGCGTTAGTTGAGAAGCTGAGAGAACGGCGATAGTTACATCCAATTAAATAGTCCTAAATATGATCCTAAGAAACTTTGAAATTATTAATATGTATGACATAATTTCGTTTTAAACATCAGTAATCTATATAATGTGTAACAGTATTCGGTATTTAAAGGAAAGTAATTTAATTTCATGGTTATCTTTTTATAAGCCTAAAACGTGTAGCAACAGACATGGCGTCTTTCACTGATGATGGAGTTGCTCATAGGTTCCTACGTACTGTCAGCTTGAGCTGTATGGGATGTACTATATGCTGGCACTAGGATGGGAGTATAGGCAGTATGGAATGATCTATCAATTGTGCATTATCCGCATTTCTTCTGATACCTTTCTAGATGCAGTCACAAGATGCTCCTTCAGATTTATCTACAGGGTGTACACAAATGAAGTGAGACATTTAAAAAATTAATAAAAAAAACCCCTAAAAATGTTGGAACTACGATTTTTTTAAAATGAGAGCGAATCTCAAAATTTTTTTCCCAGATGTGTAACATGCCATTTCAGTGGTCTAGGGGTCATAAATTACTGGAAATCAAAAATTTGTTTAGAGCCATTATCTGAGAAAAATTAAAACTGGAAGAAAAATAAAAGCATGCATTTGTAGAGAATTTTACGCTCGTTAATTTGTTAATTAACATGTAGTGTGAAAATTGAAGAGTTTTCGTGATATTCAAGAAAAACTAAAAAAAGAAACCAGAAAACACGCGCGTCGGCTTCTACTGATCGGTAGCCATTGCGTACGGAATTTTCTCTCTGTAAAAAATTTAGATCAGCGTAACGCCGCGTTACCTATCTGAAAAAAAATTTTGAGATGCGCTCTTATTTAAAAAAAAATCGTAGTTCCAACATTTTTAGTTTCTTAAATTAATTTTTGAAATGTGTCGCTTCATTTGTGTACACCCTGTATTTTCAGGATAATTTCAGCGTTTCAGTTTGGGTTTACTTGACTCTCTCACACCTGAATGGTTAACATGGAGCTTATTTCATCTTTCTTTAATTCATGATATTGAGACACCTGAATCAGTCTTTCCTTCAGGGACACATTAGGCTACACTGGTCTACAGCTAATAAGCTTCAGTGTTCAAAGCAGCCGAATATTACTAATTCGAAGTTGCTGAACGAGAATCTGACAATAAAAATTGCAATTTAGCTCTAGTTTTTGATGCTATTCTTAAGTCATTATGTCGGTCAAGGAATTATCCTATCAACCTCTTGTAGTTCGGACAGCTGCCACCAGATTTCATACCATTCAGCGACTGCATCATTCTGACAGTTCTCTTTGTGAAATTCGACATTATAGACACGTGAAACATTTACTTGTATTTCTTTCCACAGATTATCAGTAAGTGATAACATTTACGACACAATGCCTCGAAATTGTGTGGCAATTGTTTTTACATTTATAGAGAATTCTCGTTTGCTTCGCAAAAGCGAAACATCACTCCGCTTGCAAGAACCGACTACAAACTATACTTTTATTGTAAGCCTACCCCTCACTTACGTTGTGAGCATTTTACAATGATTCTTCGTCAGTAGTTGAAAGAAAAGAAGTCCTCCATGAAATTTCGTCTTCAAAAATTCATTTTTTGCATTCTCCCATTGAATTTTTCCTTGAGGACTGTGATTCTATAAGCGAAAGTTTCTATCAGATCATCTCTAGTTTGAAGAGAAGCTACCAAGGGAAATCGAGCTCGTCGATGTTAGCAGACTACTACTGGATTCTTTTTACATGGATTTCACAAGCAGAGGGTAATACAGAAATGTCGTAAATGCAATTAATGTCCAGATTACATTGTGCTATTGTGCAGGTACATTGTTTTTTCTCATAATTAGAAGAATACGTTGAAAGTAACCTGTATTACATACATGTATGTTTGTAGTTTTGTTTTACTAATAGTTAATATATCTGGTGAACCTGAGCTAATTCAAGGGTTTCAATGTCATTTTCGAACTCAGCACAGGAACACCATTAGGGATTGTTACACATCCTTCCTGAAGCAAATAAAACGTAGAAAGTTGTAGACCAGTGTTAACATATCAGTTCACATCAATCGTGCAATCTGCTGCAGTTGAAAACGATCATACAACATATCATCAATCACAACTTCCAACAAAAGGGCAAAGTATTCTGTATATGTCCCTGTGTATTCTTAAAAATTCATAATTTTATGTAAAGCTTTTACCTACATTTCAACATTTTCTAATGTATTTATACCGTGATAAACAACGGAAGCTATTATTTATTCATGGAAACAGAAGGAATTCCTATTATGCGAGTAGTAAGAGCTTGATGAATGATCAACTAACATGCAATAAAACTGCACATTATTTTTAACTGTATTCATTGAAGTGCGCATTTTTGACTTGGAAAAATTCCATGAATTCATTAGATAAAGCGTATTTATCATTATCAAAACTTGCAGATGTTTCAAGTTCTGTAAAACCCCAAAACACAGCAACTCTGATGAATACAAATGAATTTCTTCCTCTTTATAAGCCTTTGCCTCGAAAACGAAACTCGGAAACGTATTAATAAATAAACATCGCAGCAGCTGTATTATCTTTCATTACCCTGCCCCCTCTCCACGTCTCTCCCCCGCCCCTCCGATGCCGTTATTGTCTCTTCTTTGCTTAATGAATTAATTAGCGCGACGAGACCCGCAGAGCGCAAATTAGCGTCTTTCGAGTAATTAAGCAAAAACAAAACAAGCAACAGCAGAGGAAAAAGTAAACAAACAAAAGCAGTAAAAGCAAGAAAAAGAACGAAAGTAAGAAAAAAATGGCGGGAAAGACATGGAAAACCTCTATCAAGTAGAAATAACAAAGCAAGCAAACGATAGCCTCGTCTCTGTAGGGAGGTTAGGTTCTCTTCTCGCAGGAAAAGGAAGAGAGAGAGAGAGTTTGTGTTGAGTTGAGTTGCAAGCATGCAGCGCATAAATTGTAAATGATGCTCGGACGATTGGAATGTCGCTTGCACCTAATCAACCCGGAGGAATTTCATGCATGAATAATTGCGATGCGTCGCCCGGTGGTTTGTTGAAGGGTAATTGCTGTCAGAAATGGCCTGGGAAATGCTGCGTGTTGTGACAAAGTAAACAGTGACGATTCAAGTAAAAAATCGTTTGGCTTGCAGAAATATGCGGCAATGGATGCTTGAAGAACAAAATGTAAAATAAGAACAAATGTGGATGGTCGTATTACTTAAAAAATATGGAGCGCAAAAGGTGGTGGTTTTCCAAAAGAGGTTGTATCAGAGAAAAATCATCTTTCACGCTGTTAAATTACACATATTCTTTTAAACACCAATAAATGCTTATGGTTATTCTTTCGTACTTCTCATTTCTTGCACTGAGCCTTGGATACAAGTAAAAATCCATTTCAAAACTACAAATTAATTTGTGAATAATTGTTGTTTGTCACTACAAGGAAAAAAACCGACTTGAAAAGAATTCAGGAAACGCTTTTCCGCCGATTCCAAGCATTTTCGCTTTAAAAATTACGATATGCCATGAAATTTCTTAAGTTAGACATTTATTTTTTTCTGATTAATGTCGATAATAGCTGCACAATCATTTTACTAAGTAAAATGATTAGGAAATTATTCACGAAGTCCATTGATTGGTATTCATTCGCTGTCAGTTTCGAGATTTATATAATAGCCTTTATGAATCTGGAAGCCATGATGTCTTAGTGCGCATCATAGTCCTCACAGAAACCACATTGAAGAAGTCAATAAAAGCAAATAAATTCTGTATTGCTTTGAGGAAGAAAACCTCAGAGATATATTTGATAGTATAACATGTGATGAAATGTGTATACATTCGAGTGTTATACACACTAAGTAACAATAGAGTACGAAGAGCTGTAAAAAGCGAATAAAAGCATGGATTTACTTCATTTCTCTCACCACGTTAATCATATTGCTGTTGTGCCGTTAATAGGCAGAAGTATATAATAAATACTTATTGGAACATACAAGATATATTGATTTAAAGTTAAATTCTCCTTTAAAAAGAAGACTAACTTAAATAATCATATATGTTCTCCCAACTGGAAGTTTATGTCTCACGCGAAATATAGTTTTTTTTCCTTTTTAAGAAACAAGTAAAAATCAGAAAAACCAAACCTCCTTAAAATATGGTTCTAACTACTGCTTTCGAGTTACTAATATTTATGAACAGTTTTAGCGAAAAAAAAATCATGGCAAAATATCTCCCGCAGTTTGAGGCTAAAACAACCCGCTGACAAATCTTTAGGATGCTATTTAAAAAAAACCTCAAAGTTACTTTAAAATAATCCTGTAATCACATATAACTCTCAAAGGACATTGTTTAGTACGTATAAAACGATCAGCTTTTCCGGGATGCTATAGAATGTGACAGCGCGATACAGGGCGTTGGCTAAGGGAAGATGTAGGGGATATCGAGAAAAAACCATGCAAATTAAGAGATGAAATTAAATAAGCATTCAGAATCAATGAAAAAGTTACCTATTTCTAAAAGCTGAAAGTGATAAACAAATATAAATAACACACTTTGCTATAGTATGTTACTTTTATACTGTTTTTCTTCCAGACTGCTTCATCCACAGTTGCAATATTAGGGCGACTATATTCAAGGAACAGTAAAAGTTTGGAAAGGGGCTCCTTCAGAAACTAATATTTTGAAATATTAAATCTAATTAATATTTTTTGAATATGAACTATTTACTGATAAATAAAAAGATGGGAATATCCGAGACATTAAATTCAAACATGGAGCACTTTTGCAATCTGCGACAAAGAATCAAAAATGGGACTGTCCTAGTTAATCAGGACGTCAAACATCTTTGTACATACAGTGGTGTAGATGCCACTTTTGCCTCCTGGATCGAACTTGCAAAGCTCCGCCCTTCATTTACAAGTCACATAGGACACACAAACCTCAAAATAAAAATTCAGGAAAAATTTATATTAGTAACATAATTCGTCGTTTTACGCCCTCTGTCTCTGCAGAAGGTTGCGAAATCGAGCGCCCACCACCAGTTTTTTCTGTCACATATCGGCAATTTACAGACACAAGCGAAAAACACGAATTAATTATATTAGTTTTTTATGAACAGAATGATTGAGATTGTGCCGTTGTTCTTCTTAGTTATAAAAATGTTTTCCTGCATGTCTGATATGGCCGGCCCTTTTTAGTTGCGCCAACAGCGTACGTAATGCAAAAGTTTGGAATTTACAATTAACTTTTCAATCTAACTTTTTAAACATCAAACCTAGGTAGTATTTATAGAATGATATAGTTACTTATGTGGCATCATCGCCAGCTGTGTTGCAAGCTATAATTACACGCGTATCCCGCCCATTTTAGTGATGTCATCTGTTAGCCAATGGTGAAGAACCTGCTGCAGCATTTAAGGGCGATGCTCCACCCGATTATTCTCTCACTTTTTGTTATGCGCGCATGGTCATATGATGTAGTAGTTTAATTTATGGTTTTTAACTTAATTGTTGTTCAATTAAATATGTTACCGTTCTAAAACTCGTGTTTTTATTCCGTGTTGTCTGCACTGTGTCACCATGAAGTAAACCCTTCTGAAGTAAGAGAGTATATGTGCAATGATAGTGTGAAGAACGGTGTTCATAGTAGCAAGGATATTGTGCCTCCTCTATGCCTGTAATTAAGCATGCCTTGCACGAACTTATACCTTTAGCCGCTACATCGGTAACCTTCACTGCCTCATATGCTATACTTATAAGCAAAATGTGAGACAATCCGGGACAAAGAGTCAGAATTCCGGACTTTAAGCAAGTATCCATGCTGTTACAGGAACGGATACACATGTTTACAAAAGCAATTATCAAAGGACGACAACAGTTTCGTTCAGATTACTCCCACTCGTTTAACATAGATATTTGTTTACATATTAATAGTGCCAAGTTTGTAAAGATGACCACATATATTACGAGAATAAAAACTAAACATGGTAGATAAAATTGCGAAGCGACACCATGATGTCTGACAGAAAATAAAGCTCACGTCCTGTTCCGAGTCCGTAGCAGTGTTTTGATTGCTTTATGGACCACCACGATTCCAAGATACAGCATCCAGCATTCGAAATATTAAAACATCCTCTCTTGAGATAAAAAGGACACGAGCCATCTCTTAGAAAAACACCATCTCGTCGCAGCGTGCGGCACCCATTCTTCCTAATACGCCACTCATAACCGTCACGACCCTTTGCCACACAGCGCCATTTCACCAGAAAACAGCCTATCCTTATCGGTAATTGCAGCGCTAACATCTCCAGAAAAGGACGATGTAATAACCTTCGATAAACACGCAACGGGCATTCATTTCATTCAGACTCCCACAGATAAAAACCTCATGTTTTTTTCTCCCAAATACACAGCTAGGACTGCCAGAAAAGAGTGGAAAATAATGCCAAATTTCTTTTAAAAATAAAGCATAAAAGATTCTTATACGATTATTTAATTCAGGGGTCTTAAACTATGACCCACAGTCCCAAACGATGGCCCGTTGTTTAAGTTTGGCGTGAAAGCTTTGATAAGGTGGTATTTTGTCTAATACTTAAATATTAGAAGTTAAAATAATAAAGAAAAACATTCCTAGTAAAGGCATTTCAGTTAAGTTTGTCAAGTATCTGTAATAATTGATTTTTTTTACTTAGTGTTAATTGGTCGTACTAAGTAATTGGAAAATCTATCGTTAACTTTTTCTTATCTCTTCTTACTATTATGGTGTCGTCTTTTGAACCTCATAACTTAAAAGCTCGAGAATACTCGTGCATCGAATTATCGCATTTTTAGTCTTAAAATTAAAATTTAATCACTAATTAGCTTTATAATTTGACACAAAAATTACGTAGAATCTATAAACATCTCAAGTATCATATGCCTTCTGAGATAGTGAAAACAATAGCTCCTTTCAAAAATAGGGGGTTGTCTTATTAGATAACAAAGAAAATGAAACTATTAAGGGGTTAAAAAAGAAAATAATAAAAATGAAAAAGTTTTTAAAAACAAGCTTTTCATTAACATTACGAAGTAGACTTTTATTTAAATGAAAATTATGGATGTCAACACAAAATCGTAAAAATCTGGGGTGGTTTCAAATACTCCAAGTAAATTGGAATTTTAAGCACGTTTATATGATTTAATTTTACTGAATATTCAGGAATTTTTTCTTCATTGTGGCTTAATTTCCTTTTAGTATTGCTTTTAGAGCCCTCATGGGTTGACAATTTTGTGTTGTCGTCTATATATATATATACATATATATATAATAAAATCTTATTTTCTTCATTTTAAAACTAATAAAAGAGTGTTTTCTTAACAGTTTTAAGATTTTTAGTATTTTCTACTTTTTCGCCTCTAATATTTTTCATAATTTATAATTATAATTAGTATGAAATTTTGCAATTAATTTTATTTTCAAATTTGCTACTAGATGGAGACTCTCGTACGTTATCAAAATTTAATATAAATTAACTGATAATTAAGTTCTGAAAATATTGAAATGTTACATTATCATCAGGAACATATAAAAGTGTACTCTATTATATCAAAAAGTGAATAATAATTGATTACAAATTTTACTTTACAAACATGAAACATGTCAAGTTAAATAAAAGCCTGTAATATTTTGTCGTTCTCAGTTTTTCTGCTAAAATTTCTTATCGGTTTTGCCGAAAACAAGTAAATATGAAATTTCTACCGCCGAACACTGAAAAAAATGCCAAAATGGCAACCCGGGCTTTCACCCCATTTTGCACATGATGTAAGAATTTCCTCTGTTTAGGAGACATTAGGGTGATGAAAGACATTTACCACATGGCTGCGGCAGAAGCAAACAGACGATATTATTTTTTTGGTTTCCAGACATTTTTTTGACGTTTTCTTTTCTTTTGGTTAAACAATTCTCGCGGTTTTCGCCAACTTACGTGTTGAAGAAGACAGCGCGCATGTCTTGGTTATTATTTCTTCAGCATTCTATTTGGACAAGAAGGACAGGGGGTTTTCGGTTATGAAAAAAGGGCTGTGTTTGAAAAGAGGGTGGTCCTCGGAGGTTTCGAATGTCGGAGTTGAATGTCACAGCTGGAGATGCTGGGCAAGTGATAAGGCAGTGATAGGGTGTGACATTGATTGAGGTTGACGCTTGTTGACACTGAAACCGAAGACAATTTCACCAGTATGGGTTAGCTCATGTCACTCATATTGATAACTGGCTCAGTTTCAGGTTGAGAGTTTCCTGGTAGGCGTCAACATAATATCGTCAGTTATTTTATCTATCGCTATTATCTTATAATGTAAATTCAGCTAAAAGAAAAACTATTTAGCAAAGGTTTCGAAAGATTTAAGATTATGCCATGCCGTGTTAAGGTTGTGGTCTACTCGGTTTATTTCGAATATCAACTCTGTTTAAAACCGAAATAATTTATTGTATTTGAAGTAGTGAAAATATTTCATACATATTCCATGCTATTTATAATAATGCAAATTTATATAATTACCATTCTTCCTAATTTATTCTAAAAATAATAATAATTCTAAAAATTTATAATAGTGAAAAATTCCATGCTATTTATGATCATGAGTTATGAAAATTATTAAAGCGAAAAAAGTAAAAATTATTAAAAAAATAAAAACGATTAAGAAATCACACTTTTATTAGTTTTAAAAAGAAGAAAATAAGTTTACATAATTAAGTCTGTATAATTTATTACAGAATATGTTATTTGAGTTGATGTACCAGGTAAGTCCTTACATTTTCGTGCGGAACGATATTTTCTTTAAGAGATTGCAAGCATTGCTCAGTAATGATCCATCTAATCTTCACAAAAAAATTTCAATAATTAACATTTATTCGAACTTTTTGATCCTAGGCGTGAACAATTTTCTAATTTTTTTTAAAAAAATAATTTATTTGATTGTGTCTTAACCTTTGGAAGAAAAAAAAAAAACGAAAAGAAATCATAGGCATGCTGTTTTATAACGTTCTATTTTTAGCTTTTTTGACGCAAAAATGGCAACAGAAAAACAAAAAAATGCCTTGTCGGCAATCATTTTGATCTTCTATACTCCGAATGAAACGAATTCAATAGAACTTGCTCAGTCATGGGACCTTACGAGTGTGGCGGCGGTTCGAATTCCACTTGCTCAAGCAGATCTAGCCGAATCCATGAATGAAGAACACATAATAAAGGGAAAATATATCATCTTTTGTTGTTCAAAGCGACTCGGAAACTAGGTATCAATTGAGGTAGAACTTATTTTTAGCTCCAATGAATGGGGGTAAAATGCCTTCCTGGCAGACTTTCAGGAGAAACTAGCCGACATTTGAATTTCACTTGCAGGAACACCTTCAACAGTCAACCCAATTCATTGCTAAAGCCCATATAGGTCTACCAGGTTTTGAATAATGCTGGTTAAGAGTATCGTCGGAGGATAGAACCCATAGCTTTCTTCCTCCGAGTCATCTCGTGCCCTAACACGCTAGGTCACTGTAAAGTGCTTACAAATATTTATGAATCTGTTTTCTTATTTGAAAAAAATTCTAAGAATAATTAATGTTCAGAAATTTAAGCGATACTTACGACTCTCGTAAATTAATAGAAAGCACTAAATTTTATTACCTCGAAAATATTGGAAAAAAATCACGATACTTCGGGAACCTCCAAAGTTACGGGGCCCCTAGGAAGTTGCCAATTTCATAAGCCGGCCCTGGCACGAGGTCACTTTTTGGAGCTGGAAATAGCAGAATCGTAAACAGGGATATCCTACGTATCTGAGGTATGTGTTGGAAAATTTTGGTCAAAATATCGTTGATATGGTCCAAAGCGGGTGTAATTTTTTAAATCTTTATGTAAGACCTTTCGCCTAACATACTATGGAGTACTTACGATGCACTTTAAATGCTAATTTCAAAAAACTTGCTGTTTCCTTAATCTGCGTTATCATAGACAAAAAACTCAACTGGGCCCCTTCATCTTCTCAACATCAAAACTAAAGCAAACATCCTACACCATAACCTAAGCAGAATTGCCGAGTCCACCTGGCGACTCAAAAAAGAATTCAGACGTTGCCTTTACTCCACAGTAGCTGAGAGAATTGTTTTTCACGGAGTATCCGCTTGGGCCTACTCCCTCTCAGCTCGGCAATCAAGAATCCTGAATCCAATTCAAAGAAAATGTCTCCTTTTTATTACTGGCGCAATCCACATAACCTCTATTGCAGCATTCCAAGTTATCGAATGAATTCTCCCGCTGAACATCAAATCACAAGCAGAAGCAGCTTATAAAAGAACAACTCGACTTAATATACCAAGTCATTTTCAAAATTCAACATTCCGGCCAGGCTTTGTGGTCAAATGCTCCCACTCAAAACTCCACTCCTCAGACTTCCTTCTAGACAGCAGAATATCTTTCAATAAAGAATTTCAACCATCAAACAAGACCGACATCTTCACAGACGGGTCCAACAAACTGGCTAGCAAAAACAACAACAATGACAAGATATGGTGTAACAGCGAGTTGAGCTCTATGGCGGTCAGCTCATTTTCAACAACAAGCCCAATAGCACAAAAAATCCAACCCACTCTACTCAGTCAACCCTCCGTTCAACTCGAATGGATTAAAGCGCAAGTCTGCCTCAAAGGCAACGAGGCAGCAGATTCCTTAGCCAAGCAGGCCACATCTGTAAGATACCTTCTGCAATATCCAGCCCCAAGAAGCCTTCTCAAAATTATCATTAAAAATTTTAGTCTTCTGCGCCGGCAAGAAGAATGGGTCAACTGTTTAACTGGAAGAAACATCCACCGAATCCTACCCAAAGTTTCCCTTGCCCCAGCTCATTAGAATGTATGTGTTGTGATGTCGCCTTTACTTTGTAATTTTTAATTAATTTGCACACAAGTAAATATTTTGTTATTTCATTTTGTCTTAATATTTGTTACTTAAAAACTGATTGTATAGAGATTAAATAAAAATCAATAAAAAAATTTGTTTTGGAAGATGAGAAAAGGGGCCCCGAAGTTTGCATTCCCGACAGGACCCTACGCGGCTCAATATGTCTCTGTCTCGTGCTATACTGGACTGCTCTTTCGATCATTTTCCAACAATTAAGAGCAGACGTGTCGACTTTTAACTGCGTTGCCAATTTGAACTACTATTTAATTTCCCTAAATTATACCCGAATATTACCAGAATGTTCTGCGTTGTGCACGCTGCGATCATTTGCATGAAATCCCAATTAGTGCCAATTCTATCCGTCTACTTTTACTTCACCTTGAAGAACGCTTTTATTTTGGCATCATGGCTTGAATTCTTTCACTTCAATAATTTAAAATTCACTAAATCTTTTCACTTCTTGAGACCCACATTATTTCTCAATTAACACTCTTTTTAAGATTCCTTGTCTTTCTTATCTATATAAAATTAAAAATTCTATTTAAATTCAGCATAATTCTGATACGTGCAAGGTTCTGAACTCCATAGCTCAAGATGCCACTCCGGTTCATTCTGTTTTTTGGCAAGATGCCAACTGGAACCACGTGATTTGGAGGGGCGTGGCTTTCGACTGGCATTCATTTAGTTTACTGCGTTTTTGATTCATCGTGTTCTTATACATACGAGCAGATCGATAAACAGCAAACAAATTTGGTCTCAAATTTGATAGAGATCTCCCATTTCGTTGAGATGACAACATATCGGATCTCATCAGACGAAATTCCGAAAATGGCTTTTTTGGAGTTCTAAATCGTGGAGATTCTTTAAACAGACAGAGAAATTTTGACAAATACTGTATACGAGAAACTTAGTAAACGAGTTACTTAGTGTACGAGAAAGAAAGTACAAACAGATCAGCACGATAACCATCACTATTTATATTACACGCTTATATTTTCTTTGAGTATGGATTGTTAATTGGAAACATTCATAGGTAATCTAAGAAATTTATAACTAAAGATAAAACAGTTTCACTTTTACATTAATTCGAATACAATAATTGAAATTTAAAAAATATATAATTTTACATTTAAAAATTTAAATTTGCAAATACATTTAACAGGCGCAAACAAAAGCTATGCGATTACTCTTTAAAAAGTCATAATAGTTTTCATACACATAAAACATGGTTTCAAAAATTGAAAGGTAGCACTTACCATCCATTCATTTAGTTAATGTTTAAAAAGAATTTAACAGCCTCTAACTATCGTTTGGTGGAAATTTTATAACTGTATTTAAGAAATGGCAGATGGATATTAATGTAAATAAAGCCAGTAAAGAAGAAAGCAAGCGTACGTATTTCGCATTAAAAAAAGACATAATAGCTTTCTATTTAAAAGCGAGCTTTAAATTAATTTTTGCGTAGAGCTCCGTGAAGAAGGCAACGTCATTAAAGCAAATGATGAATTTTAATTTATCCAGTCGGTTATTTCCTTTTATTGTGTGGCAACGATATTTTTCCTCCTTCATTTTCGAAGAATAATGACGACGATTATAAAGTCATTAAAAAAAACTGGTAAATTAAATGGGATTCGTTCTGTTTTGGTTCTAAAGAGAGAGTTTCGTTATTTATACTTTAAAATCGAATATGCCGTGGTGATTAATAAATGTTTTTTTATTTCATTTATTCTGATTTTTATTTAGTTCATTTTTGATGTTAAAAATTCCACTTAGGAAAAAGGATTTATTTATTCGATAATGAACTCGAACGAGCGACTAGGGTTATTTTCAAAAACGAAAATTCGATTTTGTGCGCTGCTTTTCAATTAAATGGCACAATTTATGAAACCAGAACTTAAATTTAAAGAAGAGAAACGTATCTATTTTTCAGAGACTTTTTAAAATAGTTCAAAGCGTCGTTATTTGTTTTTCACTCAAAGATTTTTAATTTACTAGCTCTGTAAATACAACAGTCATGCATTTTATAATCCAAGACATAACTAGTCGTGAATGTAACTAAAATTAAAAGATTTAAATTAATTTTTTTAGATAGTAGTGAATAATTTTCCCATTTCAATTAATTACAATTCATTTAGTTCTACGGAGTGATAAACAATAAACACTCTTACCTTTAATTCTTAAGACGTATAAAATGCTTAAATTTTTTACAGCGCATTAAGTAAAATTCATTACAAATTCAAAGACGAGTCATTTCCGTTATTACCAACCATTACGCGGTGTTCGAGAAAATTCTTCATTAGGGATTATTTTAAATTCTTTTGCTCTTAATTAAAGATCTCAAATTACTTCTTTTGTATAAAAAATAATACTGAGACAAAATGGGTAATGATTAGAATTTAATATACTGAATTCATCCAATAATTCATCCAGAAAAACAATTTAATTTTTACATTTATGAATGTAGTGATGATTAACTGATTTTTACAATATAAGATACGTTTCTGCAATTTATTGGTTAACTTTAACATTACCAAATACTATTTAAGAATCAACTGTGTGTCTTATCCAATTCACGAATGTACACTTTTATGCAACAGTGGAATGCATAGGGGAGAGTCGGGTAAAATAGGGTGCCTTGATTCTGGCGCCATTGTTTTTCCTATCTAGCAGACAAATACTGAATTAACTCTAATAGTCAAGAAAAAGGAACTGTCATAGTGGCGTGTTGTAGCTGTTGAATTCACTGCATCTGTGAAGGTTTATTTGTTTTAAGACTCAACTCCCTAATGTTCGTTAAGGAAAAATAACGTTAGGTTCTTAATAGTTAAAAAGTTAAGGATTTTAAACTATGCTTGCGTAAAAATCATTACAGTTATAAAAACGATATTTAGTCCAGATTATTTTACGTTCACAAGGATTTATACACTATCAAACAATAAGGATTTACTTAAATAATTGCGCTGTTCTATCTCGTATTTTATAACCTCTGCATTCGCGGTAAAACGGGGTACTCCAAGTGGCGTAAGGCCCGGCCAATCAATATTGATGATTCCTCCGATTCAGACGATAAAACACATCAGGCGTTGATTGTTTATATTTTAATTATGTATTTTCTAATTTAAATAAAGAAGAAGGGTTAATCCAATGTAAAAACTCTCTTAGCTGTGCTCACGAAAGCTGCAGTGGCGGCGGAGGAAGAAGACGACTGCTTTACACGTAAATTTTGTAACTAATATTCTTAAAATGTCATGTAAAATAAAAGTAATTTCAACTTTTCCACTGAAAATGGAGTTTTCCTAATTCCCCATAACGTTAACATGTGTACCCGGTTGTACCCTACTAGTGGGGTAAAACCTGGTAGTCTGACCTTTTAATAAAAAAATCATTTATAAAAAAGCAATGAAACTGTAACTTTTCTGGAAAGAAATATTGTACTCCGATAACCATTGAATATTTTAATAAAATTTGGCAATCTCTATGTCGAATATTTTAGCTCCAACAGGCCTTCGAACCTTAGTTACCCGGTTTTACCTCACTTTCCCCTACTTATGAAATTCATAGCCACTTTACTATACCTAGACACCACCTTTATGACTATAGCTGCAGTCGTTCCAATGTTAAGAGGAGGGAAGGGGACTGCAAGGGACTTTAGTGCGCACCCTGTATATAAAATAACATATTTTTTGGTTTCTATTTTCAGCCGTATCTATTAGTTTCGTGTGTATCTACACAAAAAAATGTTTTAAAAACTATACGCACGTTCAATTCTCAATATAAATGCACCCATCCCAAAATATTTGAATTAAAAAACACTATTACTTACATCACCATCACTGCAAATAAACGAAAAGAATCATCGATGCAGTTACCATTTAAATCCTCACCTAAGAGGAGCATTTTCTAAAATTGCCATTTCCGGGAAACGTATTAATCAGTTGATGTCTCTTGAGTTGATTGGGACGCGAAGCCCTCAGGAAACCATCACGAAATACTCCCGGAAACTAACCGCTTTCCAAGAGAACCCTCTAATATTGTAAACCTTGGCTGCTGTGACTGGGATGTTTTCATTCCCCAGATGAGAACCTAGGATTACAGTTTCGGCAATCAACAGGCGTGTACAGAGAGTAAATTTTCCCATGGTCAGACGTTGTTCCTTTTACCAGAAGCCCGAGGTTGTCCGTTGTGAAGCAAATAAGGTTGAACTATTTACTCGATGACCTGTTTAAGCGTGAAAATAATTAAAGGACGATTTAGTGTCCACGACATGCTTCCCATGAGATGAAGGGTTGTTTAGAAAGGTAGTAAGATTGATGGACTTTTTAAATGATAAAAGTAACAGGTTCTTTTTCGTAGGTGTAATAATTTTTGTACAATGCTGATAAAACTATAGCTGTAATTAACCGCTTAGCAGTGTAGTTTTCGGTTCCTTCTGTTTTGGGAATGCTTTGTCTTATTGAGCCCATAGAGCACTTGAGATGTTAATGGATTACCGGTTATTTTTGCATAGAATGACAACGTCTATGACGTTTCTATACTTATAAAAGGCAATGCCTGCGTGTTTGCGATGTCCAGACGAATCTATCGCATTCACAGCAATGAAATTTGGCATACAGATAGTAGTAGTGGTGACTCAATGCACCTCAAAGTCCGAATTTTAAAATGTATTCTAGAAAATTTTTAATTTAATCTTTTTTTGTTGCTTTGGGTCATTTTTGGCACGTTTACGGCTGTAGTATCTTTTCTAACGATCGTTGAAAAACAATCAATTCACCATCGGATAGAACAAACAATTTGCGTTCTAATGAAGTTTGTTTTTAATTTCCAACATAATTTATTAAATTTTGAGAAATTTTTAAATAATAGCCGCTTTTCCTTTATATTTTTAACTTTCAATTCTTATTTTCTTGCATCCGACGTTCTAATAACGCTATCATTTTCAATTTTTTAAAGGTATAAACCGGAATATTTATCCCTGTTTTAAAACAAGAATGGTTAAAATATCTTTTTTTCCCGATTTTCTATGAATTTTTTTATTGATCAGTTCAAAATATTTTCTCTCGCACATCCGAATCGACGAAGCTTTCGACCGACTCAAGGTTACTCTCAGTTCCTAGAATGCATTTCTACTATCCGATTGGCTGGCGTCACCAAGCGAAAATCACGTCATACTCTCGATCATTTTATTGCGTCAGCTAATCTTAATTACTTCTTTTTACTGATCCAAGAATCATTTGATTTATTTCTTTTATACTTTTTGATAGTCGCGCATATATGCTGATATAGTTAAAAGAACACATTATTCATCTCCCTCAAGTTCTTACGTGAAAATCACTAAAAATCAAAAGCTAAATCAGTAATATATATACATGTGCTTTTATTTCGTTTTCAGAACTTTGGGGTTTTTTTATTTTGGGAAACGCCGGGCGCGTACTGCAAGTATATTAAGTGAAAAATGCCATAATTCGGTGCACGAACTGAGCTCGGGCATCACAGTTAAGGGATTAAGTATGAGTTTAAGAGAGTAGAAACAGAAGAACTTCAGAACTTTAAACAAGTTAATCAGATTATTTAGTTTAGTTATTTAGGAGTTTATCATCCAGATGATACTTCATGATGAAATATATTTAATTTTATAAGATGATTATTTGTGACGTAACTCCTTTCGAATATAATTCTGGTGGTTCAAATCCACATGTACCTAAAAAGCATTTGATGTAGAAGTCTGAACTTAGCTGAGTGGTGTAGTTGCAATTTTGGTTGCCCGGGGCGATTTTGAAATACGCCGTCCTTCCTTTACAAGTTATATAGGGCGCATAAATCTCAAAATACAAAGACAAATTCCAGAAAAGAAAAGCATTTTATTAGTAACTTAATTTGTCATTTGATGCCCTCGATCTCTGCAGGGAGGTTACGAAATCGCACGGTCAACACCAGTCTTTCTTTCACACGTGGCAATTTACTTTCTACCACACATGGGCAATCCAGGTTCGAAACCTGATTTCACTGGAGATACGCCGTGTATGTGGGCCTGTTGTACGCTAAACCATACGTAGTGGCCAAACGTCCTCCCATTGATGTGATGTGGGAATTTGAAGATTGAGGTGACAGCTCATGTGTCGTCTTCGTCATCTGACAGAGGCTCAAATTTACAAGGTCTTACCCAAAATAGTTCTCGTGTTGCTTCAAAACGTGACGCTAATATAACTAAACAAAACGGGCAATTTACCGATAAAAGCAAAAAAATATAGTCAATACAATAGTTTGCGTTAGATGTTTTCGTTACATTAGAATTAGTTACGTTAGACCGGGTTTCCTCCCCCATTAGCTATGTGACTGACTTGGCTTCAATATATGAAGTTACCCCCGAAGCCTTTCTGGGGGAGTTGCGCAGGAAACTAGCTCACAATAATGTTTCACTGAGGGGGGAAATAAACTACAGCAACTACATCGACTGTGGAATGGATTTTATTTCTGACGCTCGCATTAGCTGAACAATGTTGGTTAAGTGCACAGCCAGAGGATAGAACTCATAATTTTCTGTTTTTCAGCCATGCCCTGCCTTGACTCGCTAAGCCGCAGTTGGGGGATTATAATACTGTTACAAAATTCGTCCTATGGGTGTATGGTGGAAACGGTCCAACAAGCAGGATAATGGAGAACGACGGTTTAATCACAAATTCAGGAAGACACGAAGCACAGGTAACAGGAACAATAGATCTTGTACAGATTAACAACGCAAACATACAACAATTCACTAGCAATAACAGTAAAAGCACTTTCAGATTTAGCAACACAAACAGTCATTAGATCACTAATAATGACAGTAACAGCACTTTCAGTAGCGTTCAGCTCACCGGCTTCCAGCTCGCACTGCAGACGATACTTCAAAGCCGTTCTAGTCGACCAACACACTACTTTGTGATCCAAGAATGGTCCTTTTATACTCTCCTCGATAGGCCGTGACGTCACATGGAATCATCTACTACATTCAAGCGTATCTCATCTCCTAATAGAAATATCGAGAAAAGGATCGCATTTTCTGAAATCTTCGATTTGTCGCCAAGGTCAAGGGTCCAAGGCCTGACCGCTGCCGGTCATTCCATACTTACCCCTGTAAAACTCTCTACCCAACCATAAGATTAGTGAGGTAGGAAAGGTACATTACATTTTTGTAACAATACTAATACTAAAAGGTGATCCCGAGCATCGAAAAGATAGCTTTACAGAAGTGCTAATGAAACCATATGGCGGTTTTAAAGCATCAGTTTATGACTTTCGTTTTCAACCTTTCGATTCATCTGCACACCATATTTTACGCTGAATGGTGCACATTTCTTTGCAAAATGCAAGCATATATGCAAGGTGTTTCAAAACTCGTGGTAGTTATATTAAGAGGTGATAGAATAAAAATAGACAAACAAATCACTATACAACGCATTCTTGGAACTCTACCTAAGAAGTGGTAGAGGGCGCTTTAAGCAATTTACACATGTTATCTTGTGAATACGATAATAAGAGTAATTTTGATTCGATTTGAAATGGCGAGTAATATGCTGTAGGAAGGGTTAAAACCTTGTCGGAGTGCGTAGATGGGCCATCCAGCTCAAAGGGGGTTGAAATAGTGTTTATGGAGGGGGGGGTTGAAATTTTTATTACTATTGAAGATAATAACTGAAAGTGGGCAAATTATTGGCTCTTCATAACGAATAACTTTTGTACTGAAAGTTTTTCGATAGCTGGAATTGCTAAGAAATTAGGGGCTGAAAATGAGCATCAACCCCTAACTTTGACTGCTCATTAAGCTAAGTTTGTGACAACACGTTGGAAAAACCCTGTATACATTTTCATTTAAAGATCTATCTTATTATTAACTGCACTTCTTGAATTATTTTAACAGCAACATTACTTCACATAAATCAAAGGAATTATCGAAGCCACAACCATTTAAATCCTCCCTGCAAAGGAATTCTTTCCAAAATTATAATTTCTTAGAAAGGAATCGATCACTTGATGCTTCTTGTGTTGATTGAGAAACAAAGCCTTCCAGGAAAACTGTCAAGAAATTCTCCCAGAAACTAGCCGCTTTCCGGGAGAACGCTCTGCTATTGAAAGCCTTGGCTGCTGGGACAGGGATGTTTTCATTCCTGGGTTGAGAATGTAGGATTACAGCTTCAGCAATCAACAGATGTGTGCACAGAGTGAATTTTCCCATGGTCAGACGTTGTTCCTTTCTTGCAAAAGCCTGGGGTTGTTCTTCGAGAGGCAAACAGGGTTTAACTATTTACCAGATGACCTGTTTAAGCGTGAAGACAATTAAAAGATATATTTAGTGGTCATGAAGAGGTTCCCATGAATTGAAGGATGGCTTAGTTTAGGCGTAAGGGTGAAGAGCTATTTAAGAGAGAAATGCCACAGGTGGCCATTTAAAGGTAAGGAATATATTTTTTCACATGGGGATGATAAAAGTTCAAACGATCCGGATGAAACACCAATAGTAATTCGCACTTTAATCTCAGATTTTGAAATAACTATTGTATAATAATTTTTCTCAAATGTGATTTTTAAATTTCGTTAACCTTTTGCTAATGGGTGGAACAGATGAAATAGCAAAAGAATTTTTCCTTTTGTGATTGTTTAGGAGTACTGTTGCTATACCCCTAAAATATCCAATTCCTGAGGACCTAATTTGTCTGTTCTTTAATTCCCCAATCGATAGTTTTACTTTCCCACTTTATTTATTGTATCATCCCATACGCGATGGGTAGGTTTACTGCTGACGTAGGGAAACGAGAATAGGTTACGTCCTATTGATCTTAAAAGACTACACATATTATTTTCCAATGAATTCAAACTGAGGAAAGCAATTTCCTATTTCAACAATAGAATAACCATATTAAAAGATCACTTTGAGTTTTCACCCATCTACAAATTAAAGGTTATTTTTTTCCATATAAAAAGTTGTCATTTTTATCTCTTCTGAAATGATGACACCACAGTTTAGAAAAATATTCGATTTACATGTACAAAAAAGACAGGAAACACCCTTTAGTAGTTAGTGCAGTCCGTCGCACTGAGAAACTAGAGCTATTTCAAACCTACAAATGAAAACAAGCCAGACATATCACCTCCTCCTTCGGAGGTCTAAATTCATCTGATGCGTGTTTTCAAGAAGCAACCCTTTGCAGAAAGAGGATTGCGCCAAGCGTTCTCTTAAACATCGCCAACAGCAGCCAAACATCATAAATTTGTTATTAAATCTAAATGAATGTCTAAAGCTTTTATATACAAAATTTGATATTTCCTGAGAACGGCAGAAATGATGTATCCATATAGGACTTAAGGCGCTAAGGGGTTAAGGATAGTATTAAATGCAACGCTTTAAAGCTAAGCAGCTTCAAAAACATTTATGAACGAATTGTGAAGGAAAAGTAATGTTCTAAGCATCTTTTCAGTAAACTGTGAACCTCATTGCGTAGTTAATCATGCCACATATTTTAATAATATAGTATATATTATAAATGGCACTCTCCGATCCAGAAAGCCGTGCTTATCACTTTTAAACGATTTTATTTCGCAGAGGGGCGATATTTAGTGAGTAAGAAGAGGTTTTTCCAGAGTTCTTTGATAGTGGGTTTTGATTTCAGTTATTTATTTCCTATGTTGATATTCATTTAACAAGTCAGTAAATGGAAATAAAGTTTCTAAACATTGCTTACTAAAAAGTACACATCTCCACTTCCAACTTTCGTCTCACCCCCTATTTTAGTGAAATCAAAGCCGATCGGCGCATGCGCAAAAGCGCGGAGGGTTTCCGCATTTGAAAAACGGACAGTACAAAGATTGAAAATAAGACGCAGAATCTAAATGCACAGACAGAAGGCGAAAAACGCTATTTGGTTTGCCATGGTTATACGAGGGTGTATCAGAAAGTCGGGTTCCCTATTTTTTTCCATGAGATGTATTGCATAAATCATCGCGAATAGAGGGCGATAGTGTTTGATAGGAGTGAAAATTTCGATAATATTTGTTCTGTCTAGAACAATCAATGCGTACGCATTTGACATCCATTTAAAATGGCGATCAGATTGAAAAAATGGTCCAAGGAAGAGGTGAGTTGGGTAATTCGTTTTTTCTACGCTAAAGGACTCCGCCGTCTGAAATCCATCGTGAAATTGCAGTATACGGTACTCTTATTATGACTGTAAACACGTAAGGAAATGGTGTAAATAATTTTAAAATGGAAGGATCATCGTTTTGGAGAGTGACGAGCTTCAACTTCAACGAGTCTTGTTGATGATCGTGATTCACCAATAAAGTAGAAAACGAGAAAAAAGACGATTGATTCTTCATTATTTATAGAAATATAATGTCATATTATTTCTGTTCCAGGTAGTTGTGCTATTACATGACAACGGAAGGCCACATACAGCACGTGCCACACGAAATTTATTGGATTCCGGCCATCTTCCCTATTCTGACACATCCTCCCTATAGTCCTGATTTGGCCCCTTTCTATCTTCATTTGTTCCCCAAGCTTAAAAAGGATCTTTGAAACATGTAAGGAAATGGTGTCGTAATTTTCGAAATGGAAGGATCACCGTTTTAGAGAGAGACGAGCTTCAACTTCAACGAGCCATGTTGATGATCCTGATTCACCGATAAAGTAAAAATAGAAAAGAAATAATAATGACTCTTCACTATTTATAGAAATATAAAAGTCACATTATTACTATCCCAGGGAGTTGTGCTATTACATGACAACGGAAGGCCACATACAGCCCGTGCCAAACGAAATGTCTTGGATTCCTGATCATCCTCCCAATAGTCCTGAATAGGCCTCTTTCTATCTTCGTTTGTTTCCCAAGCTTAAAAAGCATCTTTGAACACATTTTCACTCAGTTGATGACTTTAAACAAGCAGTCGCCAATTGGCTTCATCGTCAGGACGGATCTTTCTACTACTAAGACCTTGATTTGCCGGTAAGATAAATGCCTCAACGAATAAGGCAATTTTATGGAAAAATAAGGAACATATGCACCTTCATATATGCTAAATTTTCTTCTTTGTACATGTAAAATTCTCAAAATAAAAAATAGGGAACCGTACTTTCTGATAAGCTCTCGTACATTTTTTCTAATGTTATCAGCTGCGGATAAAAATGTAGCGAGGTGTGAATTTGGATAAAGAATATTTTCAATAACGAAAACAGAATTGATTGTACCAGTGGGAATGAGAGTTACACGCTAATTTTTACGTTGCATCATCTAGAAAATAAGTCACGATTCATAGAAGAGAATAACACCAAAATTATAAACGCAAAACATTCATCCCTAACTGTTTTATGTATCGGATAAAAAGATACTGCCTTCATTTTGTATTCTTTAGATACCAAATTATTTTGCATCAGCTGTATCTTAAGATATGATAGAGGCATAATTTCTCACTAAAAGCTTAGCAAAAATGATTTACGATTAAATTTTTTTAAAAATCCCTTTAAATGATAAAAAAAATATCTAACTTTTTTTCGTAATCTAGTGCTTTACTTGCTTATACTGCTTAGGCAAATTCCCATAAATGTTAGAAAAACATATTCACTTCCCCCCTTTGTTCGTTTCTTTTTTTGTAATCCAGTGCTTTACTTGCTTTTACTGCTCAGTAAAATTCCCATCAATTAATTAAAAACCTCTACTCTCTTTTTCTACTTTCCTTTATTACTATACAATGATTTACTTATCAATTACTAAAATTTCGCATAACAAGTTTGTACTAAATTTCTGGCAAATAATAAAAGCAAAAAAGTTGTCTTTTCAAATGTGAAAATTCAGAGAAAAGTAATTGTATACAGTTGTGTTTTTAATATTTCAGTGCTTAATGTTTATTGTTTCAAATATCCTGACGCAATTTTTTTCATGCATAGAGGAACAGATTCTTTTAAAATAGAAGTTCTTGTTGAAAAGCTAAAGCGATGATCAAAGTTCGAGAAAAGCAAAGAACCTTTGTTAATTCAGAAAGAAAAGTTACGAAAAACGAGCGAAGAAGAAAAACAATTATCTATTCATTCAGCGACAAATTAGAAAGAATTGCACAAAAATAATTTTTACACTTCCTTAAAATTCAAAAAATATTTTTAATGTTATCAGTATAATTGTCGCATAATTTCTTCCCTAATTTTAACAAATTTTTAAAAGAATTTCTATACATAATTTTCAACAATATTTTATTTATATCTAAACAATGAAAATAGTTTGTTTTCATTGTTCAAATGAAATTCAAACTATTTTTATCGTTTATATATATATCTTATATATATATATATATATTTAAATTCGTGCTTCTCTTCCATTGTTGAAACCTAAAGAATGGAGATTCTGCATATTTTTTTCATATTCCTTGGTAATATCGATACGAATTTTAATTTTTTCTTTTAATTCATAAAAACTTTTTGTGGTAATTGTAACCAAAGCCCTCTAAAGCGGGACATTCACCAGTGTTCCACTCTACTTTTTTGGAACACAGGATGGCAAACCTATTCATCAATGAGAAAACCCGATAAAAATTGGTGTAGACAGACTGCGAGTTTAGTTTTCCATCCAGCCCGTTTGGCCATAAAAATGAAATACGATTCTTCGAGGCGGACGATAAATCATCCTTGTGTGTGGTGGGGGGCGTTGGGGAGGGGGAATGTGTGTGTAGGCATCAGACTGGAGAAATCAGATCGGGGAGGGGAGTGCGCTCTCTCCAAAAGCGAAAATTCCCCATATGGGAGAGGGAAGTGTGCGTGGGAGTCAGTCTGGCGGGAGGAGGAGTAGGGGGAGATCGAAGCAGCCGATAGTGAATTTCGGAGTCTCCGTGTATGACCCACCTAAATCGATCGACTTGAATCGGTGGATATCAAACCGGTCTTTGGGCCAAATAGAATGGAATGGATTGGACTACTGGTGAATGCTCAGCTTAAGATATTAATGTAAGAAATATATCTGATGAGCAGAATAATTATTGTTGGTATTCTCGAATTCTTATTCAGCATGCATGCATTCAGGTAACATGCTGTTGGACGTAAAATGCGCATCGTCATTTTTATGTTGGAATCGAATGCATGTTTTGCTCGAGAAATAAAAAAAAGAAAAGTTTGCACCGACAACGTGCATTTAGATGTTAGACGACTCGGATAGTTTCTTGATTCCATCTGGAATGTTCATGTAGACCAGAGGTTCCCAACCTGTGGTAAGCGTACTCCTGGGGGATACGCGAAGAACCATTTGGGGGTACGCGAACTCAAAGTCGGTAATGGCGGACACAAGAAACCATAAGGGATTAAAAAGTTAGAGAATTTTGTTTCCCAAAGTTCGTGTAAAAATTAAAAGTGAAAGTTGTGCAAGTCCTAGGCTACCCTCAAAATAAGTAAAAAAGAATTGTAATTTTTAGCTATCCTTATTAAATAATTATTAAAATACTGATTTCATCTGTTTTGACGTTGAATACTATTGTAAAAATGGAATAAAATGCAAAATCAAAAGTAAGTCCCGCAAACGTTATAAATTCCATTCATTTGACTTTTAAGCTTACATAGGCCCTTAACATTATTGATAAGAACTTCTTTGCATAGATGGATGGTTGGAGGGGGAGGGATATGACAGTAGTAGGTACGCGAAAACAAAAAGATTAATCAAGGGATACGCGAGGGAAAAAAGTTTGGGAAACCCTGATGTAGACAATGAACTGAAAAGTAGCAAGGCTACAGAAAAAAACACGGGTTAAATGTCCATCACAACTTGAGGTTTAAAATTCCTATGCTAAGCGAGTTATTCAAATTATGCGTCAGAGGTTCAATTGAAATTAAACATAATCAGTATTTCCCGGCGTGCAAGCTGGTTACCAAAGGCGGCTAGTAAATAAATAAACGTGAAGCGGATTGTGCGATCACACAATAAATTAACAATCATTAATTAACAAATTGTACAATAAATAAAACAATTTCCAACACATTTATAAGAACGCTTATGAAGAAACATTAACTTTTTATTATCACGTTAATTCAAAAAAAGAAAAAAAAATCCCTTTAAATTTTTATTAAAAACAAAGTGAAAAATCATCGGAGCAATATTACAGCTCTGCATTAACTTAACCTTTTCCTTACGAGCGGTACGTATGATGTATCAGTAGCATGCTTTCCTCTGTCATAGGAGTGGTAGTAATTAACTAAAATATCCGATATTTATTTTTGTTTGTCGCACGATAATTATTCACAATATTGCTATTTTCTTGCACGCGGTTATATAAAGGAAAAAAATTCCTACAAAATTGTGTTTAAAACTAATTCTGATATTTTTTTAATTAAGGGAAAAATTCACGGAGAAAAAGCAGTTGAAGCTAATTTTTGAATTTCAAAGTGGTGTAAAAATAATTTTTGTGCGATAATGTGCTGCGAAGATATAGGGGAATAAAAATTTCGATTGTTTTCTTATTAATCAAAAATTTACTTTGAATTTTGCAAAACCCTTTCTTAGTGAGCACCCACTACCCAAAAAGTTACTAAGTATCCAATTTTATAGCTGTAGGCTCAATTGACTGTCCTGAGAACGTTTAAACGATTTTTGCCTCACGCAATTTACAGACTATAAATCTAGACCAACACGTGATAAGATATTTATGCGATTCCATCTCTCCATAAACTAAAGTCAAAAAGCCGATCTCTCGAGCCGCAAACTTAAACCTACATGAAACTTGGACGGAAGCAAGCTTCTGAATATTATAAATTATACCGTTAATTGAATATGTAAAGGTAAAAGTGATTAATTTAAGGGTTATACAAAATTGCAGGCTATGCAGATTACTAACGATTTTGGTGAATGCGATAAATTCATTTCACAATTAATCATACTTACTGATGATTATGCTCCAGTTCGTAGTAGTGAAAATGATGAATCGCACCAAATCTTATAAACTGTTAACCCTACTAGTCGCAATCATTTTCATTCCTAAATAGTTGCAATGTATCTAGCAGATATAAAATCTATTCTAAGATGAGTTCCACCGGATTTGGTAATTTTTCCTATAAAACTATAATAATTAATTGTAAAGAGAATGCAAATGAGTATTCTCTAAGAAAAATTCAATTTGCAATGTGTTAAAAATAATTAAGGGATGTATAAGGGATTATCATCGAGAGGTATAAAGATTATGTTTACAGTTAGGAACAGAAAACTGCATGTTGAAGTAATTTCACATATTTTTGTCAATCTTGGAGGGAACGTATCACAGGAAATTATGGACGGATTTTCATAAAATAAACTTTATTACTCTTAAAAAGATCAGTACTTAGGAGCTAATGCTAAAATAAACAGATAAAGAGAATTTTTTTAATTTTTCAAAAAATAGTCGATTTTCGTCAATTTTTACGATTTCCAAGGCCGATGCGCGAGCGGAAGATATCAATTCATATCTTTAATTTTATTCCTCGTTTACTTTCTGACCCATTATCAACTTTTCTGCGGTATAGCGACATGAAAAAATAATTGATTTTTTTGGCCCACCCTAATGTACCAGGTGAACAGAACAACCCTACTCTGAGCTCTCTATACATCAAACTACTCATTGTAAAGGCTCCAAAATTGTTGAACATGCTATTCAAGACATGGGACATCGGATTACGCGAAAAAAATAGTTCCAGAAACACCGATAAATGGCGCTGTACAACAGAAAATATGCTGAAAAGACGCAAAATACACATTTGTAACACATTTTATTTGAACGTACCAAACATTCATATCACAAGGAAATCTGAACAGAAAATCTGAAAAAAAGGCAAAAATAATCACAAAAAAACAAACACATGCGATATGGAATTTTTCCGTTTTAATTTCTATTGCCGATATGAAAAAAAGCAGATGAAAAAAGTGAAGAAACTTAAACTGTCATTGTAACTGCAATTTCGCACTGTAAGCACAAAAATTTGCATAAACCCTTGGTTTGCAGCTATGTTCTGCGCAGAAAAGGGGATAAAACTGGGAAAATGTCATTCTTATCAGCGATGTCTGTCACGCTGCCAGAACGCGCTTTACTTGTGAAGTTGTTTTATTAAAACAAAGGAAATGTCGCAGCTGCACTTCGGGAGTTTCGTCGACTTAAGAATTTACTCAAAGGACTATTACTTCCACAAGCTCTCAGGAGAATGATCGCTCGATTCGAGAATACAGGACATCTTGGAGTTCAGCCGGGTCGAGGACGCAAATCGACTCGTTCAGATGTTGCCACGACTATTGTTGAACAATCAATGGATAACGTTGTAGGCTGTAGTAGTGCACGTGCAGTGTCACGATACTTGGGTGTTCCCTACAGAACAGTGCGGAACGTACTGAGAAAAATGGTGCATTTTTTCCCGTACAAAATTAGTCACAATCAGCAGTTGCTGGCCATTGACAAGGAGAAGCGACTGACCTTTGCATTGACATTCCTGGCTAGAGTTGAAGTGGATGCATCGTGGCCATGGTAGATTCTATGGAGCTATGAAGCGCATTTCCATCTAAGTGGAAAAGTCAACATCCATAACTGTCGCATTTTGGGACACGGAAAACCCTCCTACCTTCCAAGAGATTCCACTTCACTCACCGAAAGTTACAGTCCGGTGCGGATTCACAGCCAAACCCATTCTTGGACCTTTCTTTTTCGAAGAGACTACTCGTAATGGCCCTGTGACATGCACCGTGAAGGCCAAGAGGTACAAAAACATGCTCGAAAATTTTGTTCTACCCCAAATGCAACAGCAGCAAAGTCTTGATTCAATTACCTTTATGCAAGATGGAGCGCCTCCACACATTGGACTCTGTGTACAGCAGTTTCTTCGGAAACATTTTACTAATGATAGAGTAATTAGTCGTGCGTTTCCGTCAACCTGGCCATCTCGTTCTCCAGATCTTAATCCCTGTGATTTTTGGCTGTGGGGATACTTAAAAAATCTTGTTTATCTAGAACGTCTGGTAACCTTGGTAGATTTGAAAGAAAGTATCACTCTGCATGTGAGAAGCACCTCAATCGACCAATTACGATCCGCAGTTGAACAAGCTGTTTACAGACTTCAGATTTTACAACTTGAAGAAGGGAACCATATTGAGCAGCATTCCCTGCGTCAATAAAGTCCTTGTGATATTAATGTTTGGTGCGTTCAAATAAAATGTGTTACAAATGTGTATTTTGTGTCTTTCCAGCTTATTTTCTGTTGTACAGCGCCATCTATCGGTGCTTATGGAACTAATTTTTTTTCACGTTTCGTTTCCCCCTGTCTTGAATAGTATGTTCAACAATTTTGGAGCCTTTACAATGAGTAGTTCGATGTATAGAGAGCTCAGAGTAGGGGTGTTTTAATTCTGGCCACCTGGTATATGGCATGCGTGTCTATTTTATATTGCGACTAAAATTAGGATGGTTAAATTAGAAATTATCGTTGTGTAAAATTTATCGCTAATTAATTTTTTGTAATTTTATCTTAATTAAGCAAAATAGATTGATTTTTATTTATATTATTAAAAAGTATTTAAAGCTATTAGATCTTTTATTTTATTACCAATGGAGTTATTACAAATAGCATGCCATATATCACAATGACGTCAGTTCTCGAGACGACACATTCACAAGACAAATGTTATAGCACATTATCTGAAATCCAAGAGCAGGTTCGTTATCTTACTCGTTTTTTCTCCTTCAAATTGTAGAATGGATTTCAAAATTAAATTGGTGTGACACGCTTTATGTGCATCTAGTGAGCATGAATTGACTTCATGGTGAAATACACTGTTTAAATGAGCTTCCAATAATATTAATTTTTTTTATTGGAACATGACAAGTTTCTTACGGCTATTTTATTTGATCAGAGGTGAAAGAAAGAAATTTTCCCACTTTAAAATCAAACTAGCCGTTCTCGCAGCCCTCCGGGTGGGTTCGCGGCCAGCACCTACTTTGCTCAGCACCACCCCTGCCACCTCGTTGCTTCGATGCTATCAGCCACTACTTTTTTCAGTTCAGCATGAAGATCAGTGGAACAGACCATGAAACGATAGTAGATTTCATATTTTTTTGTAGACAACAGATCCCTTTAAAATTGTAAAATCTGTCAATAAACCTCATCTAGTTGTAATGTTTTGTATAAATTGTTCACGAATTTCGGCATAAAAGTCTTCAGATCCATAAATACAGAATGAAATCGCCCTAACTAAACAGTTTCCATCACCTACAATAGGTATTTTACAATACTTATGACATGCCATTGTGATGGAATCGCTGGAATCTATATATTTAAAATAATATTGTAAAACCCTCAGAGATTCGCCAGCCCCAATCTCCAGACCGATTTCGACATTTTTCTCATTTGAAAGGTTATGACGTCTAGATATGTCATCAATGGCCGTCTGTCCCCCCTTCATTTTCGAATGAAATCGGAAAAACACTTCTCCTCTGTTCATTGTCTGTGGGTAAACCTTGTAGAAATTCCCCAGCCCCAACCACCTAAACGATTTCGACAATTTTTATTTTATATGAAAGCTTATGACGTCTAGATATAATATCATAATGCTTCATCTCTTATTTAGATTGAAATCGAAAAACTATTTTGTACTTATTTTCTATAGATTAGTCGTTGGGGCAATTGTCCACCCGACGGATTTCGACAATTTTTATTTAATGTGAAAGCTTATGACGTCTAGATATGCCATCACAGGTCGTCTACCCCTCACCAACCCCCATTTTTGAAGTGAAGTGTTTTTTCTATTTCGTTCAAAAATGGGAGTGGGGGTGGGCAGGTGACCCATGTTGATATATCTCGACGTCATAACCTTCCAATTAAAAAAGAGGGTGAAATCCGTCAGGTAGTTGTTGCGGGCGAACTTTCCAAAGGTTTTTCCCCATAGAGAATGTACAGTGGGAAAGAGTTTTTTCGATTTCGTTCGAAAATTGGGGGATGGGGCAGGCGACCCTTGATGACATATCTAGATGTCATAAGCTTTCATATGAAACTATAATTGTCAAAATCGGTCGAGTGGTTGAGGCTGGCGGACTCGGTGAAGGTTCTTTTACCAAATTATTTTAAATATATAGATTTGTCTATTTAAAATAAAAGACGGAATTTTTTTTAAAAAATCCATGTTGAAAGTTATCAAGCTACGTTCTAAAAGAAAAACTTACAATTCAAAACTGATTCTATTGAATTGTCAACACAACTGTAGATATAAGCTAAGTAAAGGATTACGTATTTTCACAGAAACGCCAAAAATATAAAATGCTAGACGAATAGTCAAATTAAAATAGGCAAAAGATTAATATGAAATCACAAAATATAAAAATTTAAACTATTATAAAATTAAGTAACATTTGGATATTGCCCAATTTTCCATATATTGATAAATTTTATTTCATACCGATGTACTAAATATTATGGAAATATGTCGTAGAACGAATAAACCTTGTTTATTTTCGTAATTAAAGCTTTTCATGCGTCACAGAAAGTTTCCTAACCATAAACATTTCTTGGATATTCTAAATTTTCGACACAATATCTCCAAGTTTTAAAATACTTTATAATAAATAGAAAGACTTCTGCTTATTTTTTTACAGTTTCAAAGGCTGTGTCATCAAACTTTGTTCGGAGATTTACTTTCACCTAAAAAGATTATAATTTTCTTATAAAGTTACTTTATGGGAATAGCGTCACATATTTTACGCTCTAGTTGTTGACTATAGCTAGTTACAGAAGGCATAAAAATATGCGTCGCAGCTAGTAGAAAAATTACATTACGTTTATGTTTTAAGCTCCAAACTAGATCTGCATACAGAATTCGTTTACAGGTCCCCAGAGCTCGAATGTTGTTGTTAAAAAATAAACAAGCAAGTGATAAAAAAAATAAGAGTCGGCTGTTTTTCCTTCTCTTAACCTCATACGCTTTTTTCTCTATATACTCTCCTAAAGAAAATCTACAATTTGTTTCATGCAATTTTAAAAGTCCTAGTTGAATGAATGAATTTTTTAAAGTTCCACCTTTGGAAAATACATTCCGAGACATAAACAAGAAGCGATACAAAGAAAAACATTTTATGAGCGTACACAAAGATGCCAAAAGGAAAAAAAAAACGCTTCTTGGCGTTTGCCCCATTCTCCGAGTTAGGTCGGTCC
The DNA here is from genome assembly GCA_013235015.1 of Araneus ventricosus. Taxonomy (NCBI): domain Eukaryota; kingdom Metazoa; phylum Arthropoda; class Arachnida; order Araneae; family Araneidae; genus Araneus; species Araneus ventricosus. Next base: position 18,214 of record BGPR01001459.1, on the reverse strand, counting down.
AAGTAATAAAGCAAAAGATAACTGAATATATTTTAGGAGGGGGAGGTAGTGCCAATAAAAATAAAATGGCTATTTCTTCATCTTTGCCTTCCGCTTCGAAAATGATCTTAGTAACACCTGCTGTTTTATTTTTTCAAGTTTTTGTCCCACGCCACAACTTTGTTTGGGTTTTTTTACGAGAGAACATAGGTTATATTTGACTTTGCTTCTGTTTTTGTTTGTATTTCTGCCCAGATTCGTAAAAGACTGTAGTAAAGATGAGTAGCAACATTTGACAGTAGCATTCAAATACCTGCCGGTAATCTATCGATTCTGCTCTATCTGAAAACATAACAAAAATCGACGTTTTTCTAGTTTATATCATTGAATCAATTGCTTTAGTTTATACTTTGATAAGTACCTGGTATTCTGGGAAATTTTTAAATTACTTTCGTTCCCATGATTATCTTTTTTACGCACTTTTATTTAACTTGATTTGATTCATGTTTGTAAAGATGAATTTTGTAATCAATTTTTCAATTACCTGATGTGCTAAAACTACGAAATTTTGTACACTTGCGTGTTTTCGATGTCATTTCATAGCTTTATCATTTTCTGCATAATTATCAGTTAATAGATTAATATATTTAAATATTGATTCCTTATACAAGGCGACATGGCGTGAATTTTATAAGAAAATAATTTCAAGATCTATAGTATTTATGATTATGAATTATAAATTAAAGATTGAAGAGTGGAAAATATTTTAAATAAAATAATACTTTTTAGGCATTACTAAAAGGGTGTTTTTAAAAACTATTATTATTATTGTTTCTTGCTTTTCATGTAGATTTTCACTTTAATTTTCATCAAACATTTTTATAATAATTATAAAATTACGAACTCCGAGAATTTATGTATATCTGGTTATTTTTTTCTCTTTTAACTCATTTTTCTTCACAAACTGATAACCACAAAGCATTCAAAAAGTTCATGTTTAATTTAAACCAGTTGTAATAGTAAATATAAAGCGTATGCGATGGAAAGAATCTGTAAAAAAGTATTAGAAATAAGTAACACTTATTTTTGTATTGTTTTTGTTCATTTTGTCTTTTATACACAGCAACTCTCTATAAATACCAAAATAATTTTTACGTTGTAGGAAAAAAAATCACAAAACAAGAACTGAATGGACACGGGTGACGCTAGTGGGGGATCTGGGGGGCAGGGCGACCCTATCGGGGAGGCTGTGCCTCCCCATCGGGACGAATTTTTGTACCCTGTTCACTCAACGGCCTCTTCAATCAGTAGTTAAATAAAGATTTGGCGCAAATTTAAGAGGATCATCATTACGACACTTCCCTTGTACAACAGGTCGTGGCCCCCCCCCCCCGTCAGGTCGACTCTAACAACACTCCCGATTATGAAACAAGTTAACTTAGAAATGAACGTCCAATAATAATAATCATAATCTCAAACCAGATATTATCACAGAAAAACTATTTAAGTATCAGAGAAACTCGAGGAAAATGCAGACGATTTTATCCTTTTCAGAGGATCAACTACGTTTGGTAACATCTCAAACTATAATAATAACATTTTAAATAAAATGCTTTTCCGCAGAGGATATAACTAATTTTATGCAAGTGTGAAAGACTTGTAAAAAAAGAAAGACAAGTAACAAAGCAAACAATTTTCTGAAAAGAAATTATGACAAATAATAACTCAAAGTAAAAATAATACTCTCAAACCAAATGCTACTCCTTGGTGGTATATAATGTAGACAATTTTCGTAAATCACATTCATGATTTTCGCTCATTAAAAGATGCGCATAATGAAAAAAACGTGTTTAATTTGATTAATTCTTACGAATAATAATAGAAACAAATCCGGGATATGGATCGATAAAGAACAATATTTAACAAATAAACAGCCGATCACAAACTACAGATTTCGTTCCATTCTGAACAGAAGCGACATATTCTTTTCATTTCGTTTAGCAGAGAGAATTTGTTAGAAGCCCATTTGCTTTAATTGGAACAAAATCGGACATGAATACTAATTACCTAAAGAGTATCTCTTCACAACCAACAGAAACAAAAACAGATCGAACTAAAACTTCTGGAAGCCTCGCTCAGAATACAGAATTTATTTCCGATAGAGGAACTTTATCGAACTACTGTATTTCGGAATTGTAGATTACGGATAACTTTTCCAGATCGCGATCAAAGCTAATACATGGAATGGAACAATTCCAGTCAGCAGTAAAAGATATCATTCTTCCTTATTCTTTTTTCCAAGTGCGGATAAGGAGACATTTTTAATGGTCCGTCACATCTCAGATGAAACCATTCAGAATCGAATTATCCCAACTGACGAAAAAAACAACAAAAAGAAGCAAATATGTATAGAAGAGGTTGAAAAAGTATTGAACGACGTCTGGCATTTCGCCAGACGATCAAGACGGAGTAGAAGAGACTATAATCGAAATCGGAATCGTACTTATCTTAGTGGAGTTCGAAATCTTGAGGTATACATTCGTCGGAAAAAGGGAATGTATCTTGTTTCCTTTTCGAAATAATATTCTGATACAAAAGTTTATTTAAGTTAATGAAGAGCTGTGATATTGTTTGGATGATTTTTCATTTTATATTTTGTAGAAATGAATTAAAATGGATTTTTGCGTTTGAAATAAAATAAAAATAAAAAGTTAATGCTTCATTGTAACCATGATGATAAATGTGTAAGAGATTGTTAACTTATGGTATAATTTATGGTTAATTAATGACTGATAATTCATTGGATAATTGCAAAATCCGCTTCACGCTTATTTATTTATTAATCACCTTCTACAACCAGCTTGCTCGCCGGGAATACTGATTATGTTTAATTTCAATTGAACCTCTTACGCATAATTTGATATTCATGGCTTCCTTAACAAATAAATTTCAAACCTCAAGTTGTGATTGGACATCTAACACGTGTTTTTTGGTAGCCTTGCTACTGTTCAGTTAATTGTCTACATGAACGTTCCAGATGGAGTCAAGAAACTATCAGAGTCATCTAACATTTAATTTCACGTTGACAGTGCCAACTTCATTTTTTAATTGCTGAAACAAAATATGCATTCGATTCCAACATTAAAATGTTGAGGGCATTTTACGTCGAACAACATGCTACCTGAATTAAAGCATGTCGAAAACAGAATCAAAGAATAGCAACCATGATTATTCAACTCACAAGATATATTTTTTTATACTTAATACAGATTCTACAAAAAATTTGATGAATTAAAAGAAGAAAGCAAAATTCATAACGATATTACCAGAGAATATGAAAAAAATAAGCAGAATTTTCATTCTTAACGTTTCATCAGTGGAAGCGAACACACGCAATTAAATATTTGCATAAACAATGAAAACGGTTTGAATTTCATCAAACAATGAAAAGCATTGTTGTAAATTATGCATAAAATATTTTTAAATTTTTTAAAATTAAGGGAAAAATTGGACGATAACTATATTGACATCATTAAAAAGATTATTTTTCGAATTTTAAGGTGGTGTAAAAATTATTTTTGTGCAACTCTTTTTAATTTATCGCTGAATATACAGATATATTGTTAAGAAAATCATCAGGTGGGTGTATGGTGAAAGCAGTTCAACAAGTTGGATAATTGAAACTAACACTTTTTTTAAAGAGTATTACAGAAACTCGAAAAACAGGTATCACGAAAATAACAGCACTTGCAAAAATTATCAACACAAACAGACAGAAAATCACTAATAATAACAGTTAACGTCACTTTCAACACCGCTTGGCATCTATCAGCTTACCAGCTTGCACTGCGGAAAAGACTCTAAAGATATTCCAAATACGTTCTTCTCATCTCAGAGCCTCCAGGCTTTTATACCTTTTACGACAGGATGTGACGTCAAATGAAATAATCTAGTACTTTCTCTACATCTCTGTTACTAATAGTGACAGGACAAAAATTCTAGTATTTTCGAGGATCTTCATTTTGACACCAAGGTCGGGGGAATTGGCTTGACCCACCCACTATAGTTAGTAAGAACCTCTGTAAATGTCTCTTTCCCACCATAAGACTAACATTGTGGGTAAGCGACATTACATGGTCGTAACAATATGTTCGTTTCTCCTTCACTCCTGTTTTATAACCGCTCTGTCTGAATTGAAAAACGTTCTTTTCTTTCCTCAAACTTGGATCATCGCTTTAGATTTTCAGCAAGAAAGTCTATTTTAAAAGAATCAGTTCCTCTATGAAATTTTTTTTTGAGATTTCAAGATATTTGAAACAATAAACATTTAACATTGAAACATAAAAAACACAATTGTAAACAAATATTTTTCTCTGAAATGCTCACATTTGAAAAAAGCTTTTTTTGCTTTCATTATTTGCCAGAAATTTAGTTCAAACTTGTTATGCAAAATATTAGTAACTGATAATAAAATAAATCACTAAATTATAATAAAAGAAAGAAAACTAAAGAGATAAAAGGTTTTTTTCATTGTTGTGAATTATACTAAGCAGTAAAAGCAAGTAAAACATTGGATTGCAGAAAAAAAGGGGAAAGTTAATATGCTTTTAAACCATTTCCTTAAGGGCGGTACACACGCTGTACCACTCAACTATCCGTTTCTATAGTTTAAATTATTGCTTCGGATAGTTCAGTGGTACAGGAGTTGTATCACCATCGTACCAGAGGAAAATATTCTTCTGCTACACCATCCGTTGAGAAATGGCTAAACTTTGTATCCAGACCACAATTAGCGTAACGAAGCATAATTTTGGAATTTAAGAAATTTAACAATATTGTTTTATTTATTTATTTATTTACATTATTAAACAACAATAATCAAAAATAATTATGAAAAGTATACTGATGAAGAAATTTTACTGAAATATATTAAACAAATGCACTAAATGAAATTCAATAATAAATGCATAATTTCTGTATTCCGTTCTGTTTACAAAGTAAAAGCATATTTGAAGAAAGTTTCCAGCCATGACAAATTTTTGTTCCAGTACGATAAGATATTGATTTACTATTACAGATTCAATTCAATTCATCACAAGATACGCTAACTTTACAGTACAATATCCTTTTTTAAAGGAAGAATAAAGATGTGATGGATTAACAGCACGGCAGAAAGTAACTTACTTTCATTTAGATCGCATTCGTGATGTCAGTTACCACGTGATTGTGACGTCATTTAAGTTGACTTTGTTTCTATTTCTTTGTCTTCAAAGTTCGTAAGGATAAACGTTCAAGGGGCTTTACATACATATAAAAGGAATATCTATCGTTTTCAATCATCAAAATTGCTTATTTTGATCTGGCAATCAAATTTACGAAAGACAAACGAATTAACGATGCAAAGGTGGGTATATCATGCATCATAAAATATTAACCTCCGCCCTGACAAATCCTCTGGAGTGGACTGATGTTCTCGCCGGCGCGAATAGCCAATTCGCGCTCTGTGGTCGAATACTCATTATGAGTGGTACATGCGATGCTTCCTCAAACAGAGGTACGTCTCGTCAACGGCAATGGGCCTATAAGCACAACGCCAACATTATTTTTCCCACCAGGGGAACGAGAACCTGCTTACTTATACGGTGTCTTCTTATCCCCATATTCGAGCTGTCCCCCTGTGGGAAGGGCATAGTATGTATACCACATATAAATTCTTAGAGCATCACACAGCATAAAATGTATGGATAAATCATTTCGACAGAGATTAACCCTTACATAAATTTGACAATTAGAAAAATTGTTTCCTTTCATAACTTCAGTAATATTTAATATAAAAACTGATCGGTAAAACTTGCTTAGTATAAAACAAATTCCTATAAAAGAGATCATTCTTAAGATAATATATATAAGTTTGCAAACCGTAAGTTACATGCATATAATTTGAGCAACTTGAAAAATTCAATACTCGCTATTGAAGGTAAATTACTAATTTTTAAAAAGGAATATTAATTTGATTTTTTTGGATTACACCCCGGTTTCGAAGATACACAGGCTATTTGCATACAGATGACCAAGACGACACATCAGTCAGTACTCCACTCTTAAAACATTCTCGTCATAAAACGTGACGATGTTTGACTCGTGATGATAGATTCAACCTGGGCTCCGAACAGGCTCGGAACCTTTATTCTCCAATTCCGAAGAACAATTAGCATAATGACACAGCTAGGTCTTTTAAAATTATTTAAATTTATTACATTCACTAAACATAAGCATATACGTAGTTACGAACCTGTAATGTTGCTTCCTAGCAATATTAGTCTTATGGTTGGAAAGAGACATTTACGGGGGTTTTATTGGATACCGTGGGAATGGGAGCCATTGACCCCCGACCTTGGCGACAAATTTGACGTTTTCTGGCGACGAAATGAAGATCATCAAGAATACTAGAATTTTCGTCCTATCTCTATTATTTCGTTCTATTCTATGTGTCGTCACATCTTGTCGGTAAAGATATAAAAATACGGAGGTGCCGAGATCAAAAAAACGTCTTTGGAGTGAATTTGAAAGAATTGAATTTGGAGTTTTGTCCGCAGTGCGAGCTAGTAAGTTCGTAGACACCGATCGGTACAGTAAGTGCTGTTATTATTATTTTTAGTGATTTGCTATCTGTTCATTTTGCTAATTTGTGCAAGTGTCATTTTTCTTGTTTCCTGTGCTTCGTATTTTCTATAATAATCGTTAAATAAAGCGACATTCTTCATTATCCTTCTTCTCGGATTGTTTTCACCTTACACCCACTGGACGATTTGCGTAACAATAAACACTCAAAGGATGAACATTTAATTTAATTTCTAACTTTTAACAAAGGTTTCTAGTCTGGTGCCGTGGACGTATGCTTACTTCTTTGAGTCACAGCTCTAACTAATACCTGCTACATTTCATGTCACGGCGTGGCTCTTCCTTAGAGCGCATGCGCATTTATCGCAGTATTTATTTATTTCTCGTACAAAACTGTAACTTTTGCTGAAAGCGCAAGCTTGGCATCGTTACTATTGCAACAACAATAAGTTACACAAGAGAAATTATGAACATGGGTATAAAATAAAATAAATGAAAAAAATGGCTAAAAATGCAACATTTCACAGATCACAGTATTAAGAGATACTAGCTGATCTCGCGCAGAGCATCTGCGCTCCGTTATATACACAAAATGCATTTTCGACCAAATTAGCGCATTCTGGCTCCTGATGCTTCAGCTAGCCAAAAATACACAGCGCGTCAACTGTGATCAAGAAAGAAGTTGAGCCAAAGTGTTGATTCAGCGCTCCAAGAAAATTCGCCAAGACAAAAAAAAGTTGCCAAATGATGTGTGTATAACGGAAAAGTATCCAATATACAATGCTGACAATAATAAGCTCCATGATGTTCACCTCAATTTGGAATTTAACACAATTTCCCCTTCGCTGACTTAAACTATTTTGACGTTGATCTGAACGTTCTATAAATCGCCTAAGCCCGTCTGCTTCATTTCTTTAGAATAATTTCATCCAAAGTTTCATTATATTGTAAGAAATATTGCAAACTCTACGTCTTAAAATCATTTTTTCCAAGAAAAATTGTTTTACACCAGATCGAATGTAGTAGCAGGCTATATTTATGAAGTTATTCTAACATGGCTACTGGTTTTGTTTCGTAAACAAATCGATCGTTGCCATCGGCAAAAGAGAAATTAACCTCTTTTCTGTGCCAGTAATTCATAGACGTTATCCTTCGATGCAAAAATAACCGGTAATCCATTCTCCTCTCAAGTATTCTTTGGTTTCTTAGTTGAATCAACATATTCCCAAAACAGAAAGGGGACATTTAATTAGATGGTACAGAATACTACACCGTTAACGGGTTAAAAATCCAAAACATTTTTATAAATTGCAATGTGCCTTCAGAGAGTTAATACAGTAAAATAAAAAATGGGCTTAGAGAAGTATTCTCATAATTAAGATACCAGAAATTGAAGCAAATATGTTTTTCATTGTTTACACTTCTTTTATAATACATCATTCCATTATTTAGAGGGATTTTTAATAAAACAACAAAATTTATGATGGATGAAGCATGCTGTAGTAACATATTAGCTTCTTGTTTGCCTCCCTATTAATCTTCTAAAACAAAAGAAAAGTGTTCATGTAAAAATTCTTTGGTGGAATGATTGGAGGGTTGCCATTCCACGATAACTTAAAAAAAGCAATCACAGTATTTTGTAGCAAGACCTACAACTAATTACAGAAGAACCCCACTCCTAATTAAGACAGAAACACTGATTATTTTCCTCCGATAAATATCCCAAAATAAGAACACCAGAACCGTTCACCATAAAAAGAACAGCAACAACAAATAACTTTCATAAACACAATCAAGGAAAGTGAGGCTTAATCGGCAGCAAGTTCCTGAAATGACTTGATCCTCCCCGTGTCACTTTCTTAATCCTACTTAAGACACTCTAAATTCGCTTCCTTAACATAACTGAAGTGTCCCCAAGTCTTTTTTCTGTCGCAAGGCCTTGCATTAATCTACGACGTTTTAGAAGCGCTTTAAAATTATCGTTTTCGATCGCGTCGCCAAGACAGATTCATTAAACATAGTCACAGGGGGGTGGAAGGTAGTTCCCCTCCCTGTCCAATCTGTAATTCGAAGTAGCGGAATGTGTTTAATATCACCTGCCAGTCTAATTAATGTTCCATTGGGTATTAAGTTCCCAGTTTTAACCGGCGGTAGATGATGTCAAGGATTACATTTCATTATAGTGGAAGGCGAAATCCTGATTGGATTAAACTGCGAAGTTGTATCAAATTGCCATCAGATCCGCAGAATGGTGAGCTTTCAGTTTTCTCACATTCTGGAATAGAATACGTCAGCGGATAGAATACGCCAATAATGGATAAGCCTCGATAAAATTCAAGTAAAGACGCATAGCTTTTGCTCTAAAACTAACCTCTTCCTTGTGGGCGGAACAGATGCTGCGTCAGTAGTTTTTTCCTCTGCAAACCGGTTGATAGATATGCTGTACAAGTAAGCTATTACGAATTTCCTCTCATCGCGAAGTTAATCTACTAAGTCTCTAATTAGATTGTGGAGAGTACTGCATATTTAAAGAATTGCATCACGACAAGTGTGACGGATTGATTAATTGGTAATGAGGGTAGAAAAGAATAGGATATAGTAGGCGGTATAAAGAAACACACAGTTTATCTTCTAAATGATTTGAAGGAGGGATAAAACCTTTCTTTTCTCTCCTCTAAAACGCAGCTGTAAACGCTATTTACCTGCAGATCATCGCAAGAAAGATCGCAATAGGAAGCTCCCTTAATACACGAACAAAATCTCGTCACAAGCTACGAAATCCCTTCACCATTCGACTATTTAAAATTGAAGACACGCATACGCACAAACCTTTGGGAGAAAGGCCATCGGGAATGCAGATTGGAGAACAACAACTTGCCACTGTCTATTCGTATTTCCTTTCTGCGCATGGGTGAGCCTTCGCATTTGAGTGACGTCCCTCTTTTCTCTCCACTAAAATCCCGACTGAAACTCTATATACATGGAGACCATCGCTGGGCCGTGACAGAAAGCCACCTCAACCCCAAAAAAATCTCGCCACAAGCTATAAAATCTCATCAACAGTCAACTATCTGAAGTTAAGGACACAAACATGTCCTCAACTCAATAGGACATACGAAATGGCAAAGCTGGAATGCAGATTGGACATCGACTTGCCGCTGCCTCTTCTTATTCCCTTTCTGTGTATGGGAGCATGCTTGACGTTAGATTGTCGACTAGTGAGGAGATTTTTGTTAGGGTTACGTGGACTTCTTTGGTGGCCAGCGATTGTATCGGTGTAAATAGCGTCTCAAAAGGATTCCTGTCGTGAATATCAATAAAGCACAAGGTCACTAAAATTGTTTGAAGATTGGACAAAATTATTGGTAACCATTAACAAACCTAACCATTAAAAAAAATAGACACTGCATATAAAACTAATTATTAACTTTAAGGTCATATCATTTTTTGATAAATTTTTTCCATCTCTCATCTTATAAGATAACCTGAAGACACTTAAATTTTTATTTCGTTCCCACGTGCGTTTAAGTTATTCCTACAAGATATTAAGTTGTTTATCTCCACCATAACTGAAAAATACCTTAGAACAAACTTGGCTACATTTGCCTATTCTCTCAGAATTTCGGATAAAAATGACATCTTTTTCACAGATACTAGAAGGCCAAGAAACAGAAATTTGTCATAAATTTTTAAAATCCTTTCGTAAATAATTTGGCGACTAGAAACGTATAAACTCGCTCTTTTTGCATTACCAAACATCAAAATTTAATTCAATAGTTTGAATTACATACCAGTTTAGATAAGTCGGACATGTTATTACATGTCTGCAGAATACGTTGGATCTTTTTCTTACTTACATAATTTAGATAAGTTCGACATATTAATGCATGTCTGCACAATACGTTCACTTTTAACTTTTATGATATACAAAATGTCTATAGTGAGAGTAGTGTAATAATGTACAAAATGTGTTAAGATCAAATTGAAGCACAGGATTCATACACTAATTCCTAAATTTGCTGTTTTAAGATATTTCTCACCAGATTTAGTTTGTCACCATAGCATGCCAATTCATTTACTGTTTCACCATCAATCCATTGAAGAAAACTCATGAAAAAAGGAAATCCTTGGTGAAAAAAAGTTGCATCCAAGTATCCCTAAATACTTTTGGCCGCTTCATTGGCTTCAGAGCAAGAAGTTCAGCGGGACATTTATAACGAAGGATTCGAGTTTATCCTCCAGGGCATTAGGGGGAAGGTATTCCACTAAAAAAAACCGGAGGGAGGAAAAAACGAAATGTTTACTGCGAGACTTTCAGTTTTTCGCACAATTAAATGTGGTTCAACAAGTGGCCTTGCGTACAGCAACTCATTCTTCAAAGCAGGTTGGGGATTTTGAGTTAAGGTTTGTCTCTTTATCTGCTCATAATGCAGCCGATCTAAAATAAGCTAAGTGAGGGATTCTGTAACTGTGGGAGCACAGAGATACTCCCAAAAGCTTTACCTTCTTCAGATTAAAAATATTTTTCAATTCCGCAGCTGCTTTGCATTTGCCTCTAGGAAATCAAATTTATTACTCTCTTTTGAATGGTTTTATGAATTGAGCAATACTAATGCACTTGACATTCTGCAGAATTTTCATTCTTCCTTCCTTTTTTTTGACTCACTAAGTCTCTTATGACATTATATTGTTTAGTTATATTACTATTGTATGGCATTATTGTTTTCTATACTTTTACTATTTTATTGTGAGTACTGTTCTTTTTGTAATCTGACTGCAATGCCTTTGTATGTTTGTGATTTTGGTTTCTGTACATTGTCTTCTTCCTTTTATTATTAATCAATTTGATTGTTTATTGTGTCATTAATCAAACAATTGTGTATATGAAATCGAATATTAATTAATCACTTTGTCCTTTTGCAACTAAGATTGCTTAGTTTCAGCATATATTTTCAAGCAGCAAACCTTGAAAAAAAAACAACCAGTTCATTTTGTCAGATAGAACTGGTCCAGTCAGCTGGTGGTTGTATTCTAAGTTACTGGGTTTGATGAGCAGTGGATCTGCTTTTGGTCACCCCGATCCATCGCCTAATGTAGTTTGTTTTATTTCAACTTAACCCTCCGTTTAATCGCAATCATTGGTTAGACTTAAATTTGCAGTACGGTCTCGTCGCCAAGTTCTCGAAACACTCGCCAACAGTTAAAATGATCATACGGCCGCTCTTGGATAGCGGCAAAAACATTCGATTGAGAAACCATAAACTTTTAGAGTTGCACTTGAAATTTTGTGAAGTGCCACATTTGAGAGTTATTGCTTAAAAAATTATACCGTATTGTAGAGCGTATCTATTAGGTATTGCAGACCACGGATGGTTAAATTAGAGTTCTGCTTGCAATATCGACTATGCTGGCGTTTTTCAGAACTGCTGGTGACGAAAATTTGTATGCCCGCAAGGGCAGCCCAAATTACCAAATTATATTTTTAGCTTTTTCGGGTAATCCAATATTTTTAATGAAAATTTATCCTTTTTTAGCTATGTCTATTTTTAAAACTGAATTCCTTTTTATTTATTGCAAACTATTAACAGAATCGGATTTTTGTGGATTCACAGATTTCGGATTTTTGTTCTTATAACAAAATTTTGAAAGTGTCAAGCTGTTAAAAATTTCTATGTAAATCCAAGAACAATATGAAATTTTTTAAAAGTCTCAAAGATAAAAATACGCATTACTTTGTACAATGAAGAAAGGAACATAATTCTAAAATAACAAAATAATTAATTGTAGAGGTAAACTAATAATTAACTCACGGCGAATAATTATTTTCTTTACTAACTAATCTTAATTACCATGCGTCAAACAGGATACGATAAAAAATAAAAAAACTAACAATAAATTTAAAAAATTTGATTACGTGAATTTAACTTTCTTCAAGTGCTTGGAAGATAAAAATAAAAACTGATAAGAATTTAATATTAATCTTCTCGATTCACTCGCTGTTATAGAGTTTTCCCTCTGTAATGAAAGTATTAATTAAAAATATTAACAAAGGATTTTCCGACGAACACTCCAGTCTTACAAGAAAAGTGAAAATCAAATATTTATGCTTGGATTTAGAAAATAACTACTTCCTATCAACGCTATTATACTTCTCTATTAAAAGCAACTTGCAGAGAATGCTTCCTAAGCCGATAAACACTTAGAAAAAAAACTTGAATGATGAACTTCTTAGCTGTAGAAGAAAAATTAAATTAAGCCATTTATACTTTGCTTATATGTTAAGCTTATTTAAGGCAATGCCGTTCTTATATTAGAGAAACTTGAAGTACTTAAAAACCTTAAAAATAAAAGACTCTGCGAAACACTCTTTTCAGTTGAAAAACTTCTTTTATTACTTCTTTTTTTCTTTTTCTTTTCTTTTTTTAAAACTTAACTTGTATTCTTTTCTATTTTTAATTTATTCTCTTCTTTCAGCTGTTTCTTCACTGATAACTAGTATCGTTGCTATGACAACGATGGAAGTAAACGATTTTTTTTACAACAGTCTTGAATCCTTTCTTTGTTGAGTGGGAAAAGGAATGATTTAGTCACAAAAGGAAACGACGGAAGTTTTTTTTCCCCACATATTCAGGAGTGATTAAAAGAAGGAGGGAAAAAATTGAAAGACATTGAGTTTTGAAATATTTTTTCAAAAATTGTTTCATTGTAGAAGAAAGTTTATTTTTGTCGTCCAGAGGTCTTGTTCTGACAACTGGGACTATTTGCATTGTCAAATATTTAAACTTAGGTATCAATGATCATGTGTAATTTTTTTTCACACAAACTGCTCTTGCTTAAGCAGAAGTTTCTTTGTACTTTACCGACTTTGATGTGGCAATAATTTCAAATACATCTATACAAATTTTTTTCTTTACTTCGTGGTGTGTTTGAGTTCTCTTAAAAGAATGTAAAAATTATCCTCATTGTTTTTCAAGTAGGAAGTGTAAAACATTTTTTTTTCAAAGGCTAAATGCAATTAAAAATCAGAGAATCTTTTTATCATCTTTTATATTTTTTAAAGTCAAAAATTATCTTTCATAATGCTTTGGTCAAGATGAGCAATAATACAAGACATCCGAGAAAGATCTTCATTATTCTGAAAATTAATGACAAAAATACAAGAAGATAAAATGAAATGCATTTTGCGGTGAAAGAATAAAGAGATAACAGTGTTTTTTATAGTACCTTCACTGTAGCTTTACGCGAACTCCTTTAGTAGCACGAAGAATATCTAGTTTGCCCTCGATTTTTGGCCTATGTGTTTCTTAATCATTTTGGATGTAATAGTGGATGTAGGATTTCTAATTGTATTTTTTCCTTTAAAACGGAAAGTGTTTGATAAATAATGCCTTTCACATAACTCTACAAGAATAAATCCAGTGGAGTTATGCCGGGTTATTGAGAAGCGAAAACTTTTGATCGTTCTGAAAAATCGCTTTATCAAGTAACTCACTGTAAGTTAGGTAGAACATCATTCTGCTGAAATGTTATTTGGCGGTAAATGTTCCAACTATGGAATAACATCCCAGATAGCAAAGAAAGCTACAATAAAAGGTTTTGGAAACCTTGTCGTCGGCAAGGGTAAAGGGTTGTCACAAAGGTTTCTATGACAATGGTTGAACCTTTCGGCAAAGTAGCGAAAGGTTCGCTAGTCAACAAGAAACAAGATTTTCTGTAAGGTTTTTACTAAGATTTCCCCAAGCTTTTATTACAAGCTTGTTTCAGGTCTTTCAAAATGTTGCTAAGAGCCCTCCTTTGACGGACAAAATAGAACCCAATTCCCCCTCCGAAGCCGTACTCCTACAGAGAGGTCCAACCCCCCGTTTTTTCACCCGCTCTTCAAAGCCGTACTCCTACAGAGGGGTCCAACCACTTATTTTTATGCCCCTTCTTCTGTCGTCATCTTAGTCCAACTTTACTCCAACCAACTCCAGTTATCTGGAATGTCAATTAATTAAATCAATTAGGAATCTTAATTATTCAAAGCTTAATTAATTTCAATTAATTTAATTAATCTAATTTTTAATTGAACTTACTCGTACGATTTCGTTGTAGATTGTGATAAAATTTTAAATTCCTCCGAGCCGGGAATCGAACTCGCGTTCATAGAGTTCGAAGGCAAACACAATAGCGACTATACCGGATGGGGCTACGCTCGATGGGAAAGGTGGTTCATAAAAAGATATACTATGTAAACCTTGCGGCAATGGTTTCCGAAACGGTTTGAGCGGAAAGGCTTTCGCGGACAGCCTATGGATAGTGAAACGGCAACCTTTTCGCAACCTTCTTTGCTATCTGGGACAAAACTCTAGAAGGCTCATCACCGTTATTCGTCTTCCCCAGAAAGACGAATGGACCCCGATTACAGCGTAGTGTAAAAGACAACCTAAGGTAGATGGCGTTAATTACTTGGCAGCTGTACTAAAAACGAAGATGGCGACCACTCAAATGAAAGCACAGTGTGTATTGTGGTTAGTGGAAACAAAATAACCGAAAACCGTGCAAAGAAACTTTCGCCTGAAGTACCATAGAAGTCCACCAAGTGTGCCTTCAATTTACGCATGGATGCAGAAGTTTAAAGAGAGAGGAAATGTTAAAAAACTCTTGGCGGTAAATCGCGTACAGACAGGACATTCTTCATGCAATTAATCGCGTACAGACAGGACATTCTTCGTGCAATTAAAGGAGCTATCGTAGACACAGAATGTACTGTAAAAAAAAAATTAACACTCCTTTTGGAACGTTAATAAGCTGTAACGTCAGACTCAGGAAATAGCCGACTTTTATATCAAAAATAGATTTATTTAGGTATTAACAAAACGAAGTCATTTTATCGTACAAGCAATTTGAAGAACTGACTTTCAAGCTGGAAAATATAAACAACCACAAACATTCACATTATGTGCAGTCTGTGCCTCGAGAACAAATACAGAAAAAAAACACTGGTCGTTTTAGTCCAGTATTTAAAAGATAAGTCTGAAGCCTGAAACAATTCGTTACAAAGCATTTAAAATGTTTTTTCGATTGAAAAGGCATAAGAATACTCTCTGTAAATACCGAATTTAATGTTTCCTCTTTATAACATTGGATGCTTTTTCTGAAATTTCACCGTCCTTTAAGAGATTGTACATCATAATTACTTGTTGGATGTCATAGTTTTTTTATTAAGTGGTTAGAGAAAATAACTGATGAAAAATAATTACAGTAATAAGAATATACAATTTTATATTTTGTGTAAAATTCAAGAAACTGAGTTGAAACAGAAGCCGAATGGTTTTAGGGAATGTTTAAAGCGAAAGTTTACTGAAGGGGCTGTTGATAAACAAACAAGTAAACTTATCTACAGGAAAGCTGAATGTGTACAGTATAAAATGTCCCCCTCACAAAGAATCGATAAAAAGTTCCTTCTGCATGGATCCGTGGAAAATAGGACATTCACCCAACAAAAATATGTTAAATAACAAGTACTTGAGAGTGAGCTTTCCATTAAGTGGAAAGCACTATTGCAAGCACTTAAGAGACATTGCACTCCTCTAATACGCCTTTGATACTTTTACTTCATACCAGTAATGTTCCAACACTTTTTCGAATCATAGGCAAACATAGAAATCATAAAACAAAAAGTTTTAAATAACGCTTGCTTGATTTTTAAAAATATTTTCAACAGCATTAAATGCATTGAAAATTGATCAGCATTTTTTTTTCAATTTAATTGAAGCCAAATTTCATAAAATATATGACATTTGTACATCATTTTCGACAAATTATTTTTTAATTAAGTAATTTCAGCGGACAGCTGTATCTAACTGAAAAGTAAAATCTGCAATTGAACGTCATATTAACTTAAATAAATTTTTAGAATATATTTTCTTAAAATTCATAAATTGTGGTGCTTTGGTAGCAATAATTCAATTTTTATTCTGGGGGATCGAATTCGGCTCTTGATTCTTCCGAAAATCCAGACAGCACCTTAAGTTAGTGGTGCAAGAAAAGTCTTAAATCGCTTATTCTTCGCATAATCGCGAGATTCAACTTCAATACTCATCTTGTTAATTGTGTTCTGTGTGCACACGCACCCATGTTTGAAACATTAGCACACGCGCGGGACATTTTGACCCCAAATTGTTAGACGCGTAACTCCTTATTTTATTGTCTATTTGTACAAAAATAAAATATGGTCGAAGCATAAGAACATTTTTTCGTACAAATAACTTGTATTTAAGACACAAATGCGATTTTTAATACTAAAAAGGAAAGTTGATCTAATATGCGTTATTTCGTACCTTTCCTGTAGATATACTTTTCTTCTCTGCTGCTGTACGCTGCCATAACTTTAAATAAACAGGAAACGCTGGCACACGCATGGGTCAATTTGACCCCAAGCCCCCCAGTTAAAAAGGGAGAAACCCCATTTCACCTGTTCCTGTTACTCTTATCTTCTTCCCCATGAAGGTACAGGAAGTAACAGGGGCAAGTTTTTAGAAATTCCCTCAATTTCTTAACAGAAGAGAAAGGGTGGGGTCAAAAAGATCCCATACGTGTGCTGACGGGTTAAACTATAACCTAAAAATTAGAGAAATTGGTTCATTCGAAACAATGGCTATATTATCATTACTTAGTAATGTGATTATCTATATAGTTAAAATATTTGGCAAAGCCAATGAACCAGCACCCCATCCCCAACCACTGGACCGATTTCGCCACTTTACAAGTGTAGCTACATGCTATTAAAATTACAGTAGAACAACTAGTCGGCTAGTTAAAAGTATAAAGCTAAAATAAGAATTAGACTACTTAAAGAAACAGGTTACGTATGTTTCGATATACCTAATGCCATAATAGTTAACTGCAGTAATACAATACACATTTCTAAGAACGAATTTAACTTTTATTTATTCAGTTGCCTCATCGCCTGAAAATGTATCTCATTTCGCAAAAAGATTATTTAATCACGAAGCCTGAATTCTAAAAATCTCCAAACCGTTACTCAAAAGCAACTTAATACTGTCTTTCGTAGAATTTCATATCCTTCTGCCTGGATTCATATCTTCGGAAAACTGGCATGATTTCCAGAATAAAATTCGTTTTGTATTTGATATAATCACTGACCTCTTCTCCAGTACACAAACCGCTACACTTTACCATACACAGTACATGTATTTTGCAACCCATCTTGGCAGGAAGTATAATTTGTATTCCCGACTAAACCCCCAGTCAATGCACCTTTGTTTCCAACCATCCCCCAAGGACTTAAATCGTCACATGGACTAAAACCTTCATGCATTGTTACCCAGTAAATTAATGACTGACTATATTAATTAAACCGTGTGCATTTGACAACGGCAAACTTTTAAACCGTGGATCCACTGTGTCTGCAGAACCTCGGGTTGAACCAACCTTCAACGAATGTGTGTCCCAGTTCTTTGCGCCAATTAATAGTGGCACGGGGCATTTGTTTCATTTGCGCCCGCACGGCGAGATAGCGGCCGTTCAGTTAATTAAATCTTGCAAGCGTAATTTTAAGTCGCAGTTGCAGGAAGAGGCAGGTTATTAAAATTCAGAGTCACGGTCCTGC
>BGPR01001458.1:200106-254617 GCA_013235015.1 Araneus ventricosus | reverse complement strand
GAAAACAGAGCATACCCTACTCTTAAGCAGAAGAGGTATCCAGAACAGAGTCCGAAATTCTCGGAGAATCCTAAACCTGAGAAAAAAGAAAATCGATCAACCTTGACATGTTATGGCTGTGGAAAGCCAGGATACATAAAAGCCAAGTGTCCTTCATGTACACCCAGAGAGAAGAGCAGTTCCAATAGTATAACCCTTTATACTTGTCATGCTTCTGTTTCACCAACAGCTCTACTAGATATCCGCATAGGTGATATCCATGGAAGAGTTTGTGCTGACACTGGTGCCACTCGCTCCATTGCTGGTGAGTTAATGTTCAACTCGCTCCGAGAACGAGGAGTTGATTTCCAGAAGATGGAAGTTACGATGGTTTTGGCAGATGGCAGCCAAACTAACATGGAAGCTTACACCGCCCCGGTGTCCATTGACATTGAAGGAAGAACGGTGCCCATTGAGATGTTGGCTTTACCAAAAGCAAAAGGCAACCGAACACTCTTAGGCACTGACTTTTTGGAAAAGTCTGGTATTGTTCTAGACCTCAAGAACAAAAGTTGGTATTTTAGTGACAAGCCTCATCACAAGAAAAATTTCAAGGAAGACCTTGATGTAAATTCTCTACAGGCTGCTGGAAGCATTATAGCCAACAGTTGCCAGCTTCGTGAAGATGAAGGTACAACTCTGACCCCAGAGCAAAGAAAGAATATGAGTTACCTGCTCGAAAAATTTGACAGTATCTTCAAGCCAGGGGGAGACCCTACCCCTTATGCGGAACACCACATTAATACTGGAAACAGTCCTCCAGTTGCAGGACCTCCTTATAGAATGAACCCTGCAAAAAGAGAATTGCTGAAAAAAGAATTAGACTCTCTCTTGGCTGATGGTATAATTGAAGAATGTGAATCTCCATATGCCAGTCCTGTTGTATTAGTGCCTAAACCTAACGGTAGCATGAGACTTTGCGTCAATTTTCGCAAACTTAACGCCACAACTATTGCGGACACGTACCCGCTACCTCGTATGGACGATTTGCTCACAGAAGCTAAGTCGACGGCCTATATGTCAACCCTCGATCTCAAATCAGGGTATCATCAGATCAAAGTGCATGAAGCTGATCAAGACAAAACAGCTTTCATTTGTCCATTTGGAACGTATAAATATTTACGCATGCCTTTCGGTTTACGAAATGCACCCGCCACGTTTCAACGCCTGATTGACAGATTTAGAGCAGGCCTAAAGAATGTTTTTGCTCTGTCTTATTTGGACGATATCATAATTTTATCAGAGACTTTTGATCAACATATAAATGATTTACAAATTGTTTTTGAAAGACTTGCTTTGTTCAAACTCCATGCTAACAGAGAAAAATGTCATTTTGCTTGTGATCGAGTTAAATATTTAGGTCACTGGATAACCGCAAATGGAATTGAAGTTGACCAGGAGAAAGTATCCGCTATTCAGAAAATTCCTGTGCCAACTAATGTGAAAGAAGCTCAGTCCTTCTTGCAAACTTGCTCATGGTTTAGAAGGTATGTTCCAAACTTTGCGAACATAGCAAGGCCTCTTAGTAATCTTACTAAAAAGAATGTACAATGGTTTTGGGGTCCTGAACAGCAAGACGCATTTGAAACCTTGAGGAAAAGTTTAATAACACCCCCAGTGTTAAAGCAACCAGATGGATCGAAGCCATTTCGTATCCGTACAGATGCTAGCAGTTATGCACTTGGAGCCGTCCTTACCCAAGGAGAAGGTCCAGAGGAGCACGTTATTGAGTATGCCAGTCGTCTGCTCATCCCAGCAGAACGAAATTACTCCACTACTGAACGTGAAGCACTTGCAGTGGTTTGGGCTCTAGAGAAATTTCGAGGTTACGTCGAAAGCCAAGAAATAATAATAGCATCTGACCACCAGCCTTTAAAATGGCTTATGAGCATAAAGTCTCCATCAGGTCGTTTGGCAAGGTGGGCTCTTCAGATCCAATCCTATAATCCGAAAATTGAGTACACGCCTGGTAAAGCCAATGTCCTTGCAGACATGTTGTCGAGGCCTACAAATTTAAATGAAGATGTCCCTTGTGACATATTTGCAGTATCAGCTGATTTCCCAGTGAGAAAGTCTAAAGACATTCGACAAGAACAGTTGAAAGACGAAGAACTAAAAAAGATAATTGACTGTTTTGAAAACAGTTCAAAAGATGAAAACTTCGCAAACTGGACTAGTAGAGGTTATCTTATGAATCAAGGTATTCTGTATCGTTACTCACCCGAAGTAGAAACAGAAGAAGCACAACTCGTGGTTCCTTTCCAGGAAAGAGAGAGAGTGTTACAACAGTACCATGATGTTCCAACCGCTGGACACTATGGAGCTGAAGGGACTTACAACAAAGTTGCCTCTAGATACTATTTTCCAGGTATGCGAAAATACAATGCTGTCCCAGCAAAGCCAGATGAAGTCCTAGGGACTTACCACAGCTCAGCCTTACGAGTTTATGAACTCCCAGTTTCCAGAGACAGTGGAACTATAGCACCTCTCCGGAGACGGGGCAGACCAAAGAAATATAGTGCTGACTCTTCGCCGAGACGTCGTACGAGCCAGAGGGGGAGTCTGTAACCGCACAGTTTTCCGAGCTCGCCACCTAGCGGCCGTTGGAGGAGACCGCAGTTCACGATCTGGAGTCAACGAGTAAACATGGTGTTCTCCCCCGAGTTATTGTTTATTTTTATGTAATGAAGAGTTTTGTTCTTAATGTTTGTCCCTGTATGTTGTGTTCTTTTGTGTTTAATTAAAAGTATTGAAACGAACCAAGACCCCTTTCCTTGATGGCTACTGTTATCCCTAACAGAAATAAGATTATGGCGTACCAAAAAGGCTACAACTATTTAAGGATATAAGTTTAAAAAATATCAATTTGTGTACAACCCCTCATCTTTTAGCTTCTCTTCGACAGGAGCTAAAATTCCGCTCGTTGTAATGCCGATATCTTTCTGAATACTAATGATATTGAACTGAATATTTTTATAAAAGTTGCGCTATATATCTGGCTTTAAAGTTGTGAAAGAAAAATTACACTATGTTTCGCGCATGCGCAGTAAAACATTATTTACTAAACATACTCATAATTCCTGTAATATTCAAACATTCTTTTCCAAATTCTTACAAAATGCTTCTCTAACATATTGTCATCTTTTCTGTAAGTTTCGTATAATATAACAGAAAACTCTGCATGTTATAAGCAAAAAACAGGTGGGAAAATTTGAGATTTTTTAAGAAAACCTTTATATCTTCCCAAATATTTGTGCTGAGTTTACGAAAATTCCTGTAAATATTATGAACATTATACATTACCGTTTCTGAAAGTTTAATCTTGTTATCAGTATTTTGTGAAGCGGGGTGGGCCAAACACATTTTTGTCTTCATCAGTTTGTAGACGGTCCCCTAATTGCCCTCAGGGCCGAATCTTCAATGTAAAATGTGAGTTATTGTCTATTCTTTACATGGCCGGAGTTTAAAGGCAGTCAGTTAAACCATTCTGGAGAAATTCTAAAAAATGTGAAAATCTGCAAGTGTCCGGATACTTTTGGGCATATAGTGTAGTTCGAGGGGAGGGGGTATGCGAAAATGAAAAGACTAATCAAGGGGTACGCGAGAGAAAAAAGTTTGGGAACCCCTGCACTAGCGAACAAAAAAATTAAATTAGTTTGACTTTACTTCGGTTTAATCTATCTAAAGGGATTTTTTAATGCTATATTTTAACCTGTAGGTATGTTTTCCTATTTTCTTTTTGATTTATGAAACAGTTTTCAGATAATTATTTTATAAATCATGCTTCTTTTCTTTTACTAACAAAATGATCCAAACCAGGCACCACCTCGGGTATATGAATGGGAAGCTAAAGAATTAGTTACTGGGAGGCATATTAAGATAAGGAATGGTATTCGAAGTATTAATTTCTAGTTGACGGATCGTATTTTCACAATATAGAGAACGTCTTGCTGCATGGAGTGCTCACAAAATTAATGTTCGTGTTGTAGAAGACCAAATATCCCAGTGTAACAATATGGAAAAATTCCAGAGCGCATTACCTATTAAGATTAGCTCATATTTTTGAGTTTCAGCTACATATATTTTACCTATGAACAATATTTCATAAGACAATTTAAATATTTCAGTATTCTGTATGTTCAGATTCGAGAATTTAGAATTAATTCTTCTAATTATGATATAAATAACACAAAATAAAAAAAAACCTGTTTTTATTAGCTTACATAAATGAAAAAATTTCTGCCATTCATACAAAATGCCATTAACTGCAGCTTCTATTTATTTCTATAATAATTTAATAATCTATTTATTTCTGAATAAAAAATTTCGGAAAGATTTATCTCGTTTTGGAACTTTTCTTGAATGGAATTTTAAATAATTCGGAAATCCAGTCAGAACGAGCTTTTAATGTACAGTACAATATCTGAAGATACTACCTTAAATAAATACAAAATTAATAATAAAAAATTTCATTCAGTTTGTAAGGTTCACAGAAGCCATAAAAGAGGAGCAAATAGTACCAAAACAAACATCAAAAGCTATCAAAGAATGATCTCGCGAGAGGTCGTCGTCTTTCTACAAGCTTAAGCAAACGATAAAAATGAATCCTTAGGGCTTGGAGTTGAAGAAGGAATTAGAAATGAAATGCCGTATTAATTTTATCTTTGATCTTCCAACATTTGATTGGACTATCCACAGTATATTTACTCTTCATTCGTGTTTTCCTTTTTGACGATATAAGAAGTCACAGGATGGTGAAAATGTGATTCGTGAACAAACCTCAAATTGACGCTTAACTGCTGTTCCAATGGCAGTCTTTTCTTTTTATCCTTTCTAATACTTTTTTCGAAAAAGGTAATTTAATTTAATTTATTTATTTCTCAATGTTTTTTCCCCTCGAAGAAAATTATTTTTTGTTTAAAAATATATTATAGAGAACTTAGCTAAGAGAAATTTTACGCTAAGTTTTCTACACTACAGGGAATTTAATCCAGGAAAGAAATGCAGGAACTTCGGGAAGGACATGTGTCCATTCTTTGTATAACACAAATAATAGACATGTAAAATAAATTGTAAAAATTATAAATAAGAAACAGAAGATTTTAACAGAAAACGATGACAATACACCTTTTTGCGTGCTCAACGCAACAGCATCAAGTGATTGCATCAAGAAAAGAATTACAACAATTAATATTTAAAACACATAAAATAGATAAATCACATAAAATAGAATTTAAAATGTAAAAGAGATTATTCAAAATGGAAGGAATGGAAAAGAACTCGAATGACCAACCTTTTCGAAGGCCAGTAGCCATAGGAGTTCTAAAATGGACAAAATTTTCTCCTGTCTGTTTCTCCTTTTCTGTCTGCGTCTCCTGTTTTCATCAAAATTTCGGCAGAGAGAGTAAATTATTTTACTGACTCTAGTTTCTTTTGGATTTTATTTTGGATTTTTGCCTCTTGATTTTTCAAAATGTTTCTCGTTTTGCGGTTGGACAAAATTCAGGCCAGAAAGGGTATACTTTTGATTTATAATCTTACCCTTGACAGAAAATTTTGTCCATTTATTGTTTAATTTAAAACACTCCACGTTCAAAAATTTCCATAATTATGAAAGCTATGAAGGAAAATGTATCAACTATTCAACGTAAACATTGAAAATGGCCATTTCTTTAAAGCACTATATCTCAAAATGTGTTTTCTTCATATTGCTCGAACAATATCTAAAGAACTATTCAATATTTATACCTAAAACTTTTACTAATTGTGCTTTTTTCTACAAATTGAACCACAATTTTTGCACATATTTTCTCCAAAGAATTTTTGTGGTGGGTAAGAAAAGTTGAATTTTAACTATTTTTAACATTCTGTTTTAAATTGGTATATAAAATAGAAATTAAATTTAAATGTTAATAAATTGTGGTTCAGTTTCTTAAAGAGACTGTTTGGAATACTTAGACACCGAAAATGTTGTGTTTAGAGAAATATTTTATCCGTAATCATGCGCTCCAAGTGACTATCTCATTTTTTCTCCAAAAATTATACCCATATTTATTACTCTCTCAAATAAATATATAACAATATAAAGGTTTGAAAATTTGTGTGCTCTAAGAGAAAGAACAAATATTTTTCTAAAAAAAAGTGAGTTTGTGAATCGAATTGTTTTCATTGAGATATAATGTATCGAATTTGACAGATTCCCACCCCAATTTTTCAAGGTGTCGTATGTCCCCTTAACGTAACAAAAACATTTCTCGTCCGTGGGCAGTTCCATTCCATTCAAATTCTAATCAGCTGCTAAATACCACCACTGAAGACGGCTTTGGCAGTTAGAGCGACAGTGAATGCTACCGAAATATGTATTTTCCATGAAGCCATTTACGCTTCATTTGGATTTCAAGTCAGCTGCCTCATTGCACTAATACAAACTACTTTGATGATACCAGAAGGGAACGGAGTTATTTGCAAGCACGCCACAGAGAGTTTGGAGTGCTGGTCCAAGTTCAAGAGATGATTTCTAACTCTATGCAGTATGACTCCAGAACATGTGACGACTAGAATTCAGTACACCGAAACATTCCGATGAGCTTTGGTAGTCTTTCGAACTCCCAGATATTTGTTTTCAATAGTCATTACGGGCTGACCATACCCCTGAAATCTTGTCTAATCTCTTTCCTAATACTATTCTTGAAAACAACTGTATACATGGCAGCAAGAATGAAATTGGACATACAGGTAGTGGGGTTTTTGTTAAGCACGGTCGGGGAGAATCTTCTCTTAAACGAAGAAATGCTGACTAGTGCTCAGTTTTCCGCTCCGAAATGATCGCCATTGATATGGCTTTAGACTTTGTTCTGGAACATCAATTATGCGGTGAGATATGGATTCTTTCGATAGCCGAAGTGTTATCCAATATCTTGTTAATTGGAGAGATGTTAGTGACCGGAGGGGAATGAATATCTTTAACAAACTCGGGACACTGTGCAATACTTGTGTTCTTCATCTACAATGGATACCATCGCATTTAAATTTAAAATATAACGATATTGCTGATAGTCTTGCTAAAGAAGGTACTACCATGCTACCTTGACTTATCTTGAGTTATACTCAAGAAGAAAGGCCCTTGTTAATATTTCTTGGAGGCATCCACCAGCTCATTCATGATATCATTGTGAAGGCCCAGGTGCTTCTATATGTTTTAAGGGGGTTAGGGGAGACCAAACAGCTTTGGCTCGCTTATCATTCGGACACTTAAAAACCCTCAGATTCTCACGTGGTGATAAGAAGTTCAATATCTGCACAAAGTGCAACATGATTGAGGCCACTCCGCAACATCCGCTTGACTGTGTTGCCTTGGTGTATGATGACCCGCTTAAGCGACCGGATTTCATGTTGGAGGTGATGAGGGCGAACGATCTCATGGATCTGATCTGATTCAGATCAGAAGGATTAGTAAGAAGAAGAAGAGGACTGTATATAGAAGCAACATATAGAAAAATTCTTTCAGCGATTTGCAGAAAGGGAAATCTACCTTTTCTATCCTTACAATCCTACCTTATTCAAAACCATTCAGCAATATATATTGCCTTAATTTCTTTAAAGGCCTTCAGCAAACCTTTATCCAATTGTAGAAAAACTTTTCGGCGCATCATCACTCATGCAGTTTATTGTATTAGCCTTACATGCGGATATAGATTGTGTATTCATAATACTGTAGAACGTTTATATAAATGATTGCAACTCTGAAATTTTAAACAGCGCTGCCAGCAGACTAAAAGGAAGCGTAATATTATTTGTAGATTTCTCAAATAACAACTTTTTGGCGTTCGGATTTTAATTTGCACCAGTGTAAGTCAGCTGTATAATTCGAAATTTAAGTGTTCTATAAATTATTTAGTTAAACGAGCATACTTGTTTATAATACCGAGTGAAATGGAAATTTTTTAGAAGTTGTCAAACATAGTTTAATAAAAAAAGTAATTTGAATTTCTAATTTTAAACTCAAATAGAAAATTTTTAAGCAAAATCCTTTAAAAAATGCTAAAATTTTATTTTTCCATTCGCTTTTAAAAATTCTTCTAAGAAATAAATCAGTTTGCAAAATATACTTTTATTATTATTATACCAGATATTTTTAGAGAAAAGAAATAAATAACTAAATTTGAGGCCTATTTTGTTTTAAACATAGTTAATAAAAACCTATGACAAATGGATATCATTAATTATGTGTATTAATTTTAAAGATTTGATTTTCCACTTTAGTTCGTATTTTAGTGTTGCCAGGACCAGCGTTTTCGGTGTTCAGTAAATAATTTTGTTCTAGAAAGTACAAAGTATATCTTAAAATAATATCTTTAAAGGAAAGAAACATATAATCTCTCTGTAATACTAATAATATCTCTTTCAATCTGTAGTGTAAACAAACCATAAAAGATGAACAAATGCAGCAAACGCAAACATCAAATGCCATCAACGCATGATCCGAAGAGAGGTTGGCGTTCTCTTAGAAGATTAACAAACGATAAAAATGAATCCCAAAGGGGGGGAGGGTGAAATAAGTTGGAGATGAAATAAACTGCAGTTTTTTATCCTTCTGGCAATACCATTCGTTTGGATTATCCGCAACATATTTACTCTTTCTCAGTATTTTTTTACATCGCTCCTTGGACAGAGAAAATTTGATTCTTCAGCAAACGTTAAATCAACGCCTAGCTGACTTCAACAGCTGTTTCGATGGAAGTCTTGGTCACAGGAAGTTTTGTGTACAACATGGAACTCTTCATTTTCTCTCGGGAGAAGGTTAATTATTTTTTACCTCGATCGCAATTTTTTTCTTCGATGGAAATTAATTAATGTTCAGGAAATAATTAGTTTCTTTTCTCGGCGAGAGATAGCGTTTGTTTCCATAAGAGAATTAGTTTACTTCGGAATTATATAAATTCTATGAATTTTCTTATTTTTGCAATAGATTGTACATATGAATATGACATCCGTGCAGAATGCTGTTAACTGACGTGGAGTAAAGTACTCAGTATTTTAATAGAATTATCTCGTCACGAAAACAGCGACTAAAGTATGGTACTCGCCATTTCACTGTAGTTCAACTGTCATTATACCAACAGTACAAACAATTTGTGTCAAAATTAATATTATTATTATTTTATCATTTCTTTGTTCATTTTTTTATTTAGAACAGTTTTTCTGATATTTTTGTTTAATTGTGTATATTTTCGAAACTTTTTTGTGTGTTTCCTGCATGTTTTATATTTAATCAAGCTCTGTTATTTAAATGGTTTTTTTTTATCATTTCCGTCTGTTAATGTCAAACTCTTTAAGAGTGTGTTGCCCAGACAAGACATATATGCAACATCTTGATTAAAGATGAAATGTCGAATATCTGAGTCAAGGAAACAACGTTAGTTGAGCCAATCTTCTTTTATTCAGTCATTGAGGATATTTCTTCATGTGTAAAGGATTCAGTTCTTACTTAGCTCCATGACCAGAATAGAAGAGGTAACGCGCGAAGCAGCGCAACGTTGTTATTCGTTTACATGTTGGAGTGAAACGGGGAGATAGAGATGCGCAGAAAGTTTAAGTACCCAGAGAAGGGAATTTCCCCGAAAAAGACACGTGGCTCGAAAAGAAAGTTGTAGTGCGCTTATTACGATAGAAGTAGAAGCAATTAAAATGAGGTGTCGTTAAAAGTGATTTAAGAGTTAAGAAAGTTAAAAAAATTAAAATATCACATATATTTGTTCTGATTCAGGAATTTCTCCAGTTCAAGTTGTGGTTTTTTTTATAATTTTAAACAATGGGGGAGAATTTAAAGTTGATCGGGGTATGACATTCGCGTGGGTTTCCAGGGCCCTTTGGTCGAAATTGTTGTACTCATCCACCCTGCACCCACCCAACTGGTTAGATAACCCTTGAGGTTATAGGCACCAGGGGTGTGGGGTGGCGTCATGTCATGCCATGTAGCCGAAACTTATAAGATTAACCATCATGTTATTTCAAGACAGAATGTTATGCTTTTAAGTGAATTAACTTCAACATTATACAGACGAAGTACGATGATGAGTTCTCTTAGCTTACTAGGGCTCACTCGGCTGAATATAAATGTAGCTGTGGTTGCTGAACAGGCCAGCGAAAATGACGGGGAGTACTTAGTTATGATAGTTCCATGCATGAATTGTTCGTCTCAGTGTCCGTCTTGCTATCCATAGCGACCCTGAGAGTCAGTTTTCTTTATGATCCAGTGACAGGCCAGGGTCTTTTTTGTGGTTAAAAATGAATTAACTTTGTACAAGGTACTTTTGAAATATATAAATATGACCTTAACTGTCGTTATTGTGCCATTTAGTTCCCACAACTTTTTTAACTACCTACTCCCTGAAAAAATATACTCTTCCTGTAATCAGTACCTTTCAGGCGAAACCTTTCAATGGCTTGGCGGATTCCTGACGTTATTCTAGTTTTTTGTTCTTTTATTTTATTGGTCAAAGTTTCTTTGGGGACAGAATGGCATCAGAACCTTACTAATTTTTTGCCATTTTTCCATTTACCCCACCCTTCAAAGAGTTAAAATTTGGCATACATCTAGAATGAGCATAAATTATTATGCAAAGATTTAGAAGAGATTACTCGATGCAGGATTTCTGAGGTTCAGAATAGCAGCTCACCTAATGCTTGTGATGAAAATAATGCGTATCGCGGTGTCATTTGTTTCTGATCTCGTAAAAACTCTAACTTTGATCTTTGTGAAAATGCGGTTAATACTATCTGAAATTCAAAATTGTATTTTTGAAGTAATTTGTATGCATATGTTTGATTATTCAACCATAGAAATTTCACTTAAGTGATTATATCGGAAATTTAAAATATATATATAAGGCATGTATTTCTTTTTTCTTTTGCTTTAGATGTGAATCTTGATAAAGAATAATAAATTATATATAAGATATATATATACCATTGACTTATTCCACTGAAAAATACATCATTTAAAACTCCAATTGTTTTATAGAAACTTATTTATTTGTTTTTGTATATGCTATAATGGTAGTTTGGGACGAAATGGCACCACGCTGCCAGTTCCCCACAGAGATTTCACGGTGCCAATTAAGGGATAACTTAACCCACTCTAATATTATCAGTGGCGAATGCGGGGGGAGGGGTTATGGAGTTGCAGCCCTCCCTAGAATTCTTGATTTTATTTAAAATCACTGCAACTGTTTGTTCTTCTTTTCCCTTTAAAAAAATAATAAAAACGTGTCAACATTGCTTTCTGGCATGACAGGCTCGAAAATTTTCCTAGTTTTCTAGTTATTCTACTTGTACTTGTGGTGTTGACGCTGTTGAAGACATTTTTGGATTATTATTTCATCGTAATTTTTATTAAATTATCGAAAGTATTGTAGTATTCTTTATGATTCTTATTGTCAGGTGAGTAAAGTCTGTAAAATATAAGGGTTTTGGTTCACATAAGCCATGAGGTTGGATATTCGTCAGGACGATACAAAATTTTTATGACCTCAACCCCCCACCCCCGACCCAAATCCTGGATTCTCCATTGAATATTATAGTATTTCATTCAAACTCTTTGTTTAAAATATAATAATAAAGTGATAAAAATTAAGTGATTAAAATTAATTTATTACTTTTAAATCAATAAAAGTAAAATAATAAATATAAACCCATAAAAGGTTTGCATTTACAAACCCTTTATGGTCAAAAACTATAAACGGTTTGTAAAAACGGGAAAAAAACATTAGCCCCTGAAGCGTCCAATTATTTTGATTTTTTAACCTTCAAGTTATAACATTTAGCTTCTAAAGTGAATGAACCGATCTTTTTTGTATTTAATTATATCTCTGAAATCCAGAAGAATACTTTATCCAAGGTTGTTTAAGAAAATATACATACAAATACGAAATATGTGCTTTTGAACTGAACCTGAAAATCGGAAAAGGTTGTTTCCGCTGGATTAAAACGTGATCAGTACATGATCTGGTGAAAGGTAGATGTCCTTTTACGAGCTTAAGGAAAAGATAAAGCTGAATCCCTGAGGGGAGAGGAGAGAGAGAGAATTAGCGATAAAATAAAATGCTGCTAAGTTTTCTTTCTTTTTTTCCTCTGGCATCACGATTCGATTTGTTTGGATTATCCATAACATATTTACTCTCTTTCGATGTTTTTCTTTCTGGTAAGATGAGTTGTTGCTGGACAGATAAACTTTGATTCCTGAGCAAACGTTAAATCAACGCTTAGCTGACTTTAACAGCTGTTCTGAGAGAAGTTTTTCAGAGACAGGAAGTATTGTGTACTACAGGAGATTTTTACTTCTTGAAAGACGATTAATTATTTTTTTTTTACTGATTGTGAAGGGTTTTTTGGAGAGAGTGAAAATTAATTAATGCTGAGGAAATAATTGGTTATTGTCTTAGGGAGTTGTTAAGCTTGCTTTTATAAGTACACTGATAACGTTGGAAAAATATATTAAATATATGTTTTAAATAAATCAGCATGCTATTTTCATGTTATATTTGTGAAGTAAAGGATTTTCCGTTTAAGTTAGCAAACGTAGTAATTAAAACACAAAATTAATTTGATTCGAAAATGAGAAATAAAATATTTTTGCAGAATTCTTTTACTCTTAGATTACAGCTTAACGGAATCTAAGATGTTCTGTTTAAATAGAAATTTTTTGACATGGCAACATGTTGCCCTAATCCGTTATTCATTCGAACTATTAAGTTTTCTATTTGCAATGTAGGGAAAGTTGAGAGCAATACTTAGTATAAACATAATTCATTTGTCAGGGTATTATTATCTAAGCATTATCGTAATGCATATTAATTGCGGATTTTAAGTCACAGAATAATGCAATATTTCGAAATAATAATAAAAAGCATTCTATTGCCAGCTTATTAACTTATTAATTAACGCATATATGTTTAACAAATTCTAGGCTAAAGATAGTTGTTATTTGACAAAATGCTTCTTTCTCCTTGTATATGTATCTGAACTGCATACCACTGCGAACTGGCAATCCTATGACGGTTGCTTTTTGTAACAATGACTTTGTTTTATTTTTGTAAAGATGGAATTTTGTAATCGATATTTCATTTACTTCCTTATGTGCTAGATTTTTTAAATATTGTATACTTGAAAAAACTCGATGTTCTCGATGACATTTCACTATTTTAATAGTTTAATTATCAGTTAATAGATTTATAAATTTAAGTTTTGATTCCATAAGATTGCCCCACCTAGTAGAGAATTTGAGAAAAAAATTATTTTCTAGACCCAATAACATTTATAATAAAGAATTATAAATTAAAGACTAAAAGGTGAAAAATAATTAAAATAAAAAACTGCCTTTTAGTGCACACATAAAATTGTGTTTTTAGAAAACTGTTTACATTTCTAAAACTTAGCTCAAACATCCATGCGCTACATTCTTCTGCAACATTATCCAATTCTGTTTTCTGATATCATTAGAGTAAAATATCTGTTGTATTTCAAATATTCTTATTTGTTTTGAGTCGATTTAGGTTATTATTTGATATTTTCGCTGCAGTTAATATGAAACTTGCTTTTTTTTATTTCCTCCAAAGCAATTTATCGGTAAATTCTTTTATGCAACATATGCGCAGACAGAGAGATTATTATTCCTATACCATTACTAAAACTATTCTAACCAAATCACCTTTCGGTTCTGGAATGGATTCAAAAAGCTTTCTCGTATAGCAATAGGTTGGCTATATTCCATAACACTTCATGAAGGAATAGTTCTGCAAATTACATTTCCCCTCTTTTTTATTGTTTTCCTTTATAATTTCCCTGTTTTCCGAAATGGATTTTCGCCATCAAAGTTCTCTACGAGAAAAGTATTCTAACGGAAAATATGATTTCAAGGCAACAACGTTGTACATTTTAATCCGTAAACAGTTTTCGAGAAAACTGAGTAATCCCTTTTTCCTGCGAATAATAATCTGTTCTTTTTGTTTGTTTTTAATTCCGTTCGATCGCGAAATATTAAAAGCTCCGAGCAAAATGTTTTCGAAAATTCGAAAGCAGATTGAGCGCGGGCAAAACATCGACGCTGTTCGAAATAGAATCCTCGAAGCGTTAGAATGTTTTTAACGAACTCTGCAAAGTTCTTTTACTTTTTGCTTGTTTCTTTATCTTTTCATTAAAAGTAGAATAGGGGTTTCTATTCCTTGGCATTTGATTAGATGGAACGTGCTTTCGATGTGTGTTGTTTTTAAAAGGATTTGGTAAACGAGTTAGACTGTTAACTGATAGATTAAGTCGTTACAGCACGTACGACGTTATTTCCCATCCACGTTTGTCCGTTAAAAGGATTATTGTGTTTTCCATTCCATTTTCCATCATTGTTCCTTTTTCTGTAATTTTTATTTATAGCTCTAATCTAATAATTGCTTGTATTGAACAAATGATTAATGTGTCTTACTGTTTTTTATAAATAATTGCAATGTCGCAGTGAAAGCAAAAGCTTGTACAATTCACAGAACACTTACAGTGGACTCCGATTTTGAAGAATTCCTCAATACTTCTGAAATAGCACATGAAATCATTTAAGGAATCATTGTCAAATTAAAAATCAAAAATGACTAACTGCTCTGTATTTTTACATTACAGTAAAACCCCGGGTAACAGAAATTTAGGTTATCCGAAATGTCTCTGAAATCGCAAATCCTGAAAACACGTACTATACGGCACGGAAATAATCACGAAGGCGAGATTTTTGTTACGATATGCTCATTTCTTTTCTTTTAAGCCTCCACAATAATGTTAGTGATTCATTATAGAATGCTAAAATTAAAATTAATGGGTTTTAACCAGTGGCGAATCCATGATTTGGGTCGGGGGAGGGGGCTGAAGTATAAAAAAGTTTTATATCGTCATGACGAATGTCACATCTTACGGCTTATGTAAGCCAAAACACTTTATCTTTACAGACTTGACTCAACCCCCGTCGATCCTTGCTGACTCTAAACCCTTTTGGTGAGTCGGTCGGCGTGGGTTATGTATGTAGATTTTACTCCCCTGACAATAAGAATCATAAAGAACACTACAATACTTTCGATAATTCAGCAGAAAACGCAATGAAATAACTAGCAGAAACATGTTTCTGACCATGTCAACGCTGCAAATAAGAGTGGAATGACTACAAAAGTGGGAAAACTTTCGAGACTGTCAAAAACCAGGAAGAAATGTTTTCACTTTTTTACTTTCTCGTATACGAAGTATACAAAGAGAAAGTATTGTAATCGTCAAAAAAATTCGAACTCGAGATTTTGACGAATCTCCACGTTTTAGACCTCCCTGATTCCGAAAAACACAATTTTGGAATTATGTCTGTCCGTGTGTGTGTCTGTGAACACGATAACTCGAAAACTATTAGAGCTACGGGGATGAAATTTGGTATGTGGTCTTTAAACATAATTTGTAGGATTCTATCAAATTTTGGACAAAATCCGTCAGCGGGAAGTCTGTCTGTCTGTTTGTTCGAGGTCATGCGAACGGTATAACTCAAAAACTTGAAAAGCCAGATGGATAAAATTTTATACACAGTTTTATCGTCATGAATGTAGGTCCGTATAAAATTTTGGGCCAAATCCGTCAAAGGGTTGACTGTCTGTCGGTCTGTATAATCGCATACTTGTTTAGTTTTGAAACTAACTCCCTGCGCATGCCTACTGGTGCGTATTGGAGAGAGAACGGACGCTCCGAAACTTGGCAGTTTGCCAAAAACCAATTCTGGAGCGATTTTGTAAGGAAGCAAACATTTAGGGAGTCTTGCCAGGTCCTGTTGCGCAGAAGAATGCGCAGGGGATTTGAATTTGTTTTGATCCTTCAAACCACGCGTGGTTCCAACTTTGGTTTACTTGCGACGGAAGTTTATTTGACGTCTTTTATTATTCTAGTTTTCTCTATATGTGTTAGGAGTATACGAGAAAGTTTAGGGGAGACCACTCCCGCTGGTTTAAAGGGAGATTAAGAAAAAACGGCTGTAGTGATTTTAAATAAAATAAAGAATTCTGGTCTAGCTCTGGGGGGCTGCAGCCCGATAGCCACTCCCCTGGATTCGCCACTGGTTTTAACAATATTAATTACGATATTGTTTACCTGCGCTTGTCAGGCGCATTGCTCCCGAACTCGCCGGTCGGCGTGAATATTGCGCCCAACAAAGGGTTAAATTTAATAAAGAATATAAGTGTAGCCTATAAAGCGAATTTTGAATTCGTTTTATTCTCAAAACATTTTAGAATTACATATTGTAGTTCGATACAAAATAATTATATATTTCTATGGCTTAACCGAAAAATTCACTATCCGGAACGGCTCCTCCCTCTTTAGTTCGGTTAAATGGGGATGTACTGCATTTACAAGCTGTGCTGGTTCGTGTATCGTACTCAATGGAGTTGCTTATAATAACATACTGCATAGTAGTGAATTTTAGCATTGCTTTTAGTTCGCTTGTTAAAAAAAATAACAAATTTTGGATAACTCAATAATCAGTCGTTAAAATATTACTAATGAGGTCTTTGACTGCAATAAAAAATGCAGAATTTTTCCAATAAAAATTGTCAATTAAGCAAATACAAATCTATAATCAATATTAATTATAATTTTAAATTCAAAATATATGCTCTCAATTATTTTTCTTTCTAAACTCTCTGCTTTCGTTAGTAACAATTTACACAATTGCGATGCGACTGAACAATAAACAAAACTCCTGAAGTGTAAGATTAGACATGTCGGAATTATTCAGCGCAATATTTTTTTAATTTTTTTATTCATCTTTTATTAACCTTCATTTTCTTATTTATCTTCAAATTTGGGTTGACGAAAAGTTTTTCCCTACTAGAAAAAACATTAAAATCCAAGCTTCTAACGTCTTTAGAACTACTCTTTTCTACAATGCTTCTCCCTTTCACATCATGCGGCAAAAAATACTGCGATTCCTCACTGCGTTTGTGCAGAATGAAATCAGGACTGAGGAAATTTGGAGGCCTTGAAGAAGTTCTTCCCCCCTCAACGGACAAAGAAAGGAATGTCACATTCCTCTGCGTTTCTAGTGGAGTATCAAAGTGCTAAAACGCAAATTGCTCTAGGTTGTGGATGAATTTAAATATTGTGTCGTTCAAAATAAGATAATCTATCCTATTAAAATTCGAAGGTAAACAAACACATGTATCTATGTCGTTCTATCTTCGCACGAACCACTGAATCCTGAAACTAGCCGTAAGTACCAAAAGATGGAAAATAATCCAAGGAATCCATTTCGACTATTTAAATTCCGAAATTGCAATTAGTTTAAAAGATATTAATTAAAAACGTTAAAATGAATGAATTGACGTGCTGAACTATTGGCAGCATGGTGAATTCATTCACGGAGTTATCTTTTTTCCCCTATTATTATTTTTCGCATCCGGTGTTGCATTTTTTTATTTATTTAACGGAAGTTGATATTTCTTTTTGAGCGAGCTTCTGTCTTTGGATTTATTAACAATGGGAAAAATCGTTTTCATGCTTTTTCTTTCTTTTTTTGTATTAAAGTGTTAAACTTCGTAACGTTTGTTAGGGAAAGTAAGTGACAATATTTGTTGATTGTAGAGAAAAACGGAGGCGGGGCATATGAAAATATATGGATCCCAAGGTTTCACGTGACCTCACTTCTCTCCGCCTTGGAACATCCTATTATTCGTGACAGCCTGTGCAATGCCGGGCCACACAGCTAGTTAATAATTAACTTTGTAGAGAAAAATTTGGGATGTAACAGTTCCGCATGGCCCATATACGACCTTACCAAGATTGCAAAGCTTTATTAATCATTTATTAAAGCTGTAGACGTGCAAAATCCTTCTGAAATGTTTATTTCATTAACGGATTCATTTAGTGCCCTTTTCCAAAGTGTTTTCTACTTTTCATTATTATTTGGTAATTTAATAAAATTAAGATTAAATAATTCATTAATCAGATTCCTGCATTCACACTTTTATACACTTGTGCATTTCCAATGACTAAACAATGTTTTATTATTTTCACAACTTAATTATCAGTTAACCGTTAATTAAATTAAAGTTTGATTAGTAACCCAAGGTGCCATCTGATAGTGTGGGTGAGAAGATGAGAAAGACAAAAAACTAGTAAATAGTAAACAAATTTTAAATTTGGTGTTTCCTACACTACTAAACTGCGTTTTAAATACTTTTTTAATAAAATACGCTTAACCATTTCGATTAATAAGTTATTCTTTTAAACCACTCCCACTTACAGATTATTTATAATTGCAGTTTTTTATTTGTTAAAAAAACAATAATTTTTGTAAAAATAAAACAACATTTTTAGGAATAAATAAGGTCGCAATCAATTGCTTGTGTTCGGATTCAGTCGCGTATTTGGGAAGCAATATTTTCCTCTTAGATTAAGCGGAAATATTTTCAGACAGTCGAGTCAGGATAAATCGCATGATAAAAACATCGATGTTATTCGAAATATAATATTATATTTGTTTGGATATTTTTGTGAATTTTAGGAATTTTTTTAACTTTTTCAATTAAAGGGGAATAATGGTTTCTAATCCCTGGCATTTTATAAGATTAATCGTGTTTTCGCAATGTGGCCCTTTTAAAAGGACCCGATAAAGAAATTACGTTGTAAAAAAATAGATTAACTTCACGTTACGTCATGTTTGACATTGCTTCTCGTCAATATTTATCCATTAAATGGATTATTATTTGAACTGTTATATTAGCCTTTTATCCAAATGCACTGCACTTCAAAGAGTAGAGCACTATATTGAATTTCGGTAGGGTATTTCTGTATCATCATTTTATATAAGTTTGTCCATTGCTTGTAAATAAGCCTTGTACTATACTCGCAAGAGTCGAGAGCCCCATTGAATTTCAGAAGTAATTTTTGTACCATCATTTCAAACTAAATTGAATTATACTTAACTTCTATTCTTATACTTTTTTTAAAAATATATGCTGTGCTTGAAAAAGTCGAGAGCTGTATTGAATTTCGCTATTAGATTTTTGTACTTATTGTCTTGTACTTCTTAAGTCTTCATTTAGTCGCGTATACTTTACTTGAAAGTGCTAAATACTGAATTCAATTCATACATGATTATGACACAATTACTGTTTCGATTTTGACGCGCATATAAGTTTTATTTCCAAAACTAGAAATCTATAAAATAAAGAAAAGGTAACATGACTCCTTATGAAAATCTTAGATTCCTTGTGATTCACGAAGACACGTGGCTACGGCAAATTTTGCCTCAGGAATGGTTATAATTGCTTGAAAAAAATTATCTATGTAATATTGGTTGGGCGGATTCACAAACACGCATATCGTGCAACTTGATTGATAATTTTTACTTATTTGCATCTTTATTTCTTTATTTCTAGAAGCATGGATTTGTTTCTAATTTGGGTATATGAAATTGGAGCAACCCAGTGGCTTAGCGACCAAAGGGGGGGCAAGTGGGTATATATGGTCCGGGATCCCGTTTTAGAGGGCGCCATGTAGTCAGAAACATTACTGCATTTATGCCATTTTTAAAACAAAATATAAGGGGGAGTACAAATAATATCATACCCTAGCACCATTTACGCTTGTTAAGCTACTAATGACGACTGGGATAAAAAAATCATTTAACCGATCTATCCGGCTAGCTCACAGGAGGTGAATGGACGGTTAAAATAAAGCTGGGCCATATTTAAATAAAAGTAAATTTATTTTTCTCACACTTTCCACACAAAATATTTCTGGATTAAACTGACAATTTACTTTATCCAACTCGCTATGCATGGCGAGATTCGGCCGACCGTTCCGAGGGAGAGGGAAAGAGAGACCCTTCTCGCAAGAGACTCTTTTCAAGAGATCCTCCTTCTGCCTGATAGCGGAAAGTCCTTGCAGTGCCATCTCTTGGTAGGAGGGTGAGTTAAATTCTATCGTGGCGCCATCTCTTGGTAAGAGTGCGAGATAAAATGTGATTGTCACAATCATATCTTCCGAGATCTATTTACTCTTACAACGACAGTGACCATTGTGATAAAAAGTCGAATACGATGAGAGGACGAAAAATGCCATGCCCCGTTCTTCGTTTACACAAGTTGAGTAACTGATAATGACGGGGATCGCGAAAAAATCATATTATGGCCCGGGCGCCACTTGCCCTCGCTACGCCACTGGAGCAACCCATTGAATTATAATTTATTTTATGATGTTGGGGTATCAAAATATAGGAAGCTATAAGGGGATATTTTTATACAGGGTGTCCACACTTATCGTGGTCCAAAAACTAATTTCTAAACCGTTTGAGATAGACATATAGTTCCAATTGGAAAAATGTTTTAAATGAAGGAAAAAATTATAGTATATGTTTCTTGAGTGAATAAATATATTCCTGAGAAAGCTACGAATTCTAACTTTTTTTGCGGTCCCCCGGTCCTATCAGTCATATTTAGTAAAATATTCTTGATACTCTAATATTTTAGACAAAAAAGTCCCATTATTTTGCGACTAAAACTAACCGAGTTATGAAGCTTTGAATATCGCTGACTTAGACAACTTTACACCATTTCAACAACCGTCAATGCACAGCACTTGCTCGACGAGGAAGCTGATTGGTTAAAGATCATGAAATTCGAAGCTCCAGAACTCATTCAGTTTCAGTCGCAGAAGCGTGGGACTTTTTTTGTTTAAAATGTTAGAATGTCAAATATAAAAAAATAAAAAAAAATCAAAAAAAAAAAACTTAGAAATGCTATAAATAGGTAAACAAAATAATTCATTTCTCCAACACTTTCCCTCCACAAACAATAAAATATAAGCTTATTTTTAGAACTATTCGAATAATGACTAACATTGATACACTGACGTACACTGACGAAGGAAAAACTATATATG
Source organism: Araneus ventricosus (assembly GCA_013235015.1). Lineage (NCBI taxonomy): Eukaryota > Metazoa > Arthropoda > Arachnida > Araneae > Araneidae > Araneus > Araneus ventricosus. The sequence goes on along the minus strand of BGPR01001458.1, from coordinate 233,629 downwards.
ATTGCATTGCTAAGGCTCTGTCTCATATATGTAATGAAATTCGGGTATGATCCACAAAATAAGTATCAGTGAAAGGTATTAGCATTCCTTACCCATGAATGGAAGCCGAAGAAAAATGAACCACCCAAGAATGACAAGAAAAGAATAATGATGCTCGCTTCATATGTCATATATTTTCTGCCCTGCTCATCTCATCGGTCACTGGTTTAGTCTGCGAAGGTTCTTAGTTGCTCATAAAACTGGACGTTGTGTTTGAAAATCATCTATTTCAAAGAATGAATTTGACTTATATTAATGGTTTCTTTTTTCCTGTGTTTTTTTTATTTCTATATATTTAAAGTTCCATAATTATGCATACAGAATTCATTCTAAATACATTAAAAATATTGTATCATTCACATTAAAAGAAATTCTTTGAATAATAATTACATCGAAGAAAGCATTGTGACTGAGATAGACTGTGAAATGATGTATATTTGTTCCATTGTCAAAAGTATTTTAAACCAAATTTTTTTAAAATTTTTTATATTCTCTTATACCCCCCCCCCCCCCAACGAGGAGCACCATGAGTACGCGGATGAGTAGTCGCCGTATAAATAAGCGGGTTCTCGCATAGTAATGGTGTGGATGGAGTTATCTCACTCCGATGACGGAACATTCCTTCTTCCGGAGGGGTTTTGATGTGGCCGGTTATGGCTAATAGGACTCCATTCTCAGTATCCGAGCTGCTTATTAGGACTCCAATTTCAGTATCTGATCTACCTATTAGGACTCCAATCTCAATATCCGAGCTGCCCTCAGTGGCAAACTTGCCTGTGGAGACTCAAATCTCAGTAGCCGAGAAGCTGCCTATTGAGACTCCAATCTCAATGTGGGCTTTGCTATTGGGACTCCAATCTAGTAGCCGAGCTGCCTGTAGAACTCCAATCTCAGTAGCCGGACAGCCTGCCCTATTGGGACTCCAGTCTCTCGGTAGCCAGGAGCTGCCTGTGGGATCAATCTCAGTATTCAGAGCTGTCAGTGAGGCAACAAAAGTTGTTCTGTTGACAATTCCCCAATGCTAAGTCAGGGCGGGAATAACTTGGATTATTGTTATTCTCTTATGCATTACAGATTCCTACCGCAATTATAGGTAAGTGGGCCGAATAGGAAAATTTGTTTAAATTAGAAATATATTTTCTTTTATATATTTAAATTTAATCACATCCAAATACAATTTTATGGTATGGAGGCTATATCAGTAGAACTGCTTCTCTTGTACATTGGCTGGTGTATATGTTGTAAATCTAAGCTTTTAAGAATTAACCTTTCCAAAAAAACTGTTGGGTCCGTCCTTTAATCACCCTGAAGATCGCTTTACTCTCCGATCTTTTGGCATCAATCCATGCGTGGTGCGATTGTTAATTTCTGATGAAAGAGAAATAAATTAACCTGTCATTTTTGAATGGGATGATAGCATCAATGAATGATCTAATTTTAGATTATAAGTTTAAAAATGCCATAACTGGATGTACGAATTAAGCTGGGAATACACTGGTAAGGGGTTAGGTAACCTTAAAGGAAGTAAAAACAAAAAGATAGCAAAAATTATTATTCAATGATTTGAAAAGAGAAGAAACACTCATCATACTTCTCAGTGAGAATCCTGTTTATTAGAGATATCTTGAGGTTTCTACTAACCATTATCTGAAAATTAATTCAATGTTTCATTGATTAGATTAATGCTCCCTTTAGAAATTAAACCAGGACAATTTGGGATTATCCTTAGAATTTGGCACTTGGGCCGGTATCTGACCCTCAGAATTTTTTCGCCACATCATCTTGGGAATAAATGACACCTTAGATAAATTTATCAATCACAAGGCCCACATATTCTGTTAATCTGCTATGGAGTAACCGGGTGTCGATCCCACAATCCTCAGTCCTCTTAACTGTGACTATGCCAGTAGGACACTTGAATTATCAGTGTGGCATTTAATGATTCAAAGTTTAGAAAGAAACAAAAATAATTACAAATAAATTGTATGAAAACCTGTAAAGACAAACTTATATGAGAAATAATTTCCTAATATACTTAGTAATAAAATATTGGTAGGCGTAATCAAATAGAGATTCTTCGTTCGATTTCAACGATTGATTCCCTTTGGGATTTTCCATAGCTTGGCTTTAACTATTTCTGACCTTAATAGTTAGTACGTATACAAATTATGCATGCCTTAAACTTGACTACTTTATCATGCCGCTGCTTTACAAAAGCATCAGTTTTTATTAATCGTTAAGTTTAACAATTCTCTTCTTTTCTTCGTTTACTTCGTATTCAAATCCATTTATCGCGCTATTCAGATTCTGTAACCGTCTCAAGTGAGATGCTTCGATATGAATAGTTACGAAGAGCTTCAAAGCAACTCACAACAGATACTTTTTTCTTTGGATTCATAAAATGGATGTTCTTCCTTATAAAACGTGCGAAATGGTAAAAACGAAACAAGAAAAACGGTGAAAAATTTGAGTTTCCCCTGGAGCATCGGTTCATTTTCGAGTATAACAACGAAATTTTCTCATGTTTATTTATATTTCTTTTTCCCCCTCGAGTATCGGAAAACTTCTATTCTCTATCCTTTACCCATAAATCTCCCCCTTTCTTTCTTTTCTGCTTCATTCTGATCCACTGTTCTACCGAATCAATACGAGAACAAAGGGAAAAAAATTACCCAAAAAAGTGGATGGGTAGGGGAAAAAGAGGGGAATATTTTCCCTAAGGAAGGGTGTATTATTTAGATAAAGCATTCTTCTAAGCACCTGGTCCAGGGCTGCCAGACTGGAATGGCTAAATGATGCCAAATTTCTTTATAAAGGGAGAAACCTTGATTGTTTAATGCAGTCAAATCACATGACGTCACTCTCGTGTGATAAATTTTATTGCGCATGCCATTTGGCAATGACTATTGTCTGTTTTCAGACACTCAAACCCTCAGAGCCCACTGGCGCATGCGCAAAAGCATGTGCCAGTAGGCTTTGATTTCACCAAAAGAGGGGTGAGATGAAAGATAGAGGATGAAAATATTATTTTTTTATCAAGCACTACTATTTACATAAGTGTCGAGTTTTAAAAATGTACAATTCAAAAAGAAAACGGCAATAAGCAAAAGAAAAACGAGCTTACCAAAGAACTATGTAAAAATACTCTTCTTATTCACTGCCTACACCCCTCTGCGGAATAAAATCGTCCAAAAGTGATAATCGGGTTTCTGAAACGAACAGTACACGCTATTTTACACTGTGCTTTGATGTCACATTCTATTTCCTCCAATAATATGTACAATGTATTTCAAAATCAAATTGATCGAGCGAATGACGTAACTAGACAATAAGGGACATTCTATAATGTTGGAGTGAAGGCCCTTCAAAAATTAAACTTGTCACTATCACTAATTATAAAAATACTTCATTTCCTGTGTTCCTTAATCACTCTTAACAATAGTGTTACTGGATTTTAAACACTTTTAATTCAGAAGGAGTAAAAAATAATTCAATAATATTATTTATTTTTATTTCATAACTTTTCTACACTTTCTGTAAATTAAAAAAAAATTGCAATCAATTTGATATTGTTTATTTCAAAAAAAATTTATTTCTGCAAAAGATGTAAATACAACGTTCGAATCATAGGAGGTTTAGTTGACAGTATTGCTTGATTACCCAATGTCTCTTGTCCCCTGGGATTCGACAAGTGGAATTTTATAAATTTTTATTTTGAAAATGAACATTCAAGAAAAACCGCGGTGACAGGAGTGGTTAAAAATTATATTAAGGACATCACTGATGTTCTTAATATTATTTGTGTCAGAAGGCTTCATGACACAAAATGGTTTTTAATAATCAATCAATCAAGTTCCTTCATATAATTGAATAAAATTTAGCTTTAAAATTTAATGATTAATATTCTGAACAAGAAAGCCTCATATTAAAAATTAAATTTTTCTGTACCTTCTTAGAATATAATCGCATTCCTTCCATCACACTTAGATGAACAGTAATCAATATTTCGAAATTCTATTAATATCGGAATTGGTCAGGTTTCAATAACAAGATCAATAATGTAACAACGACTATTATTTCTAAGTTATTCACGAACATGTTTAATTTAAAAAAAACATGGATGGGAGAAAGGTTAAAAAAATGCGTATTCATCGGGAAACTTAGCTTTCATAGTGTTTCTCAACTAGCTACGGCCAGTTGTAGTCACTTCCAGTTACTAGCTCAGTATGAGGGGCTGCGCTATTGGGGGCACCGGGGGGGGGGCTCTGCTCCCTGTCGGAGATGTTTTGCCCCCGTCGGGGAAAAGTTTTGTACCCGTTCACGCAACGGGGTATTCAACTAGTAGATAAATAAATATGTGGCGAAAATTTGAGACCAATTTCATTACACTCCTCCCGCCGTACAGCATGTCGTGCCCTCCCCCCCGTCAGGGAGGCTGTGCCCCCCGTAGGGCAGATCGTGTCTCCTCGTCGAACAGACACTAGCGCCACTCCTGGTCAGCATAGGGTTATTATTCCAAGAATGGCAACACCTCAGTAGCGTAGCAAGCGTAACTGACACACAGGGCATAATATGATTTCGTCGCCCCAAATCAGCATCCGTTGTTTAGCAAATGTAAAAGAGGCATGGCCTTATCTTTTCGCCCCCACATTATATTTCACTTTAAAAAGTGACATTAACGCCCTAATATCATGAAGCTTCCCAAGACTGGTGCCCAAGGCATGCATACCTAATGTGACCATACGTCCCGTTTTTCTGAAGACTGTCCCGTTGTCCCCAAGCACAGCTTCGGGATGCCCAAATGTCCCATTTTCAGAAAGATAACAGTTTCAAACAAGAAGTTTCCAAAAGTCCAAAAATCCGACGGTAACGTCTAGTAGCCTCGTGATGACGGAGCATGTGCTATACTTGTCACATATATGTAAGTTGGTCAGAAGCCTCCTATCTTGCACTCCCTTCTAACTTCATTACACCGCATGCAGTGACAGAATGAAACACTGGGAATATGGAACAGAATGGAAACTGGGAAGTCGTTGGGTGGAACTGTTCGAATACTTTCACGCCAATAATTTATATCATAGAACTTTCGTATAATTATTGAAAATATTCTATATCTGCCGACACTAATGCACCCGTAGAAAAGTTATTTTTTCTTTTGAATAAATTATGTGCGAGCTAGAAAACACAGCTGAAAGTCGCAGCTTATAAAGCAACGTTAATTTCCAAAGTAAATGTTAAAATCCACGTCAAATACACTGAAACAAAAATGTGTTCTTCAAAAAAATTCAAGATCCACATGAATTATATATTTTCACGTGTTTATTTTTGTTCTTTTCATTAATAGACAAAAATACTGAAGAAATATGTGTTCGCTTGCATTCACATAATGTTACCCAAAAATTAAAAAATGTCCCTTTTTTGAGGGGGTAAATAAATGGTCACTTGTTGTATACTCCTCATGCCCCTGTTCGCTACGCCACACCTAAGCATTTTCATTTTCCTTTATTTAATTTAATCCTTCGTTAAGAGCTATATATCACAATTATTAAAACTGATGAAATTAATTTAAAAATAATTCCAAAAATTCTGGACGGAATCAATCTTATAAGAATAAGAAACCAATTTCAGACCCAGCAACAAGTAGAGATGGGACAAAACTACCGGTTTTCACCGAAAACCAGTTTTTTTGTTTCAGTTAACCGGTTTTTTCGATTACTTTTTGTTCAGGTTATTTTTTTAAATCCAATAACCGGGGAAACTCTATTTTAGGTTCGATTAAACTAAAATTTATCAAGTTATGAAGCTTTGAATTTCATCATCTTAACCATCTTAGACTAACTGCTTCGTCTGTTGGTTTTATGAACAGATAAATATTGGCCAATGGATTGATTTCCTGTAGAAACAATATAACTAAAAAAATTGTCTACAAACGACGTTTGATTTTTTTATTAAAAAAAACCGAAAAACGGTTATAACCGCCAGGTTAAACCGGAGGTGATAGAAACCTGAAAAACCGAAAACCGGTTATTTTCTTAATAACAAGTCGAATGCCACCCTTTTATTTATTTATTATTGAACTTGACACACTCCTCGTGCACCACAAATGTACAACACGAGGCTTACAGAAGTAAGTATATAAAACAATTCAGTCTTTGAACGATAATTCTTTATACACCGACAGAAAAATAAAAAAAGTAAAGAAGAGTATTAAAAGGAGGGGAAAACAATTAATGCAAAATATTGAAATGAAGTAGTAAAACAGAGTAAAAAAATAATAAAATAATAATGGCAAAAAATAATAATAACTTAAAATCGTACTGACTCCATCAAGAAATGAAAATCAAAATTACAATAATCAAGGAATCGAAATAATACAGAAGTAAAAGGCACAATATACCTTCCGGGGAAAAAAGAAAGAAAAATATATACCAAAAAATCGGATGATACATAAAAAAGAACAGAGAAGAAGAAAACAAACATCATTATAGCAATTTTAAGCAAAACGGTTTTACAGAAGGTACATTAATTTTTCTAATCAATAGGAAAAACATAATTTATAATTACAAGTGTGAACAAATTCTGTAAAAGTTAAGAAAGAGGACTTTGTGTTAATCAATGAAATCAGGGCGACAGGCCAATCCTTTTCTGAAACGCCAAGTTTTTGCTGTAAAATTTTCCGGTAATCCTGGTCATGCAGGCACCAAAAATTAATATACCCCACGTTTTGAATTTCTCTTGCAGAACAGTCACACACATCACTATTATGACGATGGAACCTCTAAAAATTGCCAATATTCCAGGGTTGCCAGATCAAAATGACAAAATAAGGCCAAAAAAGGCCAAATTTGAAAAAACTGATTGAAGTACTTATTTTTAGCTACATTTACGATTAGAAAATGCTTTATTTTATAGAACGAATAATTTTAGAATGACGCGTATAAATCTATACTCTATTAACGAAACAATATTGAAGTGAAAAATTTTTTAACCATTCCATAAACAGCTTTACAATAAAAAGTGATGGTTAAATGAAATAGCTGAACATAGTATATTATCTCATGAGTGAACGAAAGTATGGAAGGTTTTTTTTCAGTTTTGTCATAATAAATGAAAAGAGATTCCGTACTCAAAATAAATAATAAACAGTATAAAAAGTTTATTTCAATAGTCGAAATAAAATTGACTTCAGACTCGTAATAAGCGTTTCAAATAAGCGATAAAATTTTCAAGAATTTCTGTTTTTAGTTTCGATATTATTCACCTAATATCCAGATCGAATCTGTTCTAAATATAATTTTAGAATATAAAAAGTTTTATAAAAAAAAAAAAAAACAGTAGAAACAGTTGTAAAAAGCAGTTCTAAAAATCATGAATGAAAATAAGGCCAAAAAAAGGCCAAAAATGAATTTAAGGCCAAATGAAAATTCTTAAGGCCAACCGCTTTAAAAAAAGGCCAAATTTCGAAAATTTGGCCTTCAAAAGGCCAATATGGCAACCCTGCAATATTCCAAAATTTGCCCATAAAACTGCCAATACGGTAACCCTTATCTGAATCCAGGCGCCAACTAATTCGCGCCAATGGATGCTGTACGGCCTGCTTCATATATTCTGCAGAAGTGAGCTTTCACCGCAGCCGATAAAGTACTAGAAGATGCGTTATTAAGTTCTTTAAAATGAATGTCACGTACTTTTGGGGTGCCTCTCAGGACGCGGGATTTCACTCCCATCATAAATCGGCACTCTCTTCATATCTAACAATAAACAGTCTTCGAAATATAACCATTCCAAACGTGACCGGATTACTGAGGTGCTCAAAGCTTTGATAAAGCATGTTTTCCGCTTTTTTCAAATAGGTATTCAAGTAGGTATTTATGGTTTAATTCGACATGGTGTTGCACATTTTATACACGTGTGAAATTCTTAACGCCTGTCGAATATTTTGAATGAAAAGAATGTTGGTTTCTTTCTTTTTTTATAGCAGATGATTGAAAAAGTGAATAAAGTTTGAATATCATAATCTTTCTCTCTAGAAAATAGTAGGCATCTGAATAAAAATTAATTCAACAACTTAAAATCTATCGATTTTAGCAAAGGGGGTACTTTACGACTAAGTTTATATTTTTTAACAGATTATTAGTTTATATTTCAATTAAAATTTGATCTGATATTTTGTTTGATATAAGAAATCTTGTTGTTAAATTTTTGACTACTCTTTCCAGGCAGTTTTATACTTATTTTTGAAGAAACATAAAGCTAGAAATTTTCTTTCGTAAAAATATACATTTCGCAGAGGCGTCGGGAAAAATTTGGCTTAAGTGTTATATTTTTGTAAAATCTTCCACTAAAAAGTTCCAAAATATGGGAGGAAGAAACAGACATTGCCCGAAAACAATGTAAACAGTGTTTGTTATATCATGGCATCAGAAAGGATTCATTTACATATCATACAAGAGAATAGAATTGAAAGGATAAGTTTTTTACTTGTCATCTAAGAGGGTGAAATTAAATACGGTAAAGCACCGTTTATCCGTCTTTCAAGGAACTGACGTAAAACAACGTAGGTACTTTTCTGTTAATCCGGCGCAAATGTCGCCAATTGTGAACCAAACGCGAGCCAAGTCGCCAAGCGAAGCGAAGGACAACAGAGAATGGTTGTAAGAAATTTGGCGGAATTCTACATTATTTGGCGATTTTTCGCTTGCGCCCGGCTAACGGAAAAGTACCACGACGTATAAATGAAAAGACTTATAATCAAAACGAACTACAATGCATACGAATGAATCGGGACTATGATGAAACGACGCATAAATGTAAACGACGTATAAATGAGAAACGTGAAAACGGTGCTTGTTACGTTACGTGTGTTTAAGGGAGCACAGTTAAAAAGTTCAATTTCTTTCGTGACGTCTAAAAGGGTACAGTTAAAAGTTTCAAGTTGTTACGTCTCCTCTAAGTGGATAGAGTCAAAAGGTTCACAATATATCGAGTCATCTAAGAGGGTACAGTTAAAACTGTACGCTTTGTAGTGCAGTATGATGGCTAGGAGAAATCATCAACGGGTATACACAATAATCCCAGTTTCTAATGATATTCGCTTCTATTTTTTTATGATTTAATGGATGTTCATTTCCGTTCCTTATAATTCATGAGTAAAGGCTCTAAACTGAGAACTCCCGTCTCCCATAAAGTTCTTTTTATTCATTCAGACTGGGGAAACAGGGAAGTTTAGATCCCTGGGTATAGGTTTTGGTGGCCTTCGACTCAACACACATCTTACACACAAATAAAAAGGAATAATAATTGACCAGGGCAAAACATTGGTCTCACAAAATTAAGGTCTCACATGGTCTCTTATGGTCTCACATGGTCTCTTATGGTCTCACATTTCGATAAAGAGAATGATAAATGTAATTATAATACACTCAAAAGTCTACTATATATATATATATTAAATTTTTTCTTAGATTATTCGAATACTTATTATTTTCTTGCTATTGGCAACATTATCTGCGGGGATGAATGTAAGAGTAGGAAATTAAAATGATTTATATCTGTACATTCGCAGAATCCATCACAATACTTGCTTTCTTCATTAAGTATTCCTATTACTCATAAATAATAATATGTCCAAATCAAAGAGCACGAAATTCGATTATTTATGAATAAGATATAGAACTAAATTAAACATAGAATCAGATAGTTGCAGTCGAATGGATTGGACGATTGCATACCGGAAGTGACGGTGGTGGCCGGAAGTTGTGAACTGAAAGCTCTGCCATTGGGTACTCCGCCGATTCCTATGTTATGATTCTGCCAATCATGTCACCTTGGTATCAGGAGAATGAGCTGTAGAATGTTTGCAATTTCCTGTGACTGAATGCCACGGTTCATATCTATGATAATCTAAGCCTGATATCTCTAAAGGGAGTTGGAAGGTATTACATCAAAGCTAGGTATTTCATATCCGGAATATGCATCAAGGCCAGGACATGTGGAAATCACTAATGCTAGAAGGTATATATAATGATTCATGAATAAGCTATTAGCACATTGAGAGCTGGTATATTGATACATTCGGAAACATACTTTTGTAATTTAGAGAAATAAAGACTTTCGGAGATTCTTCTGATGTGAAAAATTGCAATGATGCAATTCGACTATCTTATCTTATGGTATAAAAGCATTGTTGCTCAAATTTTCAGAATATTTGGGTTTAAAATTAGTTAAAATTTCCTTGAGAAACCCAAATATTTCTTTCTTAATTTCAGCAGAGGAATAATGGCGCCGAAAACAATAAATACAATTGGTATTTTAAAGCAACAACTCGATATTTTGTAAGTGTCAGACAACTTGCTTAAGAGTAGACCAATTATTTTAACTCCAGTGAATTCTTTTCACAAATTATACAATCATGTTAGAATCTCTGTCTGGCTTGATTGATTTGGTTGTATTTTATTGGTAATGAGTCGCCTTGGGACGACGTTGTACTAAACCAACAGAACAAGGCGGAAAGAAACAAGGACAGAACAAGGCGAGTAACGAATAAAAACATCATTAAAGGTCTATATTTTTAAGTGTAAAATTTAAAAATTTAATGTAAAATTTTAAAATTTGTATTCGTAAAATTCTACTTCTGTAGTTCTTTTAAGCTGCTAGATATTCTATATGCGTCTTGTTTTAAATTCTGATAATCAACAAAGATGCGGGAGACAGATGTAGGACATCCGTATGTCAGCCAAAGAAAGGCGGGTTCTAATAGTGGAAAGTTGTTGTCGACATTGTGTTTAAACCAACACACAGACTGGGTGAAATTTTCCTTCAGCAGAATGTGTCATGTGCTTTCGTGTACGTAATGTAACGTGTACAGCTTGTCATTTGTTTGAAGGTCCTGCTGATTTAGGCACAACAATATAGTATGGATTTGATGTATTTTGCACGTATATACGAGAAGCTTCAATGAAAGTAACAAATTCTTCAGCACGTTCTTTCTTTTCTGTTTTCACACGGGAAGACACCCATGAAAAAATTACATAGAACACGTAATCATTCATACCATGATATAAATATAAAGTTTTGTTGTTTAAAGGATGATTTTGGCGAGATAACGGTCGTAAGATTTAAATATTGCAAGATATTTAACGAATCTGAGAAAATAATATATTGAGCGACTGGTGATATAAAGGTGTAAATAAATGCTGGATAATATCTTAATTGTGAGATATAATATGTTGCATAAGTGCATCTGTAGTGAAAATATAGTATTTTAATTATTAAGCTTAGACAAGACAAAAAAGTCGATTGTTAAATTAAATTAATTGATTATTATTATCGGTATCTGAGCGAAAGTTTCACGACTGATTGAGTTTGAATCCACTGTATTCATGCACGCACTGCAACTCATTTATATTAATTCAGTTTGCTTGATTTGTTATGTATATTTAGTTGGCACTGTGTGTTCATCGAATTGAAAGTAGTTACCAAACATGGAATATATTTTTGTTAAATGTTGTGTTTATGCATCATTTCAGAGAAATATTGTTCAAATCTAGTGTTCTTTAGATAATTAACTATACTCAAACCATTATCAAATACTGGATGATGATGACTCTAACAAGGGGTTTAGGCTCCATTTTAGCAAGGAAACTATCATTCAATATTATAATTCAATACTTAGGAGTTATGTAATACTAGAAATTTTAAAAGTAAATCTTAACGTACGAAAGTTTTATGAAACTTTTTCCTACATACTGTTGAACTAGCCGTATTTGTAGTTTGAGATATTTGGTTCACAAATACAGAAGATTCATCTTTAAAAGTGATCAGTGGCGAATCCAGAGGGGGCTATCGGGCTACAGTCCCCCAGAGACAAGTCAGAATTCTTGATTTTATTTAACAGCAATACAACTGTTTTCTTCTTTATTTCCCTCTTTAAAAAATAATAAAAACGTTTCAACCTTACTTTCTGGCTTGACAGGCGCGAAAATTTTCCTACTTTTGTAGTCATTCCACTTGTACTTGTAGCTCTGACACGGTCGAAGACATTTTTTAGCTAGTTATTTCATTGTAATTTTTATTAGATTATCGAAAGTATTGTATTGTTTTTTTTATGATTCTTATTGTCAGGTGAGTAAAGTCTGTAAAGTTAAAAAGTTTTGGTTTACTTTAGCGTTGACGTTTGACATTCATCACGACGATACAAAGTTTTCATGACCTCAGCCCCCCGGACCCGAATCCTAGATTCACCACTGAAAGTGGTTATATACCAGTCAAGGTTGGTTCCTAAAATGCTCTCATCAAACATCGAATGATGATGTCTACAACAAGGAGTTTTTGCCACATTTCAGCGCAGACACAATCATACAGCATTCTAATACAATTCTTGACAGTTACGTATTACTAGAAATTTTCAAAATAAATCATAATGTATTAAACTGTCATGAAACTTTTTTCCACATACTTTAGACTTGATTTTGTATTGTATGCTTCAGAACAAAAGAAGATATATCTACAAAAATTATTATATAACAGTCCATGTTGGTTCCCGAAATTGGATGTTATCAAACATCGAATGCTGATGTCTCCAACAAGGAGTTTTTGCCACATTTTAACACAGAAACTATCGATCAACATTCTTATTTAATTCTTGACAGTTATGCATTTCTAGAATTTTTTTAAATAAATCACAACGTTCTAAATTGTAAAGAAACTTTTTCCTACATACTATTAAATTGGCCGAGATTGAATTTTGAGTTGCATGCTTCACAACAACCGAAGATTTATATACAAAAGTGGTTATATACCAGTGAATGTTGGTTTCCGACGTGATGATTTCAGAGATAAACTCACATCTGGGGAATTCAGATTTCTCCCCACTAAACGTCCCCGGATAAACCAACGTCCCTTTTCCCCCAGCAAAAAGAGGGCGGGCGCGTTTATTACGAGGGCGAGCAACTGCATTTCAACCGACGGACCAAATTATATTTACCATCACCCCACGCAGTAATTAGTCTGCGGCCGAAAGGCAATCTCTCGACGGAAATCAGCAGCTACGTGACTGCTCAACTCCGCTCTACACCAATTCCCCAATTCCCGCTGGAGCTCTCGCAACGCTGGGACAGGAAAGGCTGCAGCATAGAGCATGTCCGGGACATTGAAGTTTCATTTTTAAAAAAATAAGTACGCGATGTTTCTTCTAAAGAATAAAGCATTTGAAGTTTTTAAAAAATGTCATTTGTACCAACATAAAATGATGCACGATGCTGTTGAAATTCATACGATTTTGAGCAATATTGCAAGATAATGAATGCACTACATAGAAGGTGACTATTATTGAGCTATATGAAATAAAAAATTAAATTTTCAATAACTACTGAATTCAAAAATTTTATTCGAATTTTAAAAGTAATTACAAATATTCGGATTTAGTTTATGACATGTTCGATATGCTTGCCATCAATGGTTATGACTTGGCGCAGACGAAAAGCAAAATTCTGCAAAAATCGCTGAGGTGTCGAGACATCGACGCTATCAGTTCTCTCGAACTTTTCAATCACATTTTTGGTTGTTATAACACTTGGACCGGTTGTCTTCACTGTGTACTCTTCCTTTGAGCCGCAATCGGGCTGTTGTTTCTCGAACAGTATGCCTTGACGATCTATATGCGCTCAAAAACGCAGTATTTCGACATTTTCAACGAAAAATGATCAACAACAACAACAGTAGTGAGAACAGAGTCGGAAAATTCTCGCAGACTTGATCCACATATGTGCGTACAAGTGGTTCTGAAGTAAAATCTCAAATAAAATAAAATAGTTTCATTTATAAAATTTTCAAACTATAGCTTTCATATAATAGCGATTACATTGGTTTTAAATATCTTGCGAAACCTTTAAGGTCGGTTTCTCTTGGTGCATTTTAACTTAGTTTAGTTATATTTACGTCCCGTGTTGAAGAATACGAGGGATATTCTTGGACGGATCTGCTAAATTTGAAGATGTTAAAGTCGTGGTATATGACTAGGACGACACCTGAGCTACCACGTCCTCTCCAAACTTCCGTATACCACATCAGCGGAAGGACGATTAACCCACATGGAAGGACGATCAACGTGCACAAAGTCCACATACACGACTGATCTTGAGTGGAATGGAGTTTCGAGCCGCTAACCGTCTGTCCCCGATGACGAGACCTTACCGCTAGATCATGATGCAATATCTAAAGAAAACTAGGAAGTACAATGTTTTAAAACCGAACGACATCTGGTTTTAAAATAACCACAAAATTTCACCTCTCACAACAAAATTTACGCATTCAATTTTTATGCTCTGTGTCTTTGGCTTTGCATCTTTATGTTATTAATCGTTTTCTTACTTGAATTTCATTAAATATAAATTTAGGCGCCAAACAATTACCCAGATAGCTGGAAGATTGCGGAAATGTTGTAATTTCACTTTCCATAGGCTGTCCGAGAAAGCATTTCCGCAAACCGTTTCGGAAACCATTGCCGCAAGGTTTACGTAGGAAAGCTTTTTATGAACTACCTCACCGACATGGTTTGAACGACAAGTCTGCGAAAGCATTTCCGTGCAAACCGTTTCGGAAACTATTCCTGAAAAATTGACGTAGGAAAGCTTTTTATCAACAACCTGTTTCAGCGTGTGTAGCACCGTCCGGTATCGTGGTTAGTGCACTTGCCTTTCATTTCTATGAACGCGGGTTCGATCCCCGCCTCGGAGGAATTTGAAGTTATCCCACAATCTACGACGAAATAGTACAAGAAAGTTCAATTAAAAGTTAGATTAATCAAATTAATTGAAAGTAATAATTCAGCTTTGATTATTTAAGGTTCGTAATTGGTCTAGTGAATTGATATTCCAGAAAACTCTAAGATGACGTGAGAAGTAGGGGGATAAAAAAAGGGGCTGGACCCCTCTGTAGGAGTACGGCTTTGAAGAGGGGGCGAAAACGGGGGGACCCTTCTGTAGGAGTACGTCTTCGGAGGGGGGAAGGGGGATCTATTTTGGAGGGATCTTAACAACCCTTTGAAAGGCCTTGAAACAAGCTTGGGAAAACCTTACAGGAACTAGTTGACTAGCGAACCCTTCCTCCACCTTGCCGAAAGGTCCAACCCTTGTCATGGAAACCTTTATGACAACCCTTTGCCCTAACGGACGACAAGGTTTCCAAAACCTTTTAAACAAGCTTTCTTTGCTATCTGGGTAGCATCAACTTGGAATCTAACCCTAAATTGAAAATAAAGTTTTTCAACTAACGTGCAGAAACTCTCCCAGAGAATTTAGTTTCATACACCAGAATGATTAAAACCAATGATAGCAATTTTCGGTGTGAATTTTCTTAGTTAAATGAAGATATAAATACCGGTGTTCTAATATTGCCTTCAATTATTGTGAGGCCATTGTGATCTAGCGGTAAGGTCTCGGCTTCGTGGTTGGAGGAAACCTGATGCCGCTACAGATCCGTCGTGAATGGGGCCTGGTACATAATAAATCTGATAAATAATCTGACTTTGATGCGTCAAAGGTAATCCAGCTGATGTGATGCGGAAATTTGGAAAGGAGGTGCCAGCTGAAGGCCGTCTTAGTCCTTTTGCCGGGGTTCAAAATTACGAGATCTTTTCCAAAACATCCCTCGTGTACCTTCAAACCGAGATGTTAATATAACTAACTAACTGACAGAATCCTACAGCCTCAACAAATGGACTGATTTCTCCGCTTTGCAAGTATAGCTATGGGCTATTAATATTACGTTTTAACGGCTAGTACTGTTCTAAACCTTTAGGCTACGGGGACTTAAACTAGAAGAACTGCGTTGAATGCGGAGAGTGAAATTCAACCTTTTGTCTGGTACAGCAGTTGTACCAACCCGCATTCAAGGTAAAAAACTTTCTGGTACAAAGGAAAAGGTTTAAACTTTCCTTATTAAATAATAAATAATTACTTATGGATCTCGAATTATGTTTAAATTGCATTGAAGGATGAATGTGTCTTTTTTCACTTCAAAAGTATAGCGGCCGCCTGGTTTGCAGCAGGGATCCAGCAATTACTCTACGAATTCCGCTGCATCCCATTTTTCCCGGAACTAATCGAGACATCGCGAGAATTTCAAACCAAACAATCAGGGGTCGGCCGAGTCGGCGACGTGACGCAAAAATCTCTCGCGCGGCTAATTTCTTTGGATGCGATTTGCCGGGCGGAAATAAGTGCCACACAATCAACAGTTAGTGGACTCAGGGGAGGAACAACTCCACTCGGCTCGGAATGGAATCCCCAAATGAAATTGAGGGTCATTTACTCTGATTAGAGCAACGGAGCGAACATATTTTCAAATGTGCAATTCGTTTGGCCCGCGGGCTAAATTGGCAGAGTGGCTGGCTGGACTACAAATGCGGGATATTTAACTAGAAATGTGGGGTTGATTTCTCTGAGAAGATTACGATGAAGTCAATTTTTCTTGGTCTTCTTGATCTTCTTGGAAGTCAGGAATAATTTAGTCGAACTCAAATTGGAAAAGGGTTGTAAACATTATCTAGCAAATAAGAACAAATATGCCGTGTAATTTATTTCATGGGAATTTGTATTTTTGCTTAAATACTTGGCAGCTATTATCATTTATTACTAATATAATAGCCCAGATCTGTCTTTCGGTAACGCTCTGACGTCACCAACAATAAAACTCGTGCCATAGCACTGCGAGACGTTAAACAGCATTATTTCGTTGTTAGAGAACCTAAATTTTAGTAATTTTAAATTTAAAAGAGTAATTGTCGTTCTAATTTCAAATTTAATAGTTCTAAAATAGTGAAATAAAATTTTCTATCGATTGATATAAAATTTGTCCCGCTATGATCAATAGTTCCCGAGAAATTTTAAATTATATTAATCATATATTTCAAATTAATTTCCGTTTTCTAATAGAAAGTAGTAAATTACGTCAGTGGCATATCATGTGCGTGATATAGTTTGAACGCCACGATGCATCTAATTATTTATTGCAATCGTGATGATATAATTTGATAACATTTTTTGGCGACGTTAAAATTTACACAAAGACATCTGAAGTACAAGGAAAATTGTTAAACAACGAAAAATACTTCACACTGAATGCTGTTTACCAAGAGGTTTTTTGAATAAAGAAATATGTAAATAAAAAAATATTTCCTGCCATAAAACATATGTTTATTTGTTTTCGATCAATGTTAATCATTTCTCTCGCATATATATCTCTATTTAAACGCGTCAAATTTGACGGAAAATCACTCGAATGAAAAGGCAATTTGCATCCGTCATACCATGACTGGTGATTTTCTAGTATTTTAGGAGTTTCATAGTGTGATTACTAAGAAATTCTTTGAAGAACGTTTTTGCTGGTGTGGAGGTTCATAGATAGGGCTGCCGACTGAAGTGTCATCCTTGTCATCTGGCCTCGATACATAATTACGACATCCGTCCTAATATAGCCCTTGTGTAGTTTCATGATTTCGAATAACTGTTTGGAAAATTCATTATTCGAATTAAAACATAATTTAAAAAACTGAATGAAAAACCTTGTGACTCATTAAATTTGCGTTAGTTGCTAACATGAAAAACTGCATTAATAAATGAGTTGTTTTTATTCTCGCAAATTCTTTTAGGTAAATTAATTTCATGCAATTTCTTATGAATTAAGTTCATTTGCTGACATCATTGTTTTAAATTTTTAAAAGCTGGGAATTAATTAAATGATTTTAATAAAAAAATATGCAAATATCCGAAAGCTTTATTTTTATATGCTTACTTTTTTTCCCTCTGCTTTTAAAAATTTTCTTTCGGTGAATTCTATATTTCTGCATGTCTTCAATGAATTATTTTACAACCGAGATAAAAAAAAATATGCAAATAGCGATCCGATTGTTGCACACATAAATATGCTCTGCATTAGAGCTCGCTTTCAGATTTGGAAGATTACTCAACATCCTAGAAGTATGCAAATACAGGACTTACTTTCTTGCCGAAATGTACCCTTTACAAATACTTTTTACCCAAAATTTTCCCTATAAATTGAATTTTCTTTTCCCCACATTTCATATATTCATAAAAATAACAAATCTCTGCAACGCACGTCGCGAAAATATCTCTTCCCCGCATTAAATTGACACCAAAAATCCAGATTATTTTGATATTATTCCGGCGTAGTAAATCTTCTCACGGTTATAGGGAAGCCCTCCTATTCTTGTATAAAAAGATGGCGGGGAGAATTTCTGCAATCCTCACTAAGCTGTTTGCGCAGACTCGAATGCGTTCTTTATGCTAACGAGAGTTTATAAATAGACACCATAAGTCAACTTCTGATGAAAGCGATAAATCTGGCAACAACTCCCTCCCACGAAAAAATAAAAAATAAATCGATAATATATCATTTATCTTCAAAAAAAGTGAATGTCAGAATGCAGCAGATGCAAAAATAAAACACAACAAATTCGATCGGCATTCGATTTTTGCAATATGCGCGCGTGCGAAAAGTTTTATCGTCTGCGCGATGGCGATGCGCTGCCAAATGGCAGAAACTAAATAAAAGGCCATGTAAATTACGGAAATGAATATTCATTTTCGTTTTCGGAGATTCTTTTATTGAGGCAAGATAAATGTTTCATTAAGGCGAGAGGGAAATTTAATCAAAAGCTGGGGGAAAACTTGTGCTCTTCGTAATCAAGTTCCCTTTATTCAATACAGAAAACAATTAAACCGGTGACGTCAGAAGGAAGATAGAAAAGATTCCAGTTTCAAAAGGCGTAGTGGCAACAAACCTGCCAACTCCAGTTTGATTTATTCTAATTTTTTTATTAGCTTTCCGCGATCTACTATGAATGGTGACTCCAATTAAATGTTGCGCTTTTTGCTTCGTTTCAGCGAAGTAATTTCGGAAATTACTTCGTTTTGATATTACAGAACTTTATTACAATTTTTGTTTCGTTAAATGGTAAGCCAGTAAGAAATTCTTCGAAGAAATGAATAATGATAGAACTTTAATTACAAACCGTAACGGTTAGTTCGTGTTAGCAGTTTTTTAAAGGCAAATATGAGATATTAAACTCCATTCTCTAAGCGAAAGCTAACTTCTCTAACAATATCTTTTGGGATTTAATTAACTAGTTCTTTCCGATTAAGAATATTTTCGAGTGCATTGAATTCTTATAAAGGATGAATTATGCACTTCGTATTCAAATACAACAGAAGGAGGTTAATGTAATGAACACAGTTGGATACATTTTTACAGTTAGAATGGATGCCAAATATACGAGTATATAAACAAATGCCATGCAGAATTTAAAATAAATTACATGCAAGTAAAATTTAACTAGATATTTTCATTTTTTTGAAATTCCCAAGTTTTGTTGGTGCAAAAATAAAACAGAATTTGATTCAAATAAAAAATGCTGTTAATTTTGTATCATGACATATTTTTAAAGAATCTGTTTGATGCTGTAAAATAATGCATTTCGAAAGAGGTTCTTAGTGGAATTTACACCATGATGCATTTAACAATTTAGAACGTTCTCACACGAATAGCCGAACACGTTTTATGACTAAGAAAAATTATTATATTATTTTGCTGACATAACTCTCTTTATAACTGACAAATCATTTGGTGATGTCACAGCATTATTATCTTTACACGGTTATGACCCACGATTTAATTACTAATTTAACAAAATGCTGTTTTAGGCAAGATTCCTTTTAGGAATAAGTAATTTTGATTCGATTGGAACCAGCGAGATATACAGTGTGTCCACACTTATCGTGATCCAATAGCTAATTTCTAAACCATTAGAGATAGACATATAGTTCCAGTAGGAAATATGCTTTAAATGAAGGGAAGAATTATATTTTATATTTTTTGAGTCACTAAATATATTTCTGAAAAAGTTATGAATTCTCATTTTTATGCTGTCCCCCGGTCCTATCAGTCATGTTTAGTTAAATATTCTTCACACACTAACATTTTAAACAAATAAGTTACACTCTCCTACGACTAAAACTGACCAAGGTATGGAACTTTGAATTTCATAATTTTAAACCAATCAGCGGCCTCGTCGGGCAAATGTTGCGCACTGATTGGTGGATCGTCTTCCAGACGGCTATTGAAATGGTGTAAAGAGGTCTAAGTCAGAGATATTCGAAGCTCAAAAACTCGGTCATTTTTAAGCGTAGAGGAGTGGAACTTTTTTCATTTAAAATGTTAGTGCGTGAAGAATATTTTACTAAATATGACTGATAGGACTGGATATCCGCATAAAAAATTAGAATTCATATCTTTTTCAGAAATATATTTAGTGACTCAAAAAACATAAAATATAATTCTTCCCTTCATTTAAAGCATTTTTCCCATTGGAACTATATGTCTATCTCTAATGGTTTAGAAATTAGCTATTGAACCACGATAAGTGTGGACACCCTGTATATTGTCATGCAAGCGAAAATCTCAGCTTAATTCGAAGATTGGTTATCGAACCCAAGATGAAGGGGTGGAAATTTTCATTTCCCCTGAACTCCCTTACGATTAAAGATAGAAAAACATATTCAAACTAGGAGAGTTATTGCCCCATGAAAACGAGCAACTTTTGTATTGAAATTTTTCAATAGTCCCAACTGCTTAGACGTAGGGGCTAACAGCACCTAACTTCGACAGATTTTTCGCCTAACAGGGACTTAATTTTTTAACTTTTTTTTATTAATGTTTACTATTTAGTTTTTAATTTTCAATTCATTATTATAAATATGACGGAATCGGAAAACCAGAACCTTTTTCGAATTCAGTTCGACAGGGCGTCTATCATTTTTCAAAATTTAATTAAATTAATTTATTTATTCATAATTAAGATATAAAAATATAAAATTAATGTATTATCGTCGAGAACAAAAATCGTACAAAATTTCAAAGCTCTAGCACCACGAGGAAATGAGTATAATATCGATTACAAAATTCCATGTTTACAAACAGAATCAAAGTTCATTGAAGAAATTTAATAAAAATGTAACTCTTTCGTTGACTAATCTGAAGACATTTGGTCATTTCATACCAAACTGTTGAAAAACTACGGTGAAATCGACCTATTATTTAGAACCATGATCAAATTTTCAGATTAATTGTATAGAAATTTTGATTGAGATTAAGAATGGGAAAGGCGAATAAAATCCTTCCATTTTTCGAAGTGCTTAAGATAAGAACCTTTTATTCGTTATAAAATAACAAACATTTTGGACGTCGCACAAAATTTTATAATGTCGCGAGAAACGAGATTATAACGAAAAACGTTTAGCAACAGCAGAACTAAAATGTGTTTATATCTGTAAAGGAAAAACTTTCATCTCTAAAAGACAGAGTGAACTGCTTTGTACTTTTGTTTCGGATATTACAGAAAAGTGTGTGACAATTTTTCCAGGTTCCTCCCATAAAGCCGTTTTCTACCAGCGTTTTGTTCTCCAACACCATTTCCGTAATACGATTCAGATTTTGAAAGGTCTCGGTTTTGTTTTATCGAATTTCCCTTTTTCGTCTCCAAATCTATTGGGTGAGTATTTGATTTCCCATCACCGTACGCCTTTTTCCTTTGCAAGTTCTAAAGTATCTATATAAATATATATACTTAGAAATATTTGTGTCAGAGAAAACGACCTGTATTTGTCGCTGTACGATCAGCTTTTTTTCTCGCTTTAAAAATTGTTGGGTTGGCTATTTTCTTATATTTTACAGAGCTGTGGCATTTGCAGATATTGAACAAATTTAGGTCATCATTTGTCCGTTACTATTCCTTGAAAAATACAGTAAAAGCCTGGGAAATACATTAAAATAAAGCAAAAATATCTTTAATGGTTTTGGATGGACATGGAGTATATTTCTTTTTCAATCATTTATATTGAAACTCAACATAGGTAAACATTACAAAACAAAAGAGATACTGTGGCTAAATAATAATTAATAATGTAATCAACCCGTGGAAATAAACCACATTTTAAGACTATACGATCTCCCTTAATAGGAGATACAAATATAGACAGTTATTTCACAAGACCTCGATTGGTAGGAGGTAAATATTTGGTTTCCTGCTTAACAGAGGAGCACCATCTTTTGAGTCCAACTACCAGCAACTCTTCGCTAGAACTAGTGTTCTTTAAACATTGATACTATCGAAGCCAAGTCGATAGTATCGGGTTTGCGGAATTATCGACTAAAACAATGGATAGTATCGACTTTCTCAAAACTATCGATATTATCGATAGTTTCATCCCGGACAATACTAACGATAGGCGCATTTTCAGTCGATAGTTTTAAACTATCGAATGGAACTATCGATAGTTTCAAAACTATCGATCGAAACAATCGACTGGCACTACCGATACTATCGATAGTTTCAAAACTATCGACCGAAAATATTGACTGGTAATACCGATACTATCGATAGTTTCAAAACAATCGACTGCCACTATCGATTGTTTCTAAACTATCGACTGGAAGAACACCTATCGATAGAATCTCATGGGAGAAAACTATTGATAGTTTTGAAACTATCGATAGTTGAACTATCGATGTTTAAGGGACACTAGCAAGAACTGGGGTGTTTGTCTCTTCACCACTCACTTGGGGAAGACGCTGCAATCGAGACTAAACAGGTTTCTTACAGAACATATATTATTTAGTTGAAGCAAATTATCCTTTCGTTATACGATAGATGAGTGGTGGTGAACCTACGGCCCGCGGGTCAGACACTGACCCTTGAAGGCTTTTTAAATGACCCACGCAATGATTTTCATAAACTTATTTTCTATATCATAAAAGAGAGAACAGACAATAGAAAATATTTAAAAATTGAAGTATAAATATCTAATGCCGAATTTATAAAAAAATAGATGTTGTGGAATGGATGATGAAAAACCAAGTGAATGTTGTCTGATTTTATACCGTATCACTGCACCTAGTGCGGTAATTCATGGTATTATCTCATTGATATAAATATTTTTGACGTCGTTGTTTAATGCTCTTCACTTGCAAAAGTAAAGGTTGTAAAATAAACCAGAGGGAGTGGGCTTCCCTAAACTTTCTCGCAAGCTCCCTAACACTATGTAGAAAAAAATAAGCTAAAAGAAAGTGAAACGAACAAGCGTCGGTAACGCAGTGGAGAAAAAAATAATCGAAACGTCATATCCGTGTTTACAAAGGTCAGGCGGAAGAAGTAGATTACGCAGTATGGCTACTTTAGATAAGGAAAACCAAATTTCAAATTTGAACGACTTTTCTTAACCGATTGGCTTAAACATTTGGCACAAATCTAAAATTAAGGTTAGAAGAACACATACAAAATTTCATTTATCTAAATAATTTTGTTAAGAAGTTATTGCGTTCAAAAGAATGCGATTATACAGGCCGACAGATAGTCTACCCTTTGACGGATTTGGCCCAAAATTTGATACAGGCCTACATTCACGATGATAAAACTGTGTACCAAATTTTATTCGTCTAGCTATTTAGGAATTTCAATTATAGTGTTCACATGAACGCGGACAGACAGACAGACTTCCCGTCGACGGATTTTGTCCATAATTTGATAGAAACCTAGAATTATGAGTCAAGATCACATACCAAATTTCATCCCCGTAGCTCTAACAGTTTTCGAGTTATCGTGTTCACAGACAGACACACAGACTGACAGAAATAATTCCAAAATTTTGTTTTTCGAACTCAGGGGGGGCCTAAAACGTGGAGATTCGACAAAATCTCGAGTTCGAATTTTTTGTCGATTACAATACTTTCTCTTTCTATAATTCGTATACGAGAAAGTAAGAAGGACACGCATTTTTTTTTTTTTTGTGGTGACTTTAAAGTAAGGAAAAAAGAGTTAAATGTCAAGTTTTTTCTGATAACAAATTTTTGGGCTTTCGAAATTATTGGTACCCTTTCTACCACACCCTCCCCCTTTCCAAGTGACGTCACTGATTTAGTTACCCACGGGCTAGTATTTAAAAAATAATGAACAAAATTTGACCCACGTCTCAAAAAGGTTCGCTATCATTGCGGTAGGTGGTAACAACGACACGCAGAAGGCTGCGATTGGCCGAATCACCGTTATATAATGCAACATCTGTTCCTTCGTGTCTTCAGGTTGAAGAGGACGCTATATTAAACTATGCAACGTTCATTTCGAATTTAAACACATTTTATTAATACCATCCTAATTTTCAAGTGAATACGCCATGCAACTTTGTACTTATGCAAAACGGTATGCATTCTCTTCTCATTAACAAAATGTTGCTTAATTCTAAAATAGGCGGTTAAATTACAACATATTACCAGTTTTCTGAAGTGACTGTGGAAGTGTGTAATATTAGATGAATTTTTAATTGGCAAATTATAAGTTTCATTATTACAAGTATGGTGGACCTCTCCACCATCAAGGCATAGTGACCTCGGTGGCTATTTGCTTAGACTTTAGTTCCCTTAATAGAAAGATTTGGTATCTTGTACAAATTACTTTTGATCCGTTTATAATTATTGTAATCCAAGAAGGTGTTAATTATCCCTTATCAGATGCTTGTTTAAATTTACTATATCTTCTAAATAGACTTTGTCATCGTTGAAAAGATGTGTCACGAGTTTTCTTTCCTAAACCAATTAATTTCTTCTCTCTGTATGTTTTAGTACCTAATATATTAATGGATACAGGACTAATAGGTAATGGTATGATTGGATTTCTTTCTCCTGAATCTAGATTTCAAATTAAACAGCTTTGGAAGTCGAATCTCTCGTTCTATAAATTCCCAAATTCCTTTTCATTTCTCGGAGATAATTTAGTAACGCATTGGTAATTGGACGGTATTTTATTATTTACATGGAATCAAGGATTATAATTTTGAGAAAACAAAAGTCAATTCAAACTAGAGATTAGGGTGGCCCTTATTTTTTGAAGTTCTAATTTCAAATCGCACACCCTCCATTTTTGTTCCTTTTGTTTCTAGAAACAATTAGAAGCATCATTTGTTCAAATCAAAGGTCGGGAACACGTGCCACATCGGGGTAGAAGTAGGAAGCATGTAGGTGCAAGCAGCGACTTGTTCGTTCATGTCTCGCTCCTTCCTACGCCGGCGTTTCGTTCTCAGTCTACTTTAGTCGCTGTTCGGATCAACTATTAGTGCAATTATGGCTCTTAATTTGAGAAGCGGTGATTGAAATATTTATTTAATTGGTAGTGGACGCCACCAAATTACCGGATGCAAACTTCCATCTAATCGTCAAGTACTATCGGTGCTATTTTATAATTTGCATGAAGTTAAATTATCCATAAGAGAAAGAAAGTGCCAACTTGGTAGTGAGCGAATGCCTCATTTTCTGGGAGAAAGCAAGGATTCCTACAAGAGCGACACCTCATTGTGTAGAAAAGATCATGAAAATGTACAATTATTGGCGCAATCTTCAAAAAAGTGCCTGCCGTAGGTCAGAAACGCAAGAAGAAAATGAACGTAACTTTATATCAGATTTAAATAATTTATTTGATATTGCTCACGGTAATGCCTTGGAAATCATAAAAATTGAAGAAGACAGAAAATTTTTATTGAGTCAAAGAGAACCAGGACGGAGAGGATGTCTAATGGGAATCGATATGAATCTAGCAAAGCGTGAAGAAAAGGGTATTATTGAGAGTCATAGAACAAGAAAACAGACGGGTTAAGGCTCATCATAGTTCGGAGATCGATGACAATTTCATGGATTCATCAGAAGAATCGCCAGGTACCGAAGATATTTCTGATCAGCCTGGGCCTTCATCAAACATTGCCCAGTCGTCTCTTGAGGAAAACATAAATGCGCAGAAAGAATTAAGAATGGGAATTGTACGTGGGAGCAAATGTTTCTTAACTCCAAAAATAATGGCTGTACTCGATCGATTCCACATTAGTCAGAGAAGTCCTGATTTTATTCTCGAAGCCATAGCTGAGTCTTTAGGACATAATATAGATGAATCGGCAATTAATCGAAATACGATCCAAAGATATCGGGAAGATTTTCGTAAGACGGAAGCTACTAGGATTAAAGAATTATTTAAAGAAAACGAACCTCGTTTCATATGCGTTCATTGGGATAATAAATTGCTACCTGCTTTAAATGTGAGAGGTTTAAAAAGTGAAAGACTGCCTATTATTGTTGCATATAAAGATGAAGAAAAATTGCTGGGAGTGCCAAAATTAGAAAATTCTTCAGGGAAGAAGCAAGCTATGGCTGTCTGGAATGTTTTAAAAGATTGGGGATTGGAAGATAAAGCTCAAATTCTCTGTTCTGACACAACTAGTTCGAACACGGGTCGTATCAACGGTGCTATTACATTTCTAGAGATGTATGCAGATCGAGAGATGACATATTTTCCATGTAGGCATCACATATATGAATTAGTGCTACGAAGTGTTTTCGAATATGAGTTAAACGAAGTGACTTCTAGTCCAGATGTTGCTTTCTTTAAAAAAATCAGAGAAGGATGGAATAATATGGAAAAAGAAAATTATATGGACGGATATAAATACTTGAACGCAATATGTAGTGAGAGCGAAATACTGAGTAATGTGAATTATCTTTCTAATGCGCTAAAAAATAAAAATTTGAAGAACGATTATCTGGAGCTCGTTGAATTATGCATAGTGTTTATTGGAAGGAACTCAGACTCGACTATCAAAATCAGGCCACCAGGGACTTTACATCATGCTAGATGGATGGCAAAGGCCATTTACTCCTTTAAAATATTTTTATTCAGACAGCAATTGTCTTTAAAAATGTCTGAAGTGGATGGTCTGAAGAACATTTGTTTGTTTCTTGTGACAGTGTATATTAAATCATGGTTAGAGCGTTTATCTGCAATTGGTGCTGCACTTAATGATTTAATGTTTTTAAAAAGTTAAAGAAATATGAAAACATAAATCAGGGCTTTTCGTCAATTGCTTTGAAGAAGTTTTGTAATCATCTGTGGTACTAAATGAAGAGTCAAACATTTTAGCGATTTTTGATAAAAATATTAATATTGCATTCAAAAAGGACGTCATAGAGAATTTGAAATGGGAAAATCTTCATACTGAAAGAAAATGTATTGTTCAGCCTAATGAAGTTTCCTTTCTTCGAGATAAGATTTTAATTTTAACACCGTATATTTTATTTACTAAGAATAATTTTTATTAGACATTATTCTTTGATTTTATAATGTTAGTGAATATTTTTCATTTATCAAATTTTTAACAAGATTTTCTAATTTATATTTACACATTAAGTTGTTCAGAATTTAGATATGATATCGTACAATTAGTTATTGTTTTTTTATAGAAAAAGCAATAGAAGACTTCATTTCTCAGAAAAGTTTAAATTTGTTACAGAAATTGAATATCGACATTAGCTTTCTGAATATCAGTCCAGATCTTTGGGATAGGGACGATTCTTATTCAAAGTCACAAGAAATATTCCAAAATCTCAGAGTTGTTAATGATACAGCCGAAAGAGGAGTAAAGTTGGTGAAAGATTTTAATGGATTATTAACTGTAGATGAAGATCAAAAGCAATTTTTTCTTCAGTGTGTCGAAGACCACAGGAAGCAGTATCCGTACTGGAAGAAGGCTACTCTGAAACGAAAATTTGACTAAATATATTATTAAAAAGAGTTAAAGTATTAAAATTGTATTGTTAACTGTATTAAATGTGTATTATTAAAATTCTTAACAAAATCAAGACATTCTTAATATGAATAATAAATGTACATTTCAAAAAATATTTAATTTTTCGTTTTCACTCCTATATTTTTATATAATCAAGCTCGATGCGGCACGGGTTAATTTTTATATATTGAAGAAATATTTGGAATACTTTCATATTATGGTAAAAGGAAAAAAATTAAGGGGTGTGCGCTTAAAAATTGTTAAGTAAATTTTTCGCCATTATAATAAGGGCCACCCTACTAGAGATATCAAAACAAACAAATAAAATATAAAAGTTTATCGATGTAAACATTCTTTGCACTCTATAAAGTACGAATAATTTATTTTTTTTACTTCCGACTGGTAATGTAGAAAATTAACAAACTTTTTTATAGATGCAATTCGTGCTCAAGCAGGATTGAGAGATCAAAATAGCAGATTAAAGCCAAACCGTCTTTAAAATAAGGCCAAATTTTAAAATTTGATTAAAGCACTCGTTTCTCCCTTATTTGTTATGAGAAAATGATTATCTTTATGAAAAGGAACCCCATTAGATTAACATATGTATAATACTCTTTTATTAAACTAAAATTTAAGTGAAATATTTGAAAAACATTTACATACGCAACTGCAAAAAAAAAAGAAATTCCGATATTGCTGGTGCAGAATGCAATGGTCGAGCGAACTATATCAACTCCTGTTAACAACAATGTTTTATATTATTTTTCAATGCGATTGTGATAAATGAAAAGTTCTTCCATACTCATATTTTTTTCATTCTGACTAATACGGTCTGAAGAAAGGGGGCAGGAACCTTTTTCTTTTCGGGAAATACTTCGATTGACATCTCACTGTGGGCCATTTGAAAAGTCATATCAAAAGCTTATTAAAAAAAATAGTGCAATTATTAATGAAGAATCGTCCTAAAATAAAGTCAAAGAAAGGCCAAAAATGAATTTAAGGCCAAATGAAAATTCTTAAAGCCAGGGGCTTTGAAAAAAGGCCAAATTTCAACAATTTGGCCTTAAAAAGGCCAATATGCCAACCCCTGTAGCTCAAGTAACGCAGGACAAGGACGTAGCCTTATTTTAATCCCTTCTTGGTCGGCGTAGCGCGTCATACATACGGCCTTTTTGTGCCCGTATGGTCGGCGTCGTATGTCATACGACGAAGAAAAACTTGCATAGTTGAAGTGAATTCGTCGCTAGTTACACGTTTCGTTATATTCCGCGTCCATTTTTTGTATTTCTAAATATTGCTAAAAGATGGCGCAAATAGTCCTAATTTCTTCATGTTTGCGCGCTGAGATTTCTCGCCTTCAATGGAAAACATGATCATTTTGTATTTTCTGAAAAAAAAAAAATTCTTTTTTTGGATTGGAAAATTTGAAAAAAAAAATCCGACAAAGAAGGGGTTAAATTTGGATCTAATTGCGCATCATGTAGGAGATAAAAGGATGTGATGTCACAACACAATGTAAGTCCAAATACAGTTAGTCATTAGATGACACACGTCTTTACGTTTGTCATGTGACTGTGACGTGAGCAGATACTCCATTGCCGTTATTGCGAAGTCAAAACTAGGCAGTTTTAACAGCATCTTAATTTTAAATTCGTTTGAATCTTGTTTGGCGCAGCATGGGCAAATACTGGCCATTAAGCCATAGACCCTCAAACAAACCTAACCTTAATTTTGAATCTTGTTTGGCGCAGCATGTCCAAATACTGGCCCTTGCACCATAAACCCTCAAACAAACCAAACCTTAATTTTGAATCTTGTTTGGCGCAGCTTGGCCTCCAGCCCTTGAACCATAAACCTCAAACAAACCAAACCTAATTTTGAATCTTGTTTGCGCAGTGTAACCAATTCGACCTTTGCGCCATAAGCCCTCAAACAAACCAAACATCCTAATTTTTTGAAATTGAAGGTTACATAAGTGTAAAGTGTATATTTAATAAAACTCAATTCAAACGAAAATATATAATGTCAGGAAAATGCGTCTTCACACTCCAAACAAAACGACCGACTACTTTGCACGCAAAATCAGTTTGTGCCAACTACAAAATGAGATGACAATGAAATGTGTACAATCAAGAACTTGGTTATTTAAAAGAAATATACACATCATCACGAGAAGCACATATATCTCTTCTTAGTAGACTGCACCCGAAATCGGCAATACAGTTTGCATACTGACCTCCCATCTTCTTATTCGACAATACATTTCAAGTAACTGAAAGAAAGTTTTTTATTTTTAATCTAATTTTAAATAGGAATTATACTATAAGATTTCTGACGTTATCTGACGTTATCTGGTTGTCCTAAATATTGTTTAGTATCTTAGCCATTTTTTTGACAATTATTTTCAAGTAATATGTGGAAAATTCAACATTCTACTGAGAAAAGAACCCAATATTTTTATTTAAGAAATCATAAAATGTAAATTTTACCTATGCAACTTATATTTTTTATAAAAAAATTATTTTCACTATGAAAAGTTTATCCATCAATTTCCCTATCCTCCAGGATTGAACAGGGTACTACATGCATTCTGCAAGAAAGGAAAACCCTTTGAATCAAAGGCAAGATTACCAAACGATTCCGGAGTATATATTTTTTTATTCAAACTGATATTTACCTAATAGAATTTTCTTTTCAAACAGTTGATCTTTTCCAAAAAAAGCACTTTAAATCTTTATAGAATAAAAAAGAAATGTTTTTTTTCCTTCTAAAGGTGTGAAGAAGAAATTCCTCACATATTTGCATATATATTCGGGCTCCAAGATAAGATTTTCAGTTCCTTTCTCAAAACATACCCTGGCAGTTTATTTCATTTCAGCCTTCTCACATCTGATAGGAAAAGAAAGTTAAGCTGTCACGAAACTTTAAAGTATACATTAGGTCGTTTATTTCGGATTTATTATGGCTTTTATATGGTTGTATAATTTCAGTTTTCTTTTTCCATAAACAAATGACTTCAGCATATATTATATTCGATATTTAAAATATAGGAATACTAATTTACCATCTTTAAGAACTGATCTAACATTTCTACTTTAGTTTATAAGATAATTAGAGCCTTATCAGGTGAGACTTATCAGGGTGTAATGGATAAAGGATGGTGTGGATGAGGAGCATTAATCAGAGTGAAGCTTATGGGTTCTACCTTTTGATTGTACTTTCAATCAGCATTGTTCAAGAGCTGATAGAACGTGGGCACTATATTGACGAATTGCTCACTGCTGTTGGTCTATTTTCTGAAGGTTGTTGAAAACGTCTAGCTAAAATACAAATATGTGGACAATAACATTAATCAAGGAAGAAGCTTATGAGTTCTACCTTTTGATTGTACTTTCAATCATCATTGTTCAAGAGCTGATAGAACGTGGGCACTGTATTACGGAATTTATCACTGCTGTTGGTCTGTTTTCTGAAGGTTTTATGGATTACGTCCAAGCAAAATACAAATATGTGAAAATAACATTAATCAGAGGAAGAAGATTATGGGTTCTACCTTTTGATTGTGCTTTCAATCATCATTGTTCAAATGATAGAACGTGGGCACTGTATTAACGAATTTCTCATTGCTGTTGGACTGTTTTCTGAAAGGTTTAATGAAACATGTTCAAGCAAAACACAAATATGTTGACAAATGTTCCCTGAAAATCTCTGAAGGCAACCTAAACTCATACTGAACCTAACTCAGACTTCTACCACAGGCGCTACATTCTCCCAACAACTAACAGAAGATGCATATTGGCAGGGTCTTAGCTCAGCATATGAAGCTATGGAAAGGACTCACCAGACGACACAGCCATATTAAAGATGATTAATATTTGTAGAAAATTCTGATTAAATGAATTTCTACAGAATATACAATTAATATCGATTCAAGACAACTCCTTACTCTCAGGACAGATAGCATAAGACAAGTCAAAAACAATCTGGATACAGTTCTTGAATTTTCACGAGTTCATTCCGAGGTAATGCAAAGATTCGAAAGAGAGTTCTACTCTAGGCGAGTATAGTCGAGTCCGGAATAATGATCTGAGGAGGAATCAAACTCAGATTTCTAACGAGATAACCTCTCACGGGTTATATCAAATAATAAGAGTTAATTCTAGCGACGTAAGGCCGCCCAATTCAATCAGTGTTCTAAGAACTTCCCCACTCGAGTGAGCGATATACAGCCAAGTTAAGGATATACAGCCAGCTTGGTTAAGCAGGGGCAGGCCCGACACTTCAGCACGAGAACTGCTTTCCCAGAATCTCATCACGAGAATTTATTCTCCAGTTCTCCAAACAGCCTATCTTGATCTCTCCATCATCCTCCTCAATTCCTCTCAGGGTTCCAGCAAAACCCTCACTTGGGACCTGCCCAGCCAGGGGTAGTTCAGCTCTCATTTGCAGGAGATGGGCCACCCTACCCCAATCACAAAACTCTGTTTTAACTCCTCAATCGCATTGGTGCTGGCGTACTGCATCTCCCTTGCTCCGTGTGTGCCTCAGTCAAATGGCGGTGAATTTCAAACGAAGACCCTCAGGATGACGCAAATCTGGGAGGCATTTTCGGCCTTTTCTCAGCCGCTCTCTGCTTGACCTGGGAGGCGGTCACTTTTCGTGAGAAAATTGCGGTGCTTTTCGACTCATCATATTTTCTCGTTATCCTCTGCCTTTATGATGAACTAAGAATGTATGATAGAAACTAAGTGGTATAGAAGCAACCTCATATCATGCCTCTGCCTTATTATCGCGATGTTCAACAAATCATCCTGCTAGGACTGGGTCAATATCCTTATCCATTACGAAATGATAGACAAGGCGATAACTAGTTATTAAGAATAGCCAAATAAAGTTGTCGTCGATTACTTAAGAAACTGAACTCGGAAATTATTATGTAATCTCGCATTGAGGTTTAAAGGAACACTGAGGAGGGTAGACTGACAGTTTTGTGAGCAGAGATGTTGTATAGACAAAATGAGCAATTCGAAGTGTGACCGGGAAGTGGACTGATATTAGTGGATTATATAACAATTAGCTTAACATTCTCTGAGCACTTTTTTCAAATAATATCCAGAACCCCTTCATTTCAATTCTTCACTGTGAAAATTATATACCCAAGTAGCCAACAATATCAATTATACTACTATGGAAAATTTTCAACTTTGAGGTTCGATGATCGAATAATTACCTTAATAGATCCACAGTGCATGTGGGTATCGTGCACGAGCTCCTTTGTCGGGATCAAATGACGTCATATAAGTATTTTAAAATTTTAACAAATAAAGTATTAGCTCAGAGGCTTCATCGTCATTTAACAAAGCTTACCAAAGTAGCACATAAATATCAATTAAATACATAACCATGCATTTCTACAAAAAATGAACTTCCACTAAGATAATATCATTTAAGCGACTTGAACATTATAAAATTATCCACAAACAAGAACATCTTTTTCATTTAAAAACAAAAATTGAGATGCTTGGGAAACGCACATCTTTTAAAGTACAACTGTATTTTTTTTTTTTTGGGGGGTGGGTTGTTTTTTTCAAAACGCGTGTTTCATGGGAAGAAAAGTTTATAACTGACACTGTATAATTCAGAGACAAATACCATTGTCAAGTTCATATTCAGTGTTTGGATGGCATCAAAATGTGTGCACGTTATCTATGCACTTGGACCAACTTAAGTCTTCTTCTAATCAAAATCTGACTATTTTTTGGAAAGTTCTTAAAGTTATTTGAGAGAAGGTTCAGCTTAAATACAATCTA
>BGPR01001458.1:178753-200081 GCA_013235015.1 Araneus ventricosus | reverse complement strand
TAAAAAAAAAAAAAAAAACAGTTGTTGAAACATTATTAGATTTTTAAATTTAATTTTTGAAATGTGTCCAACAATTCTCGGACACCTTGTATGTCAATATGTTGTATAGGTGATGTTCAAATGAAATAGCCAGTGTGAACTTTTAAAACGCCTTTATATATTAATAAAAGGTAGTCTCTAGTTCTAAGATTCATTTGTAATGTGTATAATGTAATACATTCAATAAATTTCTTTGTTTGGCGCAGCATGGCTAAATACTGGCCCTTGCACCATAAACCCTCAAACAAACCAAACCTGAATTTTGAATCTTGTTTGGCGCAGTATGGCCAACTACTGACCTTTGCGCCATAAACCCTCAAACAAACCAAACCCTAATTTTGAAATTAGGTTACATAAGTGTAACAAAGTGTATATTTAATAAAAACTGTCAATTCAAACGAATAATATATAATGTCAGGAAAATGCGTCTTTCACACTCCGCAGAACAAAACGACCGACTACTTTGCAACGCAAAATCGAGGTTTGTGCCAACTACAAAATGAGATGACAATGAGAAATGTGGTACAATCCAAGAACTTGGTTATTTAAAAAGAAATATTACACATCATCACGAGAAGCACATTATATCTCTTCTTAGTAGACTGCAACCCGAAATCGGCAATACAGTTGCTTGCATACTGACCTCCCATCTTCTTATTCGACAATACATTTCAAGTAACTGAAAAGAAAGTTTTTATTTTTTAATCTGAATTTTAAATAGGAATTATACTACCGTAAGATTTCTGACGTTATCTGACGTTATCTGAGTTGTCCTAAATATTGTTTAGTATCTTAGCCATTTTTTTGACAATTATTTTTCAAGTAATATGTGGAAAATTCAACATTCTACTGAGAAAGAACCCAATATTTTTATTTAAGAAATCATAAAAATGTAAATTTTACCTATGCAACTTATATTTTTTATAAAAAAATTATTTTCACTATGAAAAGTTTATCCATCGAATTTCCCTATCCTCCAGGATTGAACAGGGGTACTACATGCACATTCTGCAAAGAAAGGAAAACCCTTTGCAATCCAAAGGCAAGATTACCCAAACGATTCCGGAAGTATATATTTTTTTATTCCAAACGATATTTACCTAAATGGGAATTTTCTTTTTCAAACAGTTGATCTTTTCCAAAAAAGCACTTTAAATCTTTATAGAATAAAAAAGGAAATGTTTTTTTTTTCCTTCTAAAGGTGTGGGCAAAGCAGAAATTCCTCACATA
The DNA here is from genome assembly GCA_013235015.1 of Araneus ventricosus. NCBI lineage: Eukaryota > Metazoa > Arthropoda > Arachnida > Araneae > Araneidae > Araneus > Araneus ventricosus. The sequence goes on along the minus strand of BGPR01001458.1, from coordinate 198,812 downwards.
TTTGCATATATATTCGGGCTCCAAGATAAGATTTTCGTTCCTTTCTCAAAACATACCCTGGCGGATTTATTTCATTTCAGCCTTCTCACAACTCTGATAGGAAAAGAAAATTTAGCTGTCACGAAGCTTTGAAAGTATACATTAGGTCGTTTATTTCGGATTTTTATATGGCTTTTTATATGGTTGTATGAATTTCAGTTTTCTTTTTCCATAAACAAATGACTTCAGCATATGTTAATATTCGATATTTAAAATATAGGAATACTAATTTACCATCTTTAAGAACTGATCTAACATTTTCTACTTTAGTTTATAAGATAATTAGAGCCTTATCAGGTGAGCTTATCAGGGGTGTAATGGATAAAGGATGGTGTGGATGAGGAGCATTAATCAGAGTAAGAAGCTTATGGGTTCTACCTTTTGATTGTACTTTCAATCAGCATTGTTCAAGAGCTGATAGAACGTGGGCATTGTATTAACGAATTTCTCACTGCTGTTGGTCTGTTTTCTGAAGGTTTTATGGATTACGTCCAAGCAAAATACAAATATGTGAAAAATAACATTAATCAGAGGAAGAAGATTATGGGTTCTACCTTTTGATTGTGCTTTCAATCATCATTGTTCAAGAGCTGATAGAACGTGGGCACTGTATTAACGAATTTCTCATTGCTGTTGGACTGTTTTCTGAAGGTTTAATGGCTTATGTTCAAGCAAAACACAAATATGTTGACAAATGTTCCCTGAAAATCTTCGAGAAGGCAACCTAAACTCATATACTGAACCTAACTCAGACTTCTACCACAGGCGCTACATTCTCCCAACAACTAACAGAAGATGCCATATTGTAGGGTCTTAGCTCAGCGATGCCAAGCTATGAAGGACTCACCAGACGACACAGCCATATTAAGATATTAATATTTTAATGAAAATTCTTGATTAAATGAATTTCTACAGAATATACAAATTAATATCGATTCAATACAACTCCGCTTACTCAGGACGAGATAGCATAAGACAAGTCAAAAACAATCTGGATACAGTTCGCAGATTTTCACGAGTTCATTCGAGGTAATGCAAAAGTTCGAAAAGTTCTACTCTAGGCGAGTATAAGTCCGAAGTCCGGAATAATGATCTGAGGGAGGAATCCGCTCAGATTTCTAACAGATAACCTCTCACGGGTTATATCAAATAACAAGAAGTTAATTCGTAGCGACGTAAGGCACGCCCAATTCAATCAGTGTTCCTAAGAACTTCCCACTCGAGACGAGCGATATACAGCCAAGGATTAAGGATATACAGCCAGCTTAGGTTAAACGGGGCAAGGCCCGGTACAGCAGCTTCTCAGCCTGAGAACTGCTTTCCCGAATTCTCCGTCACGAGAATTTAATTCTCCAGTTCTCCAAACGAACCCTATCTTGATCTCTCCATCATCCTCCCTCAATTCCTCTCGGGTTCCAGCTTAAAAACCCTCCTTGGGACCTGCCCTTTTTAGGCGGGGTCAAAAGTTCAGCTCCTCATTTGCAGGAGATGGGACCCTTACTCCCAATCACAAAACTCTGTCTTTAACTCCTCAATCGCATTGGTGCTAGGCGTACGCCATGCATCTCCCTTGCTCCGTGTGTGTCCACTCGAGGTCAAATGGCGGTGAATTTCAAACGAAGACCCTCCGGGATGACGCAATCTGGGAAGGCTTTGTCGGCCCTTTTCTCCGGCCGCTCTCTGCTAGCGACCTGGGAGGCCCGGTCACTTTTTCCGTGAGAAAATTTGCGGGTGCTTTTCAGGACCTCACAATATTTTCTCGTTATCATGAGTCCTGCACTTATGATGAACTAAGATGGTATGATAGAACTAAGTGGTATTAGAACAACCTCTATATCATACTGCAATGCCTTATTATCGCGATGTTCAACAAAAATCATCCTGTAGGACTGGGTCCAATATCGCTATCCTGAATTGCACCGAAATGATGGAACGAGCGATAACTAGTTATTAGCAGATAGCCAAATAAAGATTGTCGTCGATTACTTCAGAAACTGAAGTTCTCGGAACATTGAGTATGTAATCTGCATTGAGAGTTTTAAGGAACACTAGGAGTGGGGTCAGACTGACAGTTTGTGTGACAGGAATGTTGTATAGACAAATGAAACAGATTCCGAAGTGTGACCGACAAGTTGACGATTGATATTAGAATTGGATTATATAACAATTAGACTTAACATTCTGCCTGACACTTTTTTATCAAATAATATCGAGAACCCCTTCATTTCAATTCTTCACTGTGAAAATTATAACCCAAGTGGCCAACAATATCAATTATGCTACTATGGAAAATTTTCAACTTTGAGTTCGACGATCGAAAATTCGACACTTTATTGAATAGATCCACCGTGCATGTGGGTATCGTGCACAGAGCTCCTTTTGTCGGGATCAAATGACGTCATATAAGTATTTTTAAAATTTTAACAAATAAAGTATTAGCTCAGAGGGCTTCATCGTCATTTAACAAAGCTTACAAAGTAGCACATAAATATCAAATTAAATACATAAGCCATGCATTTCTACAAAAATGAACTTCATACACTAGATAATATCATTTAAGCGACTTGAACTTTGAAATTATACTACAAATTATCACACAAACAAGACCACATCTTTTTTCATTTAAAAACAAAAATTGAGATGCTTGGGGGAAAACGCAGCATCTTTTTAAAGTACAACTGTATTTTTTTTTTTTGGGGGGGGGGGGGGTTTGTTTTTCAAAAACGCGTCGTTTCATGGGAAGAAAAAGTTTATAACTGAGCACAATTATAATTCGGGAACCAAATACCATTGTCGAGTTCCATATTCAGTGTTTGGATCGGCATCAAAATGTGTGCAATTATCTATGCCAACATTGGACCAACTTCCCAAAAGTCTTCTTCTAATCAAATCTGACTATTTTTTGGAAAGTTCTTAAAAAGTGTATTTGAGAGAAGGTTCGCTTAAATGCAATCATTTGAGTAAGGAAGCAATTTTAGAGCTTTATGTGCATCGCAGCAAAAGTAAAATTCTTAAATAAATCAGAGATAATGATATCCGTCCTGCCTAAGCATACGGATATAACTGATGCTTTGCCGAGGAAAAACTGATCCAGCAAGTAACCATGGAGACATGGTGGAGCTGCTTCCTACAGATACAACCGATCTCCACCACCACCAAAACACAGGAACTAACCACGCCAAGCTCCAACCATTAGCCTTCTTTAAATGGGGTGTTCTCGACTGTAAAACAATTTTTAAGTCCCATAATTTTGAAACCATCCAGAAAATTTAGAACACAAGGCCCGCAAAAAATTTTAGATCAGGTAAACAGTCAAAATTGATTAAAAGTACACTATTTTTTCAAACTTTAAAACGCAAAGGAAAACCCTAGCAAAATTCATTCAAAGGCTTAGAAAACATATCCTGAACCATCATGCGAGTCGAAGTTTGGCTTTTGGGTGGGCAACCAAGTCCAAAATACCCATTTTGTAAAATTCACATGCAAAATATTTCAAACTAATATGTTTGTAATTGTGATAACCATAGATAAAATGGCTTACTGTACCACAGTCTCGTCCACTAAGCCAGTATAAAATAAAGTTGACCAAATCTATCTTGAAAGAGAAAAGGATCCTTTCGGGACTCGATACTATAAATATGTTGTCCTATTTACTATAAACTTTCGCGATGGGAAAGACAGCAGATGCGAAGAGTTTCAGATCCTTGCTATACTACACTTCACTTCTAGAATTTTCTGTCACCTTGCAGAACTCGGTGAGTCACCTTCTCTTACTTTCCCCTCAGGGCTGCCAAAGACTGAGACAAAAATCTGTTTTTCATGCAGGGGAGCTTTCTCTTTCTGATCCACTGATTCCGAAAGTAAATACTTTCCATCTTAAAAGTTGAAACCGCGCTTGAAAAAAACCCTTTTGCACACATCACCGCACTCGGGACATTTCAACACCAAGACAAATAAAAAATATCTCACTTGGAAAGAGATTTGCAGCAGAAAAGAAACGAATTGATTCTTTTATATCCCCTTTCCCTTTACAGCCTCTTGCCCTTCACCCACTTTCGGACACCGGCTGTGAGAAAAGAGGGCAACCCCGCCCTCTACCCCAGCAGACCGATTCCATAACTTTTAAAATATTTCTTTCAACTCTAACATTGAATTTCAAGCATCAAGTATCGAGATCTGGCTTCAAATCCACCAATAAAGAGCAAGATTTCTCCTATTTTTTTCTCTTTCTCGATTTCTTCTTTATTTTTCTAACTTTTATATCTTTTTTATATCTAGATACCTTCAGCGTGCGTATACTTCCCCTTTCTTCTACAACTTTTTTTTATATTTTATTCCCAAGCTTTTGTTCGGTCAAGAAAGTTTCTTTTTTATGGGGGAGGGGGGTGAGATATTTGATCCCTGTGTTTTGGATTCTTTCCAGGTTTTTTCGTGTGTGTCATAATAATTCATTTAGTTTTCTATTTTTTCCTTATTTTTATTTTTTAACTTTTTCTGCTTGTTATTATTTATGTTGGGATGTTTTATGCCCGCCAAAATGAAACGCAACATCGTGTGGGGAGAGCATTTGTCAAACATCCTTTTCTAAACCCCCCCCCCCCAACCCCTTCTTGTTGAGTTATTTATTAAGTGCTGCTTTTTTCCGGGGGGGGGGACGCTGGGGAGAAAAGACGAAGATGTATATAAAAAGTTTGGGTAGAATTACCATGGAAAATATCTTGCCGTGAAATGATTGATGGAGTTGAGGAACAGTTTATTTCATACAAGCTTCAACCTCCGTGCCTTATTTATTTTTCATCAATGTGTTACCTTTTACACGCAATATCATACACGCAATATCCGTAATATCATGCTAAGAGATAATCGTTTCGAGCTAAATGAATTTATCACCCTGTAAATTATAAAATTCTGTTTTATATCTTTACTTAACAGAGGCGCGAAGCTTTTAAAAAGCGTTTTATATTAACCTATTTTTGTTGTAAAGGACGTCTTTCAAACTATTTCATGTCAAAGATTAAATTATCACCGGTTTTTGTTGAAGAGAAAAAAATGTGTGTAAGATTTATTTTATATATTGTTGAGTTAGTAAAGATCATAAAATTTCTTGTTAGAGATATTTATAAAGCGTTATTGTTTGGAAAAGGAGGGGGATTTAGAGAAGTGATTATTTGGCACGAATTACTAGGGGAGATATTTATCTAATATAGAAGATAATTAAGTGTAAGATGATTCATTTTCTTGTCTTTTTTAACAATAAATTTTAGTTTTAAACACTTTCCTGTGCCTTAATCACTTTTATTGTTTGTTCGTTTTCTAAGTGATATTAAAATACAGGTTAATCGAAAAGTCACAGAATCCTAACTTTCAAAAACTCTGAATTCAACAGTGTCCCGTTCGCACTACATTATCTTGTCATGTCGGTAAGTTATTGTAGGACATTGTTTATATCCTTAGGGAACTCTCAGGGGAAATAGCTTCAAGGAAATTAGGATTTTGTCAATTAATATTCGCTACAATATGATATTTTATAAATGCTCCTTTCCAAATCAAAGGAAAATTGGTAGAAAATTCAATATAAGTTTTTCTTCTTCGGTAAAACCACACAAAACTTCACTCGAATATTCTCTAAAGTCATTGTAATGAAATGTGATTCCTTAATGATTCAAATGAAATTAGTACTGCTAAATGATTGTGAAATGAAATCAAGCTTTTATTTCTTCTTCACAAACAATTGTAACGTTTTAAATCAAGCTAAGTATTAAAATAAATTTCTCTAAGGTTTTAAAAATTAATATCACTTGCTTTCAATTTTTTAAATTCATTTCTGATAAATTTGAAAGTTTTTTAATCTCTGTAACAACTATTTTTTTAATTGTAAACAGATTGCTTGGCATTTCAATCTAAGGTTTATTTACTTCATATAATGCGTACTAGAGCAAAGAGAGAAAAATCTTTGTAATTGTTAGTCAATTTGTTATCGATTATTTTCAAGTTAGCTGAGTTTAGTTAGATTAAACGATCGTTTCGAAACAACATTAAGGTTATTTGGGGACGAAACTTGCAATTTTAAACTGTAGTCAGCCGGTAAGACGACGGCCGGAGTGGCCTGGTGGCAAGGTCTCGACCTTGGGGTCGGAGAGTACCAGGTTCGTAGTGAAACCGCCGTGTAAGCGTGTCTGGTGCACCTTAAATCAGTTGGGTGCTGAAGCTTGTAGATTGGGGTGCCAGCTCAGGTGACGTCCTCGTCACCTGACCGCGGATCAAAATGCCGAGGTCCATCCCAAAATAGCCCTCGTGATGCAGCAAAACAGAACGTAAATATAAATAAACAAACTAAACTAAACCCGATAAGACTACACCAGAGAGCATCTTCTCTCCGAACTACTACACCTCACCAGTGATAGAAAGTTTGACACTGACTGTTTTAACGCACACCAGACCATGCTCACGTTGGTGAAAGCGGCGTTAGATTCCACGACTCACCAACAGTCCACCACCACCTTCAAGTCCAACCACCACCTTTCAGTCCACCACTAACTTCCAGTCCACCACCACTTCATCAAAACTCATGTTGTTCAATCATAATACTTTGAATGATTTAGCTTATCTTTTATTATCTAACTAGAAGATGTGTGCCCAGTGGCGAATCCGGGGTGCTGTGGGGCTGCAGCCCCCTCCAGAGCTAAGCCAGAATTCTTGATTTTATTTAAAATCACTACAACTGTTTGTACCTAATTTCTCTTTTTTTTAAAAATGATAATTATAACGTGACAACATTGCTTTCTGGCTTAACAGGCGCAAAATTTTTCCTACTTTTCTAGTCATTCCACTTGTACTTGTAGCGTTGATGCGGTAGAAAATATTTTTTGGACAGTTATTACTTTGCGTTTTTTTATTAAATTATCGAAAAAACTGTAGTGTTCTTTATGATTCTTATTGCCAGGTGAGTAAAGTCTGTAAAGTTAAAGTGTTTTGGTTTACATAAACCATGAGGTTTGACATTCGTCACGAGGATACAAATTTTTATAACCTCAACACCTACCCCCCCCGACCCAAATCCTGGATGATTCGCCACAAACCATTTCTCATAACTGATTGTATCATATTTACTCACGAGAGATGTAATACAAAATCTCGTGCACATTTACAGGGGGCTTAAGAAATAAATAAAAAAAAAAAATGAAAAACAGGATTGATGAGTCACTTGGCACTACCTTTCGTTTGTTAATAACTTTACTTTTAACGATTACTTTCGTTTATTCCGTGTAAAAATAATGCAAAATCAACTAACAGATTAAAATCCATTTCCAAATCTCTACTAATAATTAAACAGAATGTGTGTGTTGGCGCACTGCAGGGCAGACCGCTGGACTAGAGCTACGAAATTTGGCAAAAACAAACTTTGGAGGATGGGAATGTGCATATTGGAGCCCTTTTTTCAAAATTTTTACGCCATCTAAATTGACAAAAAATTAACTTTTTAATGATATCAATTAAGTTGCTCTACATTTTTTTCTCTAATTTTAATAAATTTTTAATAATATTTTTCCTCGTACTTTACAACATTACTTTTCATTGTTGAAAGCTGAGGTAATATTCTTATACAATCATCCGATTTTCTCGTTCAATAATGACGCAGACATAAGGGGAGGGATTATTTTAAGCTCCGCCCAGCGCTACCAAAAAATTTGAGGATGATTCTAATATAGATATGAGATGTCTCTGTTTACCTAGTAGCAGTGGCGGCTCGTCAGCTCAAAAAAATGCTGCAGAAGTTGTACTGACGTAAGTTGTAGGAAATTTTATGCTGATTGTTTTGGTATATAATGATGATATACTAAAAATTGATAATTTTTGAGTTATAAGCAAAACACTGAGAAAATGTTTTTTCATATTTTTTGTCTATAACTGAAATTCGAACAAACATTTTTGGTGGCAAGCCTCAGATTCATAATAAGCACCCCAAAAAAGATAAAGAAGCAAAAAATTACAACTCCTACAGAATTTGATTTAAAAAACTACTTAATGACTGGAGAAAGCGAAAAAGGCCAAATGAGGAAGTCTCGTCAAGCATGAGCTGCTCCGGAGTGCAGCTCACGGGGTTCTAATTTCAATTAGAGAAAGGGTTGCTGTTTTTTCCCGATTGAGAGCGCCGCGATGCTCAATGCGGGAAATTTCGATTCTAGGAGGGGCAAAATTCTCTGCAGCTCTGATCGGTCTGTCTCTTAATTTTTGATTTATGTTCCGTCTTTCTTTCCCGTTTTCCATTACTTTTTACCATTTTCGATTATCATTTAACTCTGAAAGTGGTAAAGTAAGCCAATTAGAATAGAAACGAAAATACAAGTTTTAAAATATTTTCAGGAGATTGCAGCTATGCAGCCCTAATGGACGTGCCGTCACTGCCCATTAGGTAGCTTTATTCCCCTCCTCTGTTATTTTACCGCATGTGGTGGTTAGAGAAAGAAAGATAGAAAGGGAGATAAAAAGATCTCGTTTCCGAATGATTTGCAGGCCTGCCGAGAGAAAACTCATGAGGGGCAAGATTTCCGGGGCGAGGACACAGAGGTCCCGCCGACACTGAATAAGAAAAATATTTTTGTCTTATTTCCTACAATTCATGGGATATGGCGTATGTGTTGTACTTTATTATTATATTCATTTTCTCTGAATATAAAACTCACACTTTCTCATTATGTTGATTTGAATCACAGTAGGTGGCCAGGCCATGAATAAGAAAGTGGCTAAGTAAGATTTTCAACCGGAAGAACGACTTCCGTCCGTTGAATGTTCACCACCGTCATAATTCGCAGGGGGTGCGCTTGTCAGTATGGGGGAGCTCGTATGTCAGTATTTTGCTGCGGAACCCGGATCGACACTGGTGATTTGAAAATGTGAGAAAGCGTTTTTCCGTTTTTCTTCAAAATAACCGCTCTGTAAGGATATTCAAATTCTCATCGATCATTCACGTTTTCCCTGTGTCCCTGTGGGCTGCAAATGGGATTTTTACCTATGCTTGCGGTTGATACCAGTCTTGTATCAGTGTCAGTAAATGATTGAGGCGACATCGCATCTTCTTATATTTATATAAAGGATTATTAAAACGGTATTGTAACTTAATATTCAAATAAAATCTCCTTAAAAAGTATATTTTAATCCAATTCTTTAGTTTTTTTCCTAAATTATTTTTTAAATTCAATTCTACTTTTCCAAATATATGAATATTTTTGTTTAAAATTTTTGTAGATTTTCTGAAATATATTGCACAAAACAGTGCATGGATTTCAAGATAAATTTAATATTAAATTTAATATAAAATTTTTACTCTTATATGTGCAGTGAAAAATGAGGTTATTTGTCATCACCTCATTTTTTTTATCTTGCATATAGAATTAAAAAAAACTAAACTTATGAATGAATTGAATGTTTATTTTATGCACAGTTTTATTATACACATATTGATTAAATGTTCGAATAATTTGAAAGCCCTATCTTAAATAGGAACTAAAAAAAACCCAAATACTTTCATACATGAAGTAAAGCGAAACCTATCTTGGAAAAAAAACAGTTAATATGTTCCTTTGTGAATGTTTTTCATTTATCATCATAAATAGATGTCTTCTGAAATATGAAATATATAGCTTTGAAATTTTGTTATAACGAGTAGAAGGTAAGATAATCGAAACGAGCTTATGAAATAAAAAACAATATTTCGACACTGTGTCCCTTTAGATTTCTGTTGAAATAATCTGCCTTTGCTGATCGCTTTACTGGCATGTCCTACTCAGTCACATGCTGAATTATTCGAAGATTGAATACTACTAAGGGAAAATAAAATTATCTTCAATTTACTCGAAAAGAAGACGGACCGCTTTCCTATTTATTCTTCAAAATCTCGGTAGCAAGATGTTTATGGATTTTCTTTCCCTTATTCTAAAGTTAACATAAATGTTAAATGTAAAGTCCATGTTACTCAAATTTAGACAGCTATTCCTTTTCATAAAGACTCCCTAGCTGAATCTTTTCACTTTGTCACGACAATTGCCCTTAATCTAAAGTTACTATAAATTCTAAATATAAAGTCCATGTTTCTCAAATTTAGACAACTATTCAACTATTACTTTTCTTAAAGATTCACTAGTTGAATGTTTTCATTTTGTCACAAGTATCGCCCTTCATCTAAGGTTAAGATAAATGTTAAATATAAAGCACATGTTCCTCAAATTTAGACAACTATTACTTTTGACAGAGATTCACTAGTTGAATCTTTTCAACTCGTAACAAGATTTGCGAAAACACGAATCCGAGTCTCATTTCCCTAATATTCTATACCCAAACACTAAAGATAAAACTGTATTCAAACCAAATAGCTTCCTTCTCAAATAACAATGTTTGGGTGAATAACAATATTCACCCGATTCCTTTCCGCCCGATGCACAGCAATGTGCGTGGGCGAATATTTCCGCAACAACTATGTCAGCCGTCCTGTTTTGGAAAACGAATCTTCTATTTACGGCACCATTACTATCCTGGAAAGTCAATAAAAATCTCTAAAATAGGTTACGGTGGCGGTTAACCGTCCACAATTTCCCCTATAAAGCGAAACGGCTTCCTAGATTTTCTTGCGGCAGATCTGCGCCATGAAAATATGAAACGAGCTTTTTGTAGGTTCAGCAGATCATTTGCACCGGCGCTTTTTAAGACTTTTATTTACTTGTAAGTTGCCTGAGGACGTAAAATTTATTTCCTAAATATATTAAAGTTATGGCGCAGAGAGGAAGCAAGTTAAGGTTAATGCTTGTGGTGTTTTGCTCCGCCATGTAGAGGCAAGGTCCTATGTCATATCCCGGCAAGAAATGCGGACATAAAACCCGCTGTTATAAACCAAGGAATTTGTTTCCCGCAAACATTTAAGTGATCGTCTGGTTAGCGTTGGCATTTTTATTGGATGGTTCTAATTTAATTTTTGGTGTTGGGTTACCTTTAACTGACTCGAGGTTTACGAGCTTTTCGAAGCTCGTGTATCGCAGTAGTTGGGATATGAAGCTTGTATAACCTGTGTTTACTCATAAAATGAAATAAATAACTTTAAATGGGTATTTCTGATGTGAGGAAGAAGGAAAGTAACGTAAAGCTCTGCATCATTCAGACATCCTTATTTGCTTGCATATTATTATTACTGTCAGAGTCAATTCAACTTACGAAAGTGAGGAGAACCTATTGTGCATGTCATTATGATTAAATAACCCAGAATGCGATTGTAATGCAATACATTTCTTGTCAGTACGCTGTTTTGCATTCATAGGGTTGCCATACGTCCCGTATATACTGGACCGTCACCGTATTTAACTACTCAGTCCCGTATTACTATTTGTCCCGTTTCCTTCCTAAACTCTGCGTCATTATAATTTAAAAACGACTTGCGCCCAATTTTATAATTTTATGAAAGAAAAAAATGGCATAAATAAGAAAGTAAAATCAACTTAAAAATATGACTGGACTAAAAAGGATTAGCCTCGCATCTTTTTTATTATTCTACGTGTTCATTTTATTAGATTGCTTAGACTTTATTGATTTTTTTATCAGAGTGAAATAAACCATTACGTACCCACTTTTTTCATATTTTATTTATTTATAGCACTTAAACATCCCGTATCAATGCTTGGCAATAATGGCAACCTTATGCGTTGATCCCGGTTCATTCCTATTCTGTTCATTGTTCTACGTATCATTGAGACACCCTTATTCGTTTACATATTATTATTGCTATCAGAGTCTTTTCGAATTCACAGTATGAGAGAAAATTTTTTAGTGTGACATTACGGTTAAATATCTCGGAATACGATTCTAATACAATGGAATTTCTCTAATGCGTCGCCTGTCAGTATGCCGTTCTGTATTGGTCTCGATTCATTCCTATTGATTTCAATGTTCAATAAATTTTACTGATACTCTTATTTGCTTACGTACCATTATTACTGTTGAAAAACAACTCAACTTCAGAATATGAGGGAAAGTTATACTATGTGTCATTACATCTAGTTAAAATGTCCAGAAGATCATCCCGATGCAGTAAAACCTCTTAAACACGAGGGCTGGGAATTTAATACCCTATAACTGTGACCCTAAAACTGCAGCCAATACAACTGGTATTAGCTTGCAACGTTTATAGTCCTTCAGTGTAGTGTGCCAACTTGTTTTCAGCAATGTGAAAGTCTTCGAATACTTGAGGTAGTGCCACTTCAACTGATTGTCTAAATGGAGCGGTTAAACGTTTGACGAATCTCTGGAATAATTCGGTATCAACATTGACTGATTTTTTGCTCGGTGGGATTGGAAGTTCTTCTACCAGGATTTGAGCCCCGGTAATTATAATTTGATTCCGAAGAAGAAGCAAGCACTTTCGTTGCATTCGCCATCGAACTATGCTAAAGATTTATGTCGCGATAGGCCTTTCTATCCGAACAATCAACAGAATTGGAATTGCTTCAGATATTCTGCGACTGCGTCATCGCTGGAAACAATCTTTGCACGGCGCTGGTGATCGAATGACTGCAAACGCTTCAAGCCAGTTCTAATGTCATATTGGTTGCAATTATATAGTTATTTCTGGTAAATTTCCAACCCTTGTACGCCGTTTTGCATTGAGCTCAATTCGCTGTCATCCTTTAAAATGTTTCAAATCTATATATATAAAACGCTAAGTCGGAAAAGGACGTAGCGGAAAAAGGGGGTTAATTTCTCTTTTGTGGATGGAGACGTCTGTTACCAAACAAAATCGGAAGTCCGTCATGTTAGGCATAAAGCCATAGGAATAGCCTGTTACTATATTATTTGCGGTGTAAAATAACTTTTTCTCTAAAAATAATTAGTTTAAGATGTAGAGTTCACAATATTTCTTGCAATGTAATGAAACTTTGGATGAAATTATTTAAAAGAGATTAGTTTGAAATGAAGGAGATGTCTTACGAGAGCCAGAGAACGTTCAGGTCAAAGTCAAGATAGTTTAAACCAGCGACTTGGATTTATCTACAAAAAGTTGGAATCAAAAAAATCAAATTTTATCAAACTTTCCCCTCAATCTAAAATTCAGTAATCTTTAATATTATGTTCTACATTTTAATATCTAATTTAGAATTCATTATTATAAATATAAATTTTTTAACAATTTCTTCTTAAATTCATAAGCAGATTGCGCCACTGGCTTAACAGAATGATCTGTAAACATATTTTATCCGTTACTACTGTATCTGCAATTAACGTTTCATCTGCCCGTGTAGTACCTGCAAATAACGTTCTAATCTATCGCACAGTGCCTACATATAACGTTCTATTCTATTGCACATACCTACAAATAACGTTCTATTCTATCGCACAGAGCCTACAAATAACGTTTTATTCGAACGCATCGTACCTGCAGATAAGGTAGGCTAAGGTTCAGGACCAAAAAATTTTATTCCTTCTTGATTAAAATAAAAGCACTAAAAGGAAACAGCTTAAGATTTTTATTTATTAATAATATTGTCTTTTTTTATGCTCATAGTGCTAAGATGTCACACCACAATTTCTTTATTAATAATATTAAATATAATTTCTTTTTAGAATTAATTTTTAGAATAATTATATTAGTTTTAATTTTGCAACTCTTATTTGTTTATTTATGCACTTTAATAATTTTCTTTGAAAGTTGTATTTGAAGACAAAAAATTCTTTTGAGGCTAAAAAATTTTATTCTGTGCTGATTTAAGTTAAAGCATCAGAAGCAAAATAAAGCTCATTCATGTATATTATATATAAAGATTTTAAAATAATTGTGCTAGGACATGCAGTGTCTTCACTGTAGCGAGCGAAGCGAGCAGGGTTTGCATAGCAAACCCGAGAGGATTGCAACGCATTCCTCCTGGGGTTGGCGAGCTTTAGCGAGTAGGGGGCAGAGCCCCCTAGTTATCTTTATAGCGCGTCACTGGTATTCGATAGTGCGTGCCCGATACTTCTGTTATATCAATAGTTCCTTCTATTTTAGAGCTCAAAATGCCTTTGGTGCACAATGGAACTGGTTGAGATGCAGCGAATATATGAGGGGACCTAAGTTCCTCTGAGCCTTGTTTGAAAGAGCCAACAGTTAAATGACAGATAAGCTAGGGGAAGGTAAAACCCGGTAATATCCCTGGAACAAATACAGGGTGTTCGAAAAATATCTTTAATATTTTTAAAAATCATTACAAAAACTAAAAAACTCATTTTTATTCAATAAATAAAAAATCAAAGTTTTTCCTAATGATTTTTTGTTATTGAATGACATCAGATCGTTGATATTGTCATTCTCGTGGCAGTATGATTTCATGGCATGAAATGTCGCAAGTGTTATCTGGTTTTAATCTGTAACGCATTTAAGTCTTAAATTTCGGACAACAAATTACCGAAATTTTCGACGCCGACAATTTATGAATGACACAACATATTTGTGATGATAGGTAGAATTTCGGCAAAACCGAAATCCCGCTGACCTTGCAGAAGCTCCCAGGGAATTGACGATTTCAATTAGCTCTCTCCTAACAATAATCGCGATTTCTGTTGATTTCGTTCTGTTATATCATCTGAGATAGGTCTTTACGATTCCTTACCTAACATAACACCACTCAATGCCCCTGCAACTAGAATCTTTAAGGTTATTTAACTCTTTAACAAAGACACTGTTTTTCTCGCCATTCAATGATAAGCATCTGATCGCCCGACACATCCCGAAACGTCTTTACAGGGATAAGCGGTGTCATGGGCATGAAGGGGAAAAATCGCAATAACCGAGGGGGTGACCTCTCTTAGACTTGATCAAATTCCTCTCACTGCTGGCTAATTATAGACGCTACAAATTTACAAATGTTATCGGGAGCGAGTCCATTAGGATGGACTGCTATTGTGCGTTACATTACAATTTCGTTTGGTAACAAACAGCAAGTTTACAAAAAAACTATGAAAATGCATAAAAGTACACTATTGCTCATGAAATAGCTGGGCACGTGTAATAACTACATGCAATGGAACAGCTGTAAGATGAGAAAAAATTCCGTTTACAGAACAAAACATTCAGGTGAGAAAAAGAGAGAAAAAATGAAGGAAAAAACTAAAAGAAGAGTTTACATTACAACGCAATAACACCTTTAAGCTTTTGGTGTTCCGGGCATTCAATAATACCTAAATCATCATAGTAAACTACGATATGTCTCGGTATAGTTGGCTGATTAGTTCATGATTCACAGCCAAACCAAATGAGAAAGAAGTGAATAGTCTGCAAAGGAATGCGTCACTAAAACCGAAGTTTATAAATCATAAAATAGAGAAAAAGAAATTTCAAAAAAATGTATAAGAAAGAAACAGCAAAATAAAAATCAAAACGTAAAAAAAGAAAAAATAAATGAAGAGAAAAGATGTAAAAAATAAAACAATCATAAAAAATAAA
This sequence comes from Araneus ventricosus, assembly GCA_013235015.1. Lineage (NCBI taxonomy): Eukaryota > Metazoa > Arthropoda > Arachnida > Araneae > Araneidae > Araneus > Araneus ventricosus. Next base: position 183,316 of record BGPR01001458.1, on the reverse strand, counting down.
AAGGAAGAATTAATATACACAAATACGGAGAAATGGGGCACACAAAGTTTTAAAAATTCGATTTTGAAGAAAAGTTTGTTGGTGGAAGCTCTATTTGAAAAAGGTCAAATAGCGTTTGATCTTGGAAGACAGTTCTGTAAGAACGACTAAGAGTTCTTTTGTATACATGGATATGTTTATATATATAATATATTCATTATTTATATATTATATATTCATTATTTATATATTATATATTCATTATTTATATATTATATATTCATAGTTGTGGATATCCAGCCTTATGGAAAGTCTGATAGACTATTGTGAGCTATATCACAGAAATGTGTTCGCCGTGCTCGGGGAAACTATTAGAGAATTTGGGTTTTTCTCGAAGAAAAACACAAATATGGCCAGTTTTTCCTGAAAGTTTTTCAGGAATGCAACGTGCTGTTATATATTGGAGCTGAGTGTTACTTCAATCTCCGCTTCCAATGTTGATTTGCCCAACAAAAGATGCAACACTCTAACTTCATCATGAGTCCTGGACACACAGATTTCGTTCGACCAATTGGCGTTAGGACGAACGAGTTGGTCCTAAACTTTACGATGTACCCACGAATTTAGAGTAAATCTATTAAATTAACTTGTTCTATTAATGAAATATATCATAAAAATTCGAATTAAAAAATAATACCTACACTCGGTGTTTTAAAATGGATTGTAATTTCAAGTTTCAATTCTTTTAAAATACCGATTTGTAGTAGAAATAGGAAAATACAACTAGAAGTAATAATAGAAAGAAATGGAAGCAGTAATAGAAAATTATCGTTAGAAAGAAAATTTTCTATTACTTCTAAAAATTGGTTTTTCGACAGCTGTTTTGTCATCAAACATTTCTTGAATAGTTTGTCGAATAAGGCAGTTTATTTACGTTATATAACTATTTACTTGTAGTTTTAAAGTATTCCTTTTTTCCTAAAATTCTTCCACAAATTCTCATGCGCCAGATGTTTAAATAAATGGAGTCAACATCTTCATACAGTAAATATGGAAGTGAGAAATATGCATACTTCGCATATACATACAGTCATAAACATATTTCCTGTTGTTGAAAGGATGGAGTTATAGTTATATTCGTCTGGGGAAATAACAGCTGTTGACATAAAGAGATGCCCTTTTTTGAAATGCTTATATGATATATATTTTATTTGCAGTGTGAGATGAAATATAACTACTGAATTCAAAAGGATATACTGGTGATAAAAGTTATTTCTTCACACCAATGCCTCTTGAACATGATATAATATGCTTCTTTTTGAATAGAAAAGAAATTCTAAACTCCAGAGGCTTTTTTCAATAATACTAGCACAATGATGAGAAGCTGAACAAAGCATTTTTTAATCTAAATGTTTACGTAGGAAACAAGAATATTTAATTGAAGGAAAAAACTAAAAGCATAAGCATTTGAAACATTTTGTTTTGTATTAAGTTTAGAAAGTGCGTCTTTGTTTAAGTAGCCCTATTATGATTTTTTCTGCCTTAAAGACTTGTCCTTTTTGTTTAATTGGCATTTCTGTTGAAATTAATTTCGAACTTAAAAGGCTTTTGTTGACATTCATGATGAAAACTATTAAGAATTTTTTTGACTGTCCAAATTACTGCATTTCATGTTCAAAAATTATTCATTATTTGCAATCCAGTTAGTTTATTATTTCCAATTTATTCCACTTAATACACGCCATTACAGATGACGTATTAGAAAAATATAGAATTCTGTTCTTCTAGGGGAAATAGTTTTTCGATAACTATAACAATTTTATAGATAGTTTTGATCTCCTTTCAAAATTGTATGGTGTTCTCCACGTGTATATCGATTAGATTGAATAATAGAAAGGATGGCAAAATTTGTTTTTAGATGGAAGCTGAACTCAGTATCTGTAAGAAGTTACGCTAGATGTACCGTGTTATGATCCATACAAACGCTTCATACCATCACAATAAAGTTTACTAATAGACAGTTTTCTACTTCTTCCAGAATTAGCCCCGATCCCACCGGCTTCTTCCTTATTTCTAAGTAAATATCAACTCATCTGTATTTCCCAATAAGGATTTAGCTTCAGACGGCTAAAGATGAAAGAGTTCACAATTTTTTCACCAGAAGCTGTTCTTTTAGGATTGCCTTTACATCTGTCATGATTCCATTTGTTATTTTATAGAATATTCAATGTAAATTGTATTCTATTAAATTCATCAAGTCAAGCCTAGTAATCTTTGAACTCATTGCTCAAAAAAGCTTAAAAAGCTTAGCTTGAAAAACATTATCACGAACAACTTATCAGCAACCCGACTTCGACTCCTAATGCGTTTCATATGTGATGAGAACAATCTCATTGTAGAGGATAATAATTGAGCACTCATCCACCCAGACTGACACACACTTCCCCGCTACTTATGATTTTTTGTCCCTCTACGTATTTTTTCTATTTTGTACTGTTTTCCATGTTGTTCTGTCCAGTGTATGTTTCTTTTTCATTTTTATTTGTTTTTGTACCTGTTACTTGTTTTGTCCTTTCTTAAAAAATAAAATTCACCTCTATCCATCCAAACCGGAAAAGAGCCAAATGGCTCTAAACACGGTGATGCAGGTGGTGTAATGTAATGTAATGAACTCATTGCTCTAAATTTTTATAATTATATGTGAATAAAGCCAGACACTTAGTGACGAAGACGTTTAGTTATTTGACGAAATAATAAAATGTTATGCATTATTCAAACAATGATTTACCAATAAAGTTGGTGACAAATATCCAAATGTCTTCGCATCTATCTTCACATATCATGATTCTTAACATGGTGCAAAAATTTAGCCCCTAAATGATTTCGTTTGCATTATCTTTAGGAGTGCAGCTGAGAAATATATTATATTTCATGCACCTCGATGAACGCATGGAATAAGAAATAATTTATATAAAACTGAGGACACATAATGAGGAAAAAAGATAAAAACTCTTAAAATTTCATACAAAAGAAGATACAATCCTCATAAACCAAAGGCAAATATATAATAATTTCCTACCAATGAATGCAATATTGTTAAAGTTAAGCTGGTAAGTGGGAACTCAAACATATTACCGAGAATAGTTTAGCTTTCCTCTCAAGAAAATCTTAAATGTGAGTGCTTATAAATTCTAAATAGAGAACAACATATTTATAGGTTATCGATAAATATACATATCGATAAAGGTCTATAATTATCTTTAAATAATTGAATCCTATAAGAGAATTAGAAAGACAATTCGGCAGATTTAATATTTAGAAAAATATATATTAAAAAAATCCAAAAGTCGGCATTTTAGAAAAAAGGAAACTGAATTAATCGATTTACTACAAAAAAATTCACGAAGTTCTCAAAGAGGAAAAGAACGATGACATTCGTTGATCATTGAAGATTCATTTTGTAGTTAAATTAAATTTGAAAATTTCTCTAGCATTTTCTTCCGACATCAGAAGAAAGAAAGAAATATGGAGAATAGTAACTTGCTAAAAAATACACCCACCATTCCTATCACTATGAGATTAAAACGTTAGCATCTTAAAATCGGAGAGAGTTTGTACAAAAATGCATTTTTCCAGTGATAATCGTAATGAAAACCAAGTGCCAATGCTGAGAGTAACCCTTCAAAAATCATAATGCTCCAAAGAGTAAAAAATATTTTTTTCTAAAATCAGATTACAACATCAAATTTTTTGGATCCGTAATCATTTTTTGCTGTAGAACCTTTTCATGTCGAATTCGTAATAAATATTACATGATAAAAATGTAGAAGTAAGAAATAAAGAATAAAAGTAAAGGACAATTCATTTAAATTATCAAATTGATGTAGGATATTTGAGATCCGTTTTCATCTCACTAAATAAATTAAATATCACGAAATTCTAAATATGAAGAGATTATACGATGAGTAGATTTCATCCTTTTCTTTTTCACAAGGCGTGCGCAGATCTATTTCACTCTAGCATTTACATAAGTTTTCATATCGGTGATCCATCATCCGAGGTGACAAACGAAACTTTTCTTCAAACTCTTTTCTTTTATCTTTTTCTGCTTCGGGGAGAATTGAAAATATGGTTTTTTGTTCTGCTCCCTTTCCAACAACTGTGTCTCTTCTTTACTCGTGCTTTCTCAGTGACATTAATTTCCAAGGATTCAGCACAATTCTCCCATCCTTTCTTTCAGTGCGTGTCCTCATTTAGTGTTTCCCCGAAGAAAGGTGGGAAAAAATCATAAGTCCCCTTTACAGAATGGTGCTATTCTATCGGAGATACATACTCTCATCCACTGAGATAATTCATTTTTATGCACCTAGGTTTCCTCATTCAAAGTAAGAACCTGTCAAATTTAATTGATGAAGAATCAGAAAAGAAGCCTTGAGTAAGCTTTCGGTACTGTTGTGAAAAGAATACAGAATTGTGTGTCTAGAAAGTGAAAGAAACTCTATCTGTGTATCCGTTAAACAATTATTTGCAAGTAAATCTTGTATTCAAGAAGATGCGATTCAAGACCGAATTCTTGTCATGTTT
>BGPR01001458.1:162129-174601 GCA_013235015.1 Araneus ventricosus | reverse complement strand
CTGTAGCCTTTGTTCAGTTACGTATTGCTCAATAACTCAGAGAAAAAATATATTTAGATTCCAGAAATAACAATAATAATCCATCGTCTACAACTCCTCACCCAGAAATAACGTTATAACTATGTATCGGTCAAAAGCATGAAAAGCGAAAAATTAATTTTCTCAGAAGTATAGCTGATACTGTTTATTTCTGTCACAGAAATATCATTCTGTCATTGTGAAATATTAATAATCGTTGAGACGAAGCCACAGCAAATGGGGTTATGCATAGTATTGCATCTTAACTTTAAAAGTTGTATTTTTTCTCGCTAATTATATCAGCTTAACAGATCATAATACTGGTACTCAGGGAAATGGTAACATTAAGTACAATCAGTTACTTTAAAAAAACTAATTTATAATTTGGATGATGAGCTCTGATTCAATGATGATTGCTGATGAGTTGGTCCTGTATAAATAACGGTACGTCTTTCTTTCAAAGAACAAATTGATGGTGTTTGAGATCTTGTTTTCAAAATACTTTGAGAGCTAACTTTCGAAAAAGAAAGTTTTACCGATCTGTTATGAAGGCGTTCTATTTGAGGAACAAAGCACCATTATCATAACATTGCCATTCATAAGGAATCAAATAATTTGAACTTATGAAAGAAGGCAATGAGTCATTTCGATTTTATTTTTCCTGTTAAATTTATTAAAAATAATGAAAAGAAGGCAAGCATATATAATAAAATGCTTTTTCTCTAATATGTAAATGTAAAAATTATCAACTTACATTGAGACAATAATATAATATAATATAATATAATATAATATAATATAATATAATATAATATAATATAATATAATATAATATAATATAATATAATATAATATAATATAATATAATATAATATAATATAATATAATATAATATAATATAATATAATATAATATAATATAATATAATATAATATAATATAATATAATATAATATAATATAATATAATATAATATAATATAATATAATATATTATAATATATTATAATATAATACAATACAATACAAAAATTAGGTATTGCAATACAAAATACAAATGTGAATATAAATATAATAAAATGCATACCTCAAACATAATAAGTAATTACAAAGATAAATGATAAATAAATACAAATAAGAGTAATAAGTAAAGAAACATGCATAAGATAAATCAACAATGAAAAATTAATAAAATCTAATAATAATTAAATAAATTGTAAGAAATAACGAAGTCTGAGATATAAGAGACAGAACGCCTCTCCATGTCCCCGTGCCTGATGCCATTACAGCAACCGGTTGGATGGACATGGGTCAAAAAAGAGAGGCAGAAAAATAATCTAAAAAATTCAATTTTGGAAAAGAAGAGAAACAACAGCAACACAATTTCTATATCATAATTTAGGGGGAGGAAAACTATACAAAAAACCCGAATTCTGTAGCACAATACGTAACCATTTAAAAAAAGAATGAATTGCCATAGAGTGTACCCATTTCTCAAAAATTCTACATTTTTACTCTATAAACATTGGTCTTAATAAGATCGCCTCTAGAGCGTTTAGAATTTATATCACTTAGAATTGGTTGAGTATGACGTATAAGTAATGCTTGTAGTCGTCGATAGGAAATAAAATAATTCATCTATGGTGCAGTTTCTACCGCCTAATTTTCAAATATCTTGAATTTGAAAATTTTTCTAAGATCAATTCATGTTGTAAATAAATACTATTCATTTCTTTTTTTGACAGAAAAGGTAACAAAAAATAATTTAACATCGGAAAAATGCAAATTTTCGATGACTGCTAAATTTCTGAATTTCCCGTTGCATTTATAATTGGTTGAAAATAACATATAAGTAATGCTTTTAGTTGTCGATAGGAATTAAAATAATTCATCCGCAATACGGTTTCTACTGTATAATTTTCAAATACCCTGCATTTGAAAATATTTCAAAGATCAATTTATATCGTTAAGAAATAATATTCATTTCATATTTTTACACAAAAGGTAACAAAAGAAAATATTTTAACAACGGAAAAATGCAAATTTTCGATGACTATTAAATTTCCGAATTCCTCGATGGATTTAGAATTTGTTGAGTCTATATGTATGTAGGAATTGTATTTTTCCCGCCTAGCTTAAAAGCGCAACTTTAATTCCTTCCTAATAATATTTTCTCACTTTCCGTACAAGCTCATTTGAATATTGTTGTGTCAGCGGAAAGACATCGAGAGATAACGATCACGCGGTCTCTCGGTGCTAATCACGTGATGCGTGGGTGTTTCTCCGTTAAAAAAACCAAGTGTAATGTTTGAATCGAAAGGAGATGACTTATTGAAATCAAGAAGAACGGTCATGCGGTAGATTGGTGAGCGTCGGCAGCTACGGGGGTTTCTTCCCTGTTAGCACGGCGGTGATTGGATATGGCTACCTCCTACTAACCTCTTTTAAACGAAGTGTAAGTTGATATTTAACTAAGTAACTAACAAAACCTAAATCTCTCTTGTATTATCTGTAAATACTCATACGTGTAAATAACTTTCTCATATTATGTTTTATAAATAAATAGTTGCTGTTTCTCTTCTTTTATCTTTGGTGCATTTTCCCCTAGAGTGCCCCATGAGATGACAATTTTCTACAATTTATGTTGGCTTCGGCCGAGATGAATATTTTTCTACATAAATAGAAGAGGAAAGTATGTTTGCGTGTTCGCTTTTTGGTTCTTTATGCACGCCCACACCGTTATACTCACGACGACCGAAATTGGCACAGTGATGGATTAGCATAAGAGGGAGTTAACGCCGTAAAAATGATTTTAAAATTCGAATTAGATTTTTATTTATTTAGATAAATAACGAAAATTAAGCTATTTTTAGTCGTTTTCCGCCAATCACTTCTGAAATACTTATTGTGCGAAACTTATTTTTACATCACCTTAAAGAGCAAAATATTATCTTTTCAATTATACCAATTTAATTCCTGTACAATTTTTCCTCTAACTGCAATTAATATTTCAAAATTCGTTTTGAACTCAAATTGTAACTTTATGCTTTTATTGTTACAAAATCAAATTTAAAACAATTTATTGTTTCATTAGATCCTTTATTCACGTGTCTTTACCACTGTTTAAGTTCAGAAAATATTGCTTTTTTTGATCAAGGTAGACTTCTTACTTCCGCTGTTATTTCGCAGCACGCACGTAACTTCCGATTTTATTTCGTAGCTTTTAACATGTACTCAAACATCCAATGACGTTAGTTTAGTTACTACGCGATGTTTCGTTGAAGTTTCAAAAACTTTCAAATGATCCTAATCAGCGTGAAACGTCGGCGTAGCGACTGGGGAGTAAGTGAAGTATAAATGTCCCAGATGCCAGTTTTAGGGTCGCCATGGAGACAAAACATTACTGCAATTTTACAAGTTTTTAAAGCAAAATATGATTAGGAGGCGTAAAAATAATACCAGGCTTCGAGGGGCATTTGCGCTTGCTAAGCAAATGACGATTGGGGTAAAAAAATCATATCCCTTGGGCACCACTTACCCATGCTGCGACAAACGTTAACATGTTTGAGTCACTTTTTAAAGTCAAATACAATAAGGAGTCGAAAAATACCATGCCCAGAAGCGCCGTTTACGTAAGTTAAGCCTATTATGATGAGTGGGTGGAGGAGAAAAAAAATCATAGTATGGCCCGAGCACCACTTATCTTCCGTACGCCACTGTCATGTAAATTCATTGAAGGTTAACCGAGTCCCGTTCCTACCGAAGGGAGAGTGCCTAGGGAGAAAATGAAGGAATGATGCTTCCGGTCAGACACTCAAATACCAAAAAGAAGAGAATGGAAGGCGAAATTCTTTCGAGTGAGAATTGTTTTCGAGCGAATTTGACTTTCTCCATCTGATTTGTAAAACATCTTATTTAGAAGTTTCGCAGTAACCCAGATATACAGTATAAGTATATTTTTTCATTGTTAAACTGTATTAGTTATTGAGCTATATATTGTTTAAATTGAATGTTCTTTTTAAACTTTTCTCGCATTTTCATTCAAACCATACTCTATTCAGGTGATAAAAATGCTATATTTGAAAGTTTTAATTCAATAAGAACGAATTCAAAGACGATTTACGTTTATTGGAGAAAGTTAGTTACAATATTTGTAGGAAAAAAAATGAACAGGAGGCCGGTGTATGAAAAAATACGTATCCCGGGCAACGGCGGGTTTTAAGCTAGTATGACATGTAAGTAATGCTCTTAGTTGTCGATAGAAATTAAAATAATTCATCGACGATACGGCTTCTAAAGTATAATTTTCAAATATCCTTGTCGTACCATCAAAATTCCTGCCGAGGTCAGTCAATTTCACTGAGCGGCTATTTTATTGCTCGCAGTCTGCTCATGAAAGCAATGTAAAAACGCTTACTTTTTAAAAATTGAACTCATATTCTGAATTATTCATGAGACGAGCCATATCAGCACAGGGGGTGTCTACGCTACTCGGAAGAAATTTAAATGAGAGTCTCGGAAAATAAACTTTTATGTACGTATGACATAAAATATAGCCTTCAAAAAGTATTCTTACGGTTCTTCTAAGTCGGGAGTTTTTAAATAATAGGATATGTGACAACTAAAGTAGTATATTGTTCCTGCCGCATTCTTGAAAAGATCAAAGTGCATTATCTTCAAGAAGTAAAGCTTGTCTTCATCTTAAAATTCAGTTCATTCAATTCACAATCGTGAAACTTAACTTTAATGGACTAAATTGCAGTAAGTTTTTCAAAAGTTGGATAATGTTATAAAATGGAATTTATTAATTAAAATCATAAACCTCAAAAGTATTCTTACGGTTCTTCTAAGTCGGGAGATTTTAAATAATAGGATATGTGACAACTAAAGTAGTATATTGTTCCTGCCGCATTCTTGAAAAGATCAAAGTGCATTATCTTCAAGAAGTAAAGCTTGTCTTCATCTTAAAATTCAGTTCATTCAATTCACAATCGTGAAACTTAACTTTAATGGAATAAATTGCAGTAAGTTTTTCAAAAGTTGGATAATGTTATAAAAATGGAATTTATTAATTAAAATCATAAATTCAAAGATTAGCCTCTTAGACGACTGGTACGATTTCAAAGATTAGCCTCTTCCATACGACTGGTACAGATGGTGTTGTAGATATAGCTTTCAAAAAGTATTCTTACGGTTCTTCTAAGTCGAAAGTCTTTAAATAACAGAATATGTGACAACTAAAGTAGTATATGTTCCTGCCACATTCTTGAAAAGATCAAAGTGCATTATCTTCAAGAAGTCTTGTATTCATCTTAAAATTCAGTTCATTGAATTCACAATCGTGAAACTTAACTTTAATGGAATAAATTACAGTAAGTTTTTCAAAAGTTGGATAATGTTATAAAAATGGAATTTTTTAATTAAAATCATAAATTCAAAGATTAGCCTCTTCCATACGACTGGTTCAGATGGTGCTGTAGATTTAGGTTAGAAAGGATTACGAAAATTAACTTTTTCGGACTTCAGTACAAAGTTTCTTCTACTCAAGCAGTCAAAGTGTGAGTAAATATTGAGAAAATGGATAAACTGTCTAAGAGAGAGAGAGGGATGTGAAGAAATGAGCGCACACACAAGAGAATATAGCAATCCATTATAAAAAATCATATATACATAGTCTTTCCAAGAATCCGCAATAAATTCCAAAAATTGTTCTTATATTTTGTATGTGTTTTATATTTTCATCAATAAGTTTGTTGCTCCGGGATCATTTTCAAATTAATTTCTGGCGTTAAAGCATGCTGTTATTTTGTTTCAAAGACATTTTGCTTTATCACAAAAGGAAATTCTGCAATATAGACAATAAATTTAAAAAAACATGTATTCGTTCAAAATGTTTTGACCGAAAGGAACAACTTCACTAAATGTACATTCTAATATTACCCTTAGCTACGCAATTATTTTCGAATTAAGTCGTTTAATAACTTCTATGATTGCCTTTTCATCGTCAATAATAGTTGTCCAAAGCCTTTAATTAAATTCGGATTCATCATTATTTGGGGATGAATTCTGTCTTTATTGATAAGGACACTTCCCTACATATCTCCTAAATAATAATATATCGTTAGTGTTGAGCATTAGGAATAGTAAAAGAAAATGATCTTGTAGACGTAAAAATAAATGTTTCTAAAATGCAAAATTTAATATTTTCATAAATGATTTCAATTCTGTTACATTAAAAAAACAAATAAAAATTCAATTTGATATGTATTAGAATAGCTGATATCATATATATATTATAGAATTTTTTTAAAAATCTTTGTATTAAGAAATTGCAAAGTTCTACAAATTGGAAGTTATAAATAAAATTCCAGAATTTAGAGGAAGTCTAAATATAAAGATTATTCAAAATTTAGAAAAATAAATCCAAGAAATTAATATAAATTATGGGTTAATTTTTCTTTACCATATATTTTTTCATGGTTTGGAAATTTTCTTACAGCTTTTCAATAAATGCAATTAGAATATGAAATTATTACCATATTCTCGGCGATTCCTATTCACTTAATGTATACAATTCTTCCTCACGTAACACACGTTAAATTTGGGTGGCAATTTAATATAGATTTTTTTCACTGAGTAGAATAAGCATCGTGCAATTAGATTTAAAAGAATCTGTGTATTTGCGTCTCCCATGTGACAGTGAAGTTCCTAGTCTTGTCTTTACTGTAACAGAAGAATAAATTGCACTCTCTGGGCTCATCTTCTTGAAAACAATTCTTTATTGTTGAAAGATACAAATTCTCATAATCTACACTATTAAAATTCGACTGTATGTGTGTATGAATGTATGTCCGGCTATTTGCCCACGAACTGCTGAACGGAGGAAAGAGCGGAAAGTACAAAAGATGGGAAATAATCCAAGGAATCCATTTTGGCCATTTAAATTCCGAAATATTAATTATTAAATTAAATTATTATTATTAAATTCCGGCTTCGTGAGAAAATACCTGGACGTACATACGTACACACATACAGAAGAATTTTAATACTGTAGATATCACATTCACTTGATATGAAATGACTTATTTATACCGAAATATCTATTATAATTAACAGAAGAATAAATTGCACTCTCTGAGCATCTTCTTAATTGCACTCTCTGAGCATCTTCTTAATTGCACTCGCTGAGCATCTCTCTGTCATCTTCTTAAAAACAATTCTTTATTGTTAAAGGATACAAATTCTCATAATAATCACAATAAAACTTTTGATAAAATAAGATTTAGAATTTTATACTTTGTTACAACAATCCTGAGAATATATCGCATACATCGTCCTCATTCAGGCAGAAGTCACGAAGTCCGAAACTGTAGTTTCGAGATCTGGTCAGTTTAAACTTAATTAATTTCGAGTCGTTATGAAAAATAGCAAAAATTATTTTACAGATTTCTAGCTCCTGCGGTTCATTTACTAAGGTTTAGATAACACGCTTCTATCTCGAAATAATTAATTACAAATCTAATTGAATGTAGTGGACCGTCAAAAGATTTTTTTTGACTTAGTAACTTCTCCTTAAGCGACAACGATATTGCATCATATCTACTAATAATAAAAAGAATGTGTGTGTGTCTGTGTGTTGGAGCTCTACAGAACAGACCGCTTGACCCAGAGCTATGAAATTTGGCACAAACATACTTTGGAGGGTGGGAATGTGCACGTCGGAGCCCTTTTTTGAAATTTTAATTAATTAAAAATTAAGCGAAATTCTGGCGTTTTTCCTTAATAACTTCCAAAAGTATTACTTCAAAATAATCATTTTCACGTCGTCTGAAAGTGCAAAAATTTACCTTTTCGGTTATATCAATAAGTTCTCGAACAATTTTTTCCTTAATTTTTTTTAATTTTTAAAAACATTTTTGGCATAATTTATAACAATAATTTTCATTGTTGTAACTTAATTCAAACCGTTTCCATTGTTTAAACTATTATTTAAATGCGTGTTTCTCTTTCACTGTTGAAATCTGAGGATTAATATTATTATTATTTTATATTATTATTATTTTCTTTAATATTTTATTTCATCAAAATTTTTGTGGAACCTGTAAACCAAGCTCTCTGTGATATTACCTATATTAAGAAATATATCTAGTAAGCTGAATGATTATTGTTGCCATTTTTTCAATCTTTTTCAGCATGTTTTGATCCAGCTAACATCCAGATGGCCATAAAATGTGCTGCGCCATTTTGATGTTCAAGTGAAATGCATATTTTGCAAGAGGAAAAAGAAAAGATGGCGCCGACAACGTGCAATGACATGTTACATAACATGGTCAGTTGTATGACTATAAGAGCATTCGTGTAGATAATAAGCAAAACAGGTGCAAGGCCACTAAAAGAACATAGGTTAAATATCTACCGCAATAACGGCCTTATTCATCTATGGTTAAACCATGATCAGGGGTTAAATGATGGTTCTGCTATAATAATGCGAATGGTGACCGAAATGCATTGCCAAATGTATACTTTATTGGGTTGCTATTTTGGCATGGTATCTCAATTTCTCTGTTGTCGGCGATTTTTAAAATTACCCTCAGCCTTCGAGCCAAACGAGTTTCTCGCCAACTCACCAGTTAGGGTATACATCCAGCCGATCATTTGGTCAGCATTCGCTTGTTCGTGTAAACTCCCTTTTAACCGCTGATAGGATTTAAGCATGGATGGTGAATAAGGCCGTAAGAAGTTTAAAATCACGTTGTTAAGAGAACTATGAATATAAAATGATGTAAGATTCAATTGGAATCATATTCCCGGCCAAAAGGCTGGTCGCCGAAGGCGGCTAGTTTTAAATAGAGTTTATTTAGAATTCATGTTGGCAAATTAAAAAAAATTATCAGCATTTTGATATTTATAACTCTTATGTTGAAGTTGAAATTACAACACAAATCTATAAGATTCTGTGAATAAAGAATTTTAAGTTATTTTTTTTAAAATACGGACACTTGCATCAACTAATCTTTACCATATATCATAATCTATACTATATTTCCTCGTCTGTATTAAAGAAACCAGATAAGAATTACCCATGGAAAAGTTTTGAATTGAAGAAGCGTTGGATCACAAATAATTATTAAACGCCGACTCATGTAAATTTCTTTCACTCTCCAAGCTTACAGTTCCATGTTCTTTACACAACAACATCAAAGGCATACTCAGGACTTCTTTTGTTGATACTTCATCAATTAAATTTGACAGGTCCTTCCTTTGGATGGCACAACCTAAGCACATAAAAATGAATTCCCGCAGTGGGGAGAGTATGTATCTCCAAAGGAACGGCACCATTGTGTAAAGGAGACTTTCCTCCTTTATATTTTCGTACCTTTCATCGGCAAACACAAAGTGAGGACACGCACTGAAAGAAAGGATGGGAGAATTGTGCTGAATCCTTGGAAATTAATGTCACTGAGAAAGAGGGAGTAAAAAAGAGGACACAATTGTAGGAAAGGGAGCGGAACAAAAAACCATATTTTCTGTTCTCTCCGAAGCAGAAAAAGAGGAAAGAAAAGAGTTTGAAGAAAAGTTTCGTCTGTCACCTCGGATGATGGATCACCGATATGAAAGCTTATGTAAATGCTAGACTGAAATAGATCTGCGCACGCCTTGTGAGAAAGAAAAGAATGGAATTTACTCATCGCCTAATCTTTTCGAATTTGGAATTTCGCGTTATTTTATTTACTCAGTGAGATGAAAACTTATCTTGAATATCCGACATGAATTTGGTAATTTAAATCAAATAAACCATGCTCCAATGCAGGGTTTTTTTTCGTTGAACGTTTTTTCCATTGAACAATATCTGTCAAGGATTATTGGTATAAATTGATGGGGAAATGAATATGTTTCGAAAATTTATTACGCCGTCTAGAATTAAAATCTTGCAAGTTCGTTTCTGAAAAGTTATTTTGTAACTTCTTGGAGCATGTATAATTTCTGGAATGCTTGTCTAAGAGATAGAAGGTTGATTTTTTACTTTCTCGTATACGAAGTATACAAAGAGAAAGTATTGTAATCGTCAAAAAATTCGAACTCGAGATTTTGACGAATCTCCACGTTTTAGACCTCCCTGAGTCCGAAAAACACAATTTTGGAATTATATGTGTCTGTGTGTGTGTGTCTGTGAACACGATAACTCAAAAACTGTTAGAGCTACGGGGATGAAATTTGGTATATTGTCATTAAACATAATTAGTAGGTTTCTATCAAATTTTGGACAAATTCCGTCAACGGGAAGTCTGTCTGTCTGTATGTCCGAAGTCATGCGAACACTATAACTCAAAAATTTGAATTGCTAGATGGATACAATTTGGTACACAGTTTTATCGTCATGAATGTAGGTCCTTATAACATTTTGGGCCAAATCCGTCAAAGGGTTGACTGTCAGTCGGTCTGTATAATGTACTATTGAAGCCAATCCGTTATCTCCACGCGCATACGCACTGGAAGCAATCTTCTGTTCACGCGAAAGGGGCGAATTACGTCAGTTTGTCCTTGAGACGACAAGAGTGAAACCTAGCAGTGCGCGATAGATGCGTTTTAATCGGTACGCATCGCTTTGAATTTGATTCTTCACCTATATATTTTTCAATCAGAATAATGAAAACCCTTCTGATAGTCATTAGTTTCTGGATAACAGTAGGTTCGAATTTTTTTAGCCACGCGGGGGAAGGAGAAACGGCACCTGTTTGGGGAAGTATACGAGAAAGTTTAGGGGAGAACACTCCCGCTGGTTTGACGTAGATTTACGTCTCTCCATAGGGGTCTAATGGTGTGTCGGGAAAGGAAAAAATTATGACGCTTTTCGTGGTATTTTTAAACGCATATAGCTCCTCAACTAAATAACATAGAGAGTTGGTTTTAGTTTCCTTTAACAAAGAAAGGTGGAAATGGAAGATTGCAAAAAGGATTTTAGAATTTGAAATTGTGGTTTAGTCACAGTCGAGCTTCAGATTTGGTGAAAATCACTAAAACTTTTGATGACGTCACAGCGACCGATGGCACTCAGACTATCCAAGTACATTTGGCAATTCATTCATCGATCTTACGTTCACGCGAAATATTACTCGAGAATTGTTGAATGACATCAACTTTCGTGGCAAAGTTAAAAGCTTATAGCTCCGCAATCAAATAACATAGAGAGTTAGTTTTAGTTTCATTTAACAGAGAAAGGTAGACATTGAAGATTGCGGAAATAGTTTAAGAATTTGTAATTATGGTTTAGTCACAGTCGAGTTACAAATTTAGTGAAAATCACGAGGAATTTTGATGACGTCACAGCGACCAATGCACGCGCACGCATCGGTTGTGAGCGGTATATTAACTGGATTTTAATAGATTAGTAATTAATTGATTCAGATTAATTCATTTAACAGAGGAAGGTCATACAGCGTAGGGAATAGGTCAAAGTCACATAGAGCTACTTTAGTCACAGAAAATCACAGTTGAGTATTATTAGATTGATTAATTGTCCTTAATTAATTATTATTAACAATTGTTGATTTAATTGAGCTGTCCTTTCCTTCGACTTAATTGAGTCGAGTTGGTTTTCGTTTCATTTAACAGAGAAAGGTCATAGAGCATAGGTCATAGGTCAAAGTCACATAGAGCTACTTTAGTCACGTAGAGCTACTTTTACATAGAGCTACTTTCACATAGAACTGCTTTCACATAGAGCTACTATAGTCACATAAAGCTACTTTAGTCACATAGAGCAACTTTAGCCACAGAAAGTCACAGTTCAGTAAGGTAAGTAAGTCTACGCCCCTCAATCCCAGCGGCCGTTTCGCAGAGACAGCCTCCTGTTCTTCTCCCGCCATTTTAAAAATTTGCATTGAAAATCCATTTTTTTTATTTAACAACATGTCTGATTTACAGATGCTGAAACTTTTACACATTCCTAAAATGAATGGAAGGCAATCTGATTTAACCTTCTGCTTTGATAACCTTCTTCTGATTCTTTATAGAAAGATTATGTAAAATATTATTCACAATTTTTTTAAAAAATGGAACAACTAATTGGCCGAGAAAGTTGAATGAAAATAATGCATGAGTTATTAACTCTGGAATATAGTGCTGCAAGCCTATCATTTTGCATAAGTATCGTTTTGAATAAGGAAAATCTAGAATTTGTGGTATCTGGATAACCCAACAAACGTATATAAAATTGAGATAACTCGGATTTAATTTCTCAGACACATTTCTAAAATTAAAAAAAAATTTAAAAATTCTTTTGAGATTATTCTTTGTTTACTTCGTCTTTACTTGGGCTTTTTCGAGTTACGACAGGATTTCTTTGACGAAAGTCAAGCTTCTAACAGAAAAATTGCCCAAATTTTTGTAACCCAGCTTTTTAATTCTAATTTTCCAAATTTTTGTAACCCAGCTTTTTAATTCTAATTTTCCAAA
>BGPR01001458.1:121865-139889 GCA_013235015.1 Araneus ventricosus | reverse complement strand
GGAATTTATTGCGGATTCTTGGAAAGACTATGTATATATGATTTTTTTGTAATGGATTGCTATATTCTCTTGTGTGTGCGCTAATTTCTTCACATCCCTCTCTCTCTCTCTCTTAGACAGTTTATCCATTTTCTCAATATTGTACTCACACTTTGACTGCTTGAGTAGAAGAAACTTTGAACTGAAGTCCGAAAAAGTTAATTTTCGTAATCCTTTCTAACCTAAATCTACAGCACGATCTGTACCAGTAGTATGGAAGAGGCTAATCTTTGAAGTTTATTATTTTAATTAATAAATTCAATTTTTATAACATTATCCAACTTTTGAAAAACTTACTGCAATTTATTCCATTTAAGTTAAGTTTCAGGATTGTGAATTCAATGAACTGAATTTTAAGATGAAGGCAAGCTTTACTTCTTGAAAATAATGATAATAGAATAATAACGAGAAGATAATGATAATAGAATAATAGTGAGAAGATAGTGATAATAGATAGATAAGAATAGGATTTCAATCGAATCTTGCATCGTTTATTCATGGTTCCCTTTACAACGTGATTTTAAAACTTCAGATTGTGGTAGATATTTAACCTATGTTCTTTTAGTGGCCTTTCACCTGTTTTGTTCATTATCTACACAACTACACAAATGTTCTTAGCGTCAAATAACTGACCATGTTATATAACATCTAATTGCACGTTGTCGGCGCCATCTTTTCTTTTTCCTCTTGCAAAATATGCATTTCATTTCAGCATCAAAATGCACTTTGATCTTTTCAAGAATGCGGCAGGAACAATATACTACTTTAGTTGTCACATATCCTATTATTTAAAAACTCCCGACTTAGAAGAACCGTAAGAATACTTTTTGAAGGCTATATTTTATGTCATACGTACATAAAAGTTTATTTTCCGAGACTCTCATTTAAATTTCTTCCGAGTAGCGTAGACACCCCCTGTGCTGATGTGGCTCGTCTCATGAATAATTCAGAATATGAGTTCAATTTTTTTAAAAGTAAGCGTTTTTACATTGCTTTCATGAGCAGACTGCGGGCAATAAAATAGGCCCTCAGTGAAATTGACTGACCTCGGCAGGAATTTTGATGGTACAAGGATATTTGAAAATTATACTTTAGAAACCGTATCGTCGATGAATTATTTTAATTTCTATCAACAACTAAAAGCTTTACTTATATGTCATACTAGGCGAAAACCCGGCGTTGCTTGGGATCCATATTTTTTCATATACCGACTCCTGTTCATTTTTCCCTATAAATATTGTAACTAACTTTCTCCTATAAACCTAACTCTTCTTTAGTCCTTTCTTATTGAATTAAAACTTTCAAATAAAACCTTTTTATCACCTTATTAGAGTATGGTTTGAATGAAGATGCGAGAAAATTTTAAAAATAACATTTAATTTAGACAATATATAGTTCAATAACTAATACAGTTTCACAATGAAAAAATATACTTATACTGTATATCTGGGTTACTGCGAGACTTCTAAATAAAATGCTTTACAAATCAGATACAGAAAGTCAAATTCGCTCGAGAGCAATTCTCACTCGAAAGAACTTCGCCTCCCATTCTCTTCTTTTTGGTGTTTGAGTGCCTGACCGGAAGCATCATTCCTTCATTTTCTCCCTAGGCACTCTCCCTTAGGTAGGAACGGGACTCGGTTAACCTTTAATGGCTTTACATACTGACAGTGGCGTACGGAAGATAAGTGGTGCTCGGGCCATACTATGGTTTTTTTCTCCTCCACCCCCTCATCATAATAGGCTTAACTTGCGTAAACGGCGCTCTGGATATGGCATTTTTCGACTCCTTATTGTATTTGACTTTAAAAAGTGACTCAAACATATTAACGTTTTGTTAACATGGCCAGTGTCACAACGTGGATAAGTGGCGCCCAAGGGATATGATTTTTTTTATCCCAATCGTCAATTGCTTTGCAAACGCAAATGGCCCTCGGGGCCTGGTATTATTTTTACGCCGACCTATCATATTTTGATTTAAAAACTTGTATAATTGCAGTAATGTTTTGTCTTCATGGAGCCCCTAAAAAAAATTGTATAATTGCAGTAATGTTTTGTCTCCATGGAACCCCTAAAATAACTCGTATAATTGCAGTAATGTTTTGTCTCCATGGAGCCCCTAAAAAACTTGTATAATTGCAGTAATGTTTTGTCTCCATGGGGCCCCTAAAAAAACGTGTACAATTGCAGTAATGTTTTGTCTCCATGGAGCCCATAAAAAACTTGTATAATTGCAGTAATGTTTTGTCTCCATGGCGCCCCTAAAACTGGCATCTGCTACATCTATACTTTACTTACTCCCCGGTCGCTACGCCGACGTTTCACACTGATTAGGATTATTTGAAAGTTTTTGAAATTTCAACGAAACATCGCGTAGTTACTAAACTAACGTCATTGGATGTTTGAGTGCATGTTAAAAGCTACGAAATAAAAGCGGAAGTTAAGTGCATGCTGCGAAATAACAGCGGAAGTAAGAAGTCTACCTTGATCGAAAAAAGCAATATTTTCTTAACTTAAACAATGGTAAAGACACGTGAATAAAGGATCTAATGAAACAATAAATTGTTTTAAATTTGATTTTATAACAATAAAAGCATAAAGTTACAATTTGAGTTTAAAACGAATTTTGAAATATTAATTGCAGTTAGAGGAAAAATTGTACAGCAATTAAATTGGTATCATTGAAAAGATAATATTTTGCTCTTTAAGGTGATGTAAAAATAAGTTTCGCACAATAAGTATTTCAGAAGTGATTGGCGAGAAACGTCTAAAAATAGCTTAATTTTGTTATTTAATTAAATAAATAAAAATCTAATTCGAATTTTAAAATAATTTTTACGGCGCTGACTCCCTCTTGTGCTAATTCATCACTGTGCCAAATTTGGTCACCGTAAGACCAACGGTGTGGGCGTGCATAAAGAACCAAAAAACGAACACACAAACATACTTTCCTCAACCAATTCTAAATACATCCAGAAATTTAGCAGTCATCGAAAATTTGTATTTTTTCGTTGTTAAAATATTTTCTTTAGTTACCTTTTCTGTAAAAATATGAAATGAATATTATTTCTTAACGATATTAATTGATCTTTGAATTGTTTTCAAATGCAGTGTATATGAAAATTATATGGTAGAATCCGTTTTGCGGATGAAGCATTACTTATGAGCATTACTTATATGTCAGACTCAACCAATTCTAAGTGATATAAATTATAAACTCTCTAGGGGCTATCTTATTAAAACCAATGTTTATAGAGTAAAAATGTAGAATTTTTGAGAAATGGGTACATTCTACGGCAATTTATTCCATTTTAAATGGTAACGTATTGTGCTACAGAATTCGGGTTTTTTGTATCGTTTTCCTCCCCCTAAATTGTGTTATAGAAATTGTTTTGCTGTTGTTCTTCTTTTTGTATTTTTTAGATATTTTTTTCCTGTCGCTCTTTTCTTGTCCCATGTCCTTCCAACTGGTTCAGTTGCTGTAATAGCATCAGGCACTTGGACATGAGGCAGCGTTCTTTCTCTCTTTTATAAATTATATCTCAGACTTTTCTAAATTATTCTTTTAATTATATATCAGACTTTTTTTACAATTTATTTACTATTTATTAGATTTTATTAATTTTTCATTTTTTATTTATTTTATGCATGTTTCTTTACTTATTACGCTTATTTGTATTTATTTATTATTTATCTTTGAAATTACTTATTATGTTTGCTGTTTGCATTTTATTATATTTATATTCACATTTGTATTTTGTATTTTATTACTTTTATTGTATTATTTTACTTATATTTTTGTATTGTATTACCTAATTTTTTTGTATTATAGTATATTCTATTATACTGTAGTGTATTAATTTGGTATCTGAATTAGAATTTTTCTTCCCACCGACTCGTGACATGTCTACATCTCCGGGTAAGCAGGGGCGGCGTGGGCAATAAAAGAAATTGTTACGTATTAGGATTTTAACTGGTGTGGTTTCTTCTTCATTTTCCTTCAAAAAATTAGTAACATCTTTTAAATGATCCATTTTACAGGGTGGTCATAAATTATTGGGCCCATTTTAAAAATTAAAAAAAAACTATTAATGTCACAATTATGTTTTTTTTTAATGAGACCGTATTTCAAAAAGTTTTTTCAGATAGGTGACGCGTGGTCCAAGTGGTCGTAAATTACTAGACACGTGTTTGAAAGCCATTATCTGGGAAACTATTAAAGCTAGAAGAAAAATAAAAGCATGTGTTTGTAAGGAATTTTACTGTCGTTAATTTGTTAAATCAATTGTAATATGAAAACTAAATCTAGATATTCTAAAAAAACTGAGAAAAGGAAATCAAAAAACGTGCATTGGCTTCTACTGATCTGTAGCCATTGCATATGGAAATCTCTCTGTAACAAATTTAAAACGCCGTACTGGTACGCTATCTATCTGGAAAAAAACTTTTTTTCATTTGCTCTCTCATATAAAAAACGCAGCTGTAACATTATTGTTTTTTAAATTAATTTTTGAAATGTGTTCATTTATTTAATGCTGCTTTCATTAAGCAACACGCTACGGTGATATGATTTAGTTTGTTAGGATTAATTGGCAAACATTAAGAGGCTCCTAAAATTAAGTTAAATGGAAAAGGCGATGTTCAGAAACGGCATTCCATTTTTTAAACCCCAGATACCTTAATTGTTTTGAATTATTTCATTTGAGTAAACAATAAAAGACACGAAAATGATACTTCCAGAAATAATATTTTCTGGTTTAAGCTTATAACCTTTGAAGGTTTCAATATCTAAGAAACGTCGTCGTTCCATCTGTCATCTCGCGTCTGACGTCTCCTGTTTTCATCATAATTTCGGCACAGAGGGTAAATTATTTTACTCACTCTAGTTTCTTTTGGATTTTTATTTAGAGTTTTTGCCTCTTGATTTTTCAAAATGTTTCTCGTTTTGCGGTTGGACAGAGTTCAGGCCACAAAGGCTATACTTTTGATTTATAATCTTACCCTTGACAGAAAATTTTGTCCATTTTAGAATTCCTATGGTGAATGGTCTTTGAAAAAGTTGGATATTCGAGTTTTTATCCCTTCCTTCCATTTTGAATAATCTCTTTTACATTCTAAATTCTATTTTACGTGTTTTAAATATTAATTGTAATTTTTTGTTGGTGCAATCACTTGATGCTGTTGCGTTGAGCACGCAAAAAGGTGTATTGTTATCGTTTTTCGTTTAAATCTTTTGTTCCTTATTTATACTTTTTAACATTTTAATTTATATTTCTATTATTATCAGTCGTTGTATAGACATATTTTTACCCAAGTTTATTCTTCGACTTTGTATTGTGACTTCTTTTTTATTATGATTCACAGTGGTAATTTTTGATGTGTCACACATTGTCCATTGAAACCCATCTGAACCGATATATACGATTTTGAGATCAGATATAGAGTTTTTCCAGGATATGATAAAAAAAGCCATTAAACAAAAATGATCACTTAGGAAAGCCATTAAGATCTATAACTTTTCAGACAATGTAGTTTTTATTGCCCACAGAAAATTTTAGAATGGGATTTCAAGACATTCAGTATCGATTCAAAAACTATAATGGGAATTTCTCAATTCAGAATGAGAAGAAAACCATTGGTCATGAAAGATTCTTTATACTATCCGCAACAATGATCCAATCATTTTCAAACGATTTCTGCTTTTTTCAGAACCATTTAATACCTTACAGAAAACAACTCATTTTAACTTTCAAGATAAATCTTATGTAGAGTTTTCTTTTCGATAAAAAAAGTTGTTAATGAAAATCGCGTAAAACTTGCTTCATATGCGCTAACGTGTTAAATTCTATGTTACGCATTAATAGTTATAAGTACATTTTCTTCTATATGAATATATTTGATACTTAAAAATTACTCTGCCTACTGTCTCTCCGGCACAGGGTTGCCAGATTAAAATTAGGCCAAACCTTCTTAAAAATAAGGCCAAAAAAGGCCAAATATGATAAATTGATTGACAACGTCATTTGCTATTATAGAAAAAGCTACCCTTCATGAAAATGAATCCCACTTGATAGGCATATGCTCAATGTTCTATTATTAAACTAAAATATAAGTGAAAGAAATTCAAAACATCCATGTTCTATTCAGGAGCTATTTCGTTTCACAGCTCATTATATATCATTTGAAATGTGTAATATCAAAAATTTATTAAAACACAATAGAATAAGTAATTAAAAATTGTTCTAAAAGCCATTAACGAAAATAAAGCCAAAAAAGGCCAAAAATGAATTTAAGGCCAAATGAAAATTCCTAAGGCCAAGGGCTTTGAAAAAGGGCCTATATAATTCTATAATTTGGCCTTAAAAAGGCCAATATGGCAACCCTACCCGGCACGAGAACTCTGCTCGCCGAGTTGTCTCGTTGATGGCGGTCGCTATAGCAACTGGTTATTGTAGGAAGAATCCATTTCGAGTAGGTAGAATTTCACGAATGATGTACTCTTTTTACCGCAGAAAAGTGCTTACAACATATACACCATTCACACATGCTTTGTAAGCAGGGTCGGTGTGGACAATAAAAAAAAGTGTCGCTAAGATTAAAATAAAACCCCGACTTCCTTCAGAATCCACCTATTCGAAATGGATCTCCCCTAACATAACCAGTTGCTAGAACAACCGTCGTCAACGAGACAACTTGGCGAGCAGAGTTCTCGTGGTGGACAGACAATATAAGCTACTCAATAAGCAAGCTTATTAAAAAAAAAAATATTTGATAGGATTTGTTTCCGACAATCTTGAAATCCATTAATCATAATAGTTGCTTTAGGAAGTTTAATTATCTATTATTACTTTAAAAACATTATTTTTTGCTAGCAGTAATCTCACGCCGTTTCCAATGGCATAATGACTTCAACAAAATAAAGAAGCCCAAAGTTCTGAAAATGAAACCAAAATATATATATATGATTTCGCCCTCGATTTTTAGTTAATATACACGCAGTAACTTTCTTATAACTAAAGATATCAGCATATATGCGCGACTATCAAACGTATAAAACAAATAAATCAAATGATTCTTGGATCAGTAAAATGAAGTAATTAAGATTAGCTGACGCAATAAAATGATCGAGAGTATGACGCGACTTTCGCTTGATACCGCCAGCCAATCGGATAGTAGAAATGCATTCTGGGAACTCAGAGTAACCTGACGAAAGCTTCGTCGATTCGGATATGCGAGAGAAAATGTTTTGAACTGATGAATAAAAAAATTCATAGAAAATCGGAGGAAAAAAGATATTGTAACCATTCTTGTTTTA
Organism: Araneus ventricosus; assembly: GCA_013235015.1. Taxonomy (NCBI): domain Eukaryota; kingdom Metazoa; phylum Arthropoda; class Arachnida; order Araneae; family Araneidae; genus Araneus; species Araneus ventricosus. The sequence continues at coordinate 132,535 of BGPR01001458.1, read as the reverse complement.
AAACAGGGATAAATATTCCGGTCTATTCCTAAAAAAATGAAAATGATAGCGGTATTGGTCGGATGCACGAAAATAAGTTTTGAAAGTTTAAAATATAAATGAAAAGTGACTATTATTTAAACATTTCTCAAAATTCAGTAAATTATATTAAAAATTCAAAACAAACTTCATTAGAACGATAATCGTTTGTTCTATCCGATGGTGTGTTGATTGTTTTTCAACGATCATTAGAAAAGATTCTACAGCCGTAGAATGACCCAAAACCAAACAAAACATTAAATAAAAAAATTTCTAGATTAAATTTTAAAATTCTGGATTCGAGGTGCATTGAGTCACCATTACGACTACCTGTGTGCCATATTTCATGGCTGTAAGTGCTATATATCCGTCTGGACATCGCACACAAACATTGGCTTTTATAAGTATAGATAAAACACAATAAGATGATATTTCGAAGCATTCAAACTCTGTCTATGGAAATGCGTACATTGTATGGGAAAAAAATATAGAAAATTTCTCAATTTAATAGACAAAAACTGCATCTTTAGGCACATGAAAAGAAAAAGGACCAAATAAGTCTTTTGAGACGGCGATGACACATTTAGCATTAACTTATAACATCGTTAATACTTCCTTAGAAGTCTGATGTAACATTATTATTCTAATTAGATTAATTTAACATTTACAGCTTGTCATTTCAGAGCAACAAATTTGCATCATTTCCGGCGTAAATATATGAAGCAATTAATCCATTTCGTATTGTGTGGAGCATCTTTAATAGAGATGGCACTCGTTGTTAACCTAAAATAGTTCATTTCAATTTAGACATAACTAATTAAAATGATGCAGATTATTTCATGTAGATAAATGTTACAATAACTACACCCAATCCATAGCCGCTAGGGAAATCTTACGCGCAAAGGCAGCGCGTGCTAACAGGAAGTGTCGCATCGTAAAAAGAGAACACTACAAAAACGCGGTGAGCTTGAATACTTTCGGAAAAGGGGAAAGTCCAGAATCGGGACTATGGAAACTGTGAAGACTCTTGCCAGTTTTAAGTTAAAATATAAGTACTTTTGTCATTGGATGGAAGTAGAAGTAATGCGCTTATAACTGAAAACTAAGCTGCATTAAAAATGGTTTATTTTAAAATAAGAAAAATTCTAAATACATACAATATTTTTTTAAAAAAATAATTCATCCATTTGCAGTTTAACAATAACCGCAGTCGTTTAAACAGAGGTTACTTGTGGCTATATAAGTACAGGATCCGTTTCCCTTGTTGAATATCATTTTTAATCAATACGACTGTAGACAAAATTTATTCTGTCCCTCCGCAAAAATATCTGCTCGATATACGGAACTTTAATATTTCCAGTGATAGCATATATTGTTCTTGAAAAATCAGTGTATCAATAAAAATAGTATAATAAATATCCATTCAAAACATAGCTTTCATAGAAATTCACGGAAACATTAATTAGTTCTTTATTTTTTATTTGGAGATTGTAGGGGCATTTGGTGTTTTGAAATTTTTCCGGATGTCAGAAGAGGCTAGAACAAAAATAATTATTCCCCAATTATTGTGTTCTCCAATTACTGTGTTCTCCAATTATTGCGTTCTCCAATTATTGTATTGTGTTTAATTTATTTTGTTGGAATCCTTAAACTTGTCGCCGAGGTGAATTTCGGGTAATGATTGACTGGTTACCCAATTGCCCGAACAAATTATGTTTTGTCAGAGATTTGCAGGACTTTCGTTTGAAATCACACCGAATTGATTTTTTATTAAAATAAATTTTTAGATAAAACAGGTTTTTTTAAAATATTTTAGGATCCTATTAGGGATGTTTAAACTGGGAGTAATGATGCATCTCAAAAGTTCCTCTCACATCGTGAAACTTGATTTTTCATTGACTACAATTGACAACAGAAACACAATTCTATTCCCTGAAATCCAGTCATATCCTCTAGAACTGTGAATACTTTTCTTCACCGACGATTATAAACTCGTGAATATCCTCTAAAATCTCTCTATACGCTCTCGATCTGTGTATACTTTCTTTACAGATAATTATGGACCCGTGGCTATCCTCTAAAATCTATCTATACGCTCTCGATCTATGTATACTTTCTTTACAGATAATTATGGACTCGTGACTATCCTCTAAAATCTATCTATACGCTCTCGATCTATGTATACTTTCTTTACAGATAATTATGGACTCGTGAATATCCTCTAAAATGTATAAATACGCTCTCGATCTATGTATACTTTCTTTACAGATAATTATGGACCTGTGTCTATCCTTTAAAATTTCTCCATATGCTCTCAATCAATGTATACTTTCTTGTCAGATAACTATGGACTCGTGACTATCCTCTAAAATCTAGCCCTATGCACTTGACCTATGTACAGTTTACTTTATGTGAAAGCCATACTACCATAATCAAATAAGTTAATAAATAAACAGTAAAATTGAATGATGGATTTCAAGCGTAAATGTGTGTTTTTAATTGCCGAATAACATTTTTAACCACTTCGCCATTTATAAAACTCCTTTAAGTTTTAAAAACAATTGCTATAAAATACGCTTTAAAATTATGCAAAGAGTTTAGGTGGGAATCCAGTACTTTTCAAACTTGCTATTGTTGTTCGTGAGAATGGCTTCATCTTTCACAGAACGCGTCCACTTATCCCAGCAAAAGGAACGGTGCGTTCTGACAACAAGTACATTTTAACCGGCAATTTTTCCAAAACCGACGCGATTTACAGTTGCTCTTAGCGATATTTAATTTCCTTAAATGCAGTATATCCGGTAATTAATCAAACAAGCAGAGTGTGACATGCATAACTCTCGTCTGCAGGGGTGCAGGAAGGGGTGGTTGGAGTTGTTAAAAGGGGATCACCCTCCAGGCACACATGTTAATCGAATGTCAGGAATGGCGGCCACAAAAGAAAATGCACTGTCAAATTCCCAACCACTCCATGCAGATAACGAACTTCATTAATCAAATTTCAGGCATTAATTATAATTTGGTACGTACTGGGAGTTAAGTGACAGGGAACGTTAATTGTTTGGTTGTTGTCGTTTTCTTGGTTGTTGTGTTGTCACGGACTTGTTTTATCAGGTTTCCCTCAGGGGGATTTAGGGGCTGCGGTGAGGATTTTGGTTGCTAATTATGATGGCAGCTGCGGATGAAAAATGCATTCTGCTAGTGTGCAAATATTGTTGCGGAATCTTTGCCCTTGTTATGTGCAAAGTAGACTTCGTGTCAATGGATCTAAAATTATTAAAAGAACACTACGACGTACGAAAACGTATATATATATATCTATCAGAACTCTGTTTTCTCAGAAATGAATCTCACGAATTTGGTCCACTGTTATTTTAAATGCAGCTGATCAACTTTGATATCTGTTTCCTCAGAAATGAATCTCACGGACATGGTTCACTTTAGCTCTGAATTCTCCAATGTTTGTAATATTCTTTGATAAAGCCTATTTTTGTTCGCTACACGTAATATTTTGTGTACATCTACACCAACTCACAATTTATTAAGAAGTAATCAAATGCCATGAATCCAAGCAATACATGTGACAATTTACATAAACAGGATTTTCAAATAATTTTAATGCTATGTAACTACGTATCTGGTTAACACTAACTACTCAAATCCCTAATATATCTTCCTAACTATCCGCAAGAGGCCGTCAGTTATTTACATTACTAATATTTCATTTATTTGCGCGTTTTAAGCAAACATATTTGCATTTGTGCAAGGATTGCCATGAGAAAACCAGAAATGCATGCAGAAGAATCGGAAACCGCATTTTCTAGAAATGGAAAGCTTCATTCCTGGATGGGATATTCCAAAGTTCTTTTGAAAGACGAGCGTTTTATGAATATTTCAGAAACTTTGGAAGAAGAAGGATTTGCATACGAAATCAGTTGATATGATGGGTTATACTTCCGAAAGCGTGTTTGATAAAGTTTTCTACGAAGGAGAAAACAATGTTTTTCCTTTTCATTTCGACTCATGGATGCGTGGATCAATGCATTTCAATGAAACGTGTTTGTGAGAGAGAATCAGAGTTGTGTAAAATTCATTGCGGGTTCTTAAATATTCAGATATCTGTGTTTCTCTTGTCTGATGCCATAAAAGTGCACGGAAGATCAATAAAACTTGATTGCTTGGCTGGTTTCATGAACACGATAGCTTTCGCGACCGCAAAAGACGGTTTCCATTTTTACGAAATGTCACCACACAATAAAACTATATATCAATATGCATATAAAATGTAAACAAGTTACTTTCTTGTATACAAAGTATCTTTTGTTGAATTTTTAAGATATTACAATAAAGAAAAAATTCTTAAAGAATTTTTGTGTGCATATAGCACAGTATGTAAGAAATATATTTTAAAAGCGCAACAAAATACTAATTCTAATGATTTCAGAGATATAATTAAATACAAAAGAGATAGGTTAATTCGCTTTAAAAGTTAAGCTTTCTAACCTGAAAGCTAAAAGATCAAAATAATTGAGAGCTTGGATGGTTAAAAACTAGGTTTCTAAAAATCTAAAACCATTTGCTTTGACACCAGGAAGAGAAGGGTCACTAACCAGTGGGGTTGATATAGACACAGAATAGCAAGTTTAATTTAATTATATCGACTTCTAGTTTTCTTGGCTACAAGAGGCTATTTGGGACGAACCTGGTAATTTTGAACCGTGCCAGATGACGAGGTGTCGACATCTAAGACGGCAACTACTATCAGAAGGGAACGACTATCACAAAGAAATCATACTCTCCCATGTATTGGAACGAAGTCAGACATCTACTTCAGGTGCTACTGAAATGCTATAAAGCTTAAAAACAATCAACAAGAAAAAATAGAAAAATTTAAAAAAAGAATCTTAACTTAAATTTTAAACTAGAACAAAAAAAAAACAACCAAAAATATTTTTATTTATAAACAATAAAATTTAATCAGTAAAATTTAGGAAAAAATCGCAGGAAATGAATACAAGGTTTGAGTAGCGCGCAATTGCAGCAGCAAAACAGAGAACAATGGTGATCAAGATAGCCAGAAGCGGTCAGATGTTGGGGTCGACACTCAAGGTGGCACCTTCCTCTTCACACTTCTGCACCACACCATCAGGAGGACATTTGGCCACCACTTATGATTTAGCGTACAACAGGAAACATACACTGCTGCTCTTCAATGGAATCAGGTTTCGAACCTAGAACCTTCCGGCCCCGAAACCGAGACCTTACGTTTGATGCAAAGACCACATACGAAATCCTTTTCGTCTATTATACGTTATATCTAGCTCGTTCTATTCATACGTTCACACACAGACAGGCTAGCATAGAAAGATACATCTAAAAATGCATTTTTGGGTTCAAGGAAGTTTAAAGCGTCGCATCAAAATCTCGAGGTCGAAGTTTTTGACGATTACAAAATCGAAATATCGATAAATTATCGAAAGAAAATGATTGTGCATTGACAGACAATCAGAGAAAAATATAATTTTTGGTGTTTTTCTGCGATAGTTATTTCCCTAACAAATGGTACTTCTCTGCTCTTAAAAGAATACTTCTGAGTAGTAATATGCTGGAGAATAGAACAGAGAACACTCTCGGTTTATTTCAAATGTGGTTACGTTATAAAATGTAATTACAAGTGCTCTCGATCAACGTTGCACCATACATAGAATAACACGAATTAAGATAAATATGGATAATATTCTTCATATTTTTTAATGAATTTTTTAAATTAAGATCTAAAGTTGGAACTATTGTTCTATGTCTGGAAAAAGGAAGGAATCCTGTTTTTCACAGGACACGGCCCATTTTCCTTGTACTTGAAAAGGTTTAACCTGGTCTGGACAGCAAATTGCCCATGTGGAAACATAAACGGCACTCCTTTGCATTATGCGACAGAGTGCATTCTGACTGCATCCTTCCACATGAATAAACCGGCACAGCAACATGAGCTAATCTGGTACCACAACGTCGCTTCCAACAAAGACTCCCGACTTAAAATCCAACGAGTGCTTCACCATCTTAATGATTTTTAAAAGCTTTTTCGAATAAATCCACGATCATTTTTCACTTCAAGCCTTTTCCATTACCTGCAAGCCGACAACGGAATTTTTTGCGCCCTCTTCGTCGAAGTGACAGCGCACCTGAACTATTATCCGCTGCCACACATAAGAACTTCCACTTTATGGAGAAAAAAACAATCAACAGATCAGACACACATGTGCTTTAACTCTCGCAGTTTAGTTTGTTCCTGTGGACTTCTTTATTTGATTAGTTTTTTTTCCTTCTCTCTTGTTTGTTGGTATTGTACACTTCATATTCATATTTCTTTCCTTTTTACAGTTTTTATTTGTATATGGTTTTATATGATATTACCCTTTGTTTCTTGTATATTATCCCAGATTTTTGGATTTGTATTTTTGTAACCTTTTCCATCTCTCTGCCTTCGCCATTATTTGCTAGACAGTTAAGGAGCGTCTTCCGATGTCTCTTCCACTCCATGTCCGCCACACTGTTCAAATAACCAAACGGTTATAGTCGCAGGGGCATGAAGTGGTTTTCTGTTTTGCTCTATGTCTGGAGATATAAAGTACTGTAAACAAGTTCTCTGACGCGAATGCTGTAGCATCCATTTTCATTGCGATACAAAATAACATTTAAATTTATAAGCCACATTATCATGCATTTCGTTCGACATAATTTTAATATGTTGAATGTTTTATGCATTTTGTAGTAATGGCTAATTGGATTATTCAGATTTTCATTTAGTTTTATCATTTTTATGCTTATACTGCAACTTCAAAAATTTACAGATACAAATGGAAGCTGTAAATTCGAAATTCTTCAAGTATAAGTTTACTTATTAAAAGATATTTCCGACTAAGCTATGATATTTCATATTTCTTCCATTTATCACGTCACTTTTTGAATTACAAATGAGATTCTTCCACCTTTACACCTAGAACAAAATTTCACGGCAACAAAAACACAAAACGGCAGCAAATCCTATTACCAACCTCAAAAAAATATCACGAAACTGTGATGTGACAGATCGCTTAAAAGCAAGCCGCATAAATAAGGCCACGGAAAGTGCCTTAAGTTCTCCGGAAGCGCAGAGCTTCCACCAGGACATGACAGATGGAGCTTTTAAAAGAAGCCTTAAAACTCTGGTTCCATCTCTTCACAATAAAACTGTCAGGTGTGACAAATTATCCATAGCCTTCCTCCGCTGGCGCAGTCGACCGTGGAACAAGAAAGTGAACAGCTTCCATTGCATAGGAATTAGGTGAACTGCAAGAGGTCTCATGTTCGAACTTGGTGGAAATGATTCCATGTTCCATTTCATTTAGCAGGCGTTCCATTCTTTTTTCATGAATGCGATGTCCCATTTCTTTCGTTTTGATAATTCGTTTTCAGATGCAGTTAAGTGAAATTACGCTTGTTTTAGTATTAGCATTTCTTTCCTTGAATTAGTTCTTGAACGTCGTAGATAACATTCGTCGCTTTTGTCAGAATGTAAAAAAGGGAACGTTATTTCACGAATGAAATTATTTAAGCTGAAATTGAGATCTTTGCAGATGTTTTGCAATTTTTTTTGAATGAATTTAATCTCACAGCTTTGCAACTCTGTTTAGCAAATGGGTTTATTTTATTACCTTAATTAATTGTATATTTTACAGGTATATGTAAGCTATATATATGTATATCTTTTTCCATGAATGCAATGTCCCATTTTTTTCGTTTTGATTATTCATTTTCAGATGCAGTTAAGTGGAATTACGCTTGTTTTAGTTTTAACATTTCTTTCCTTGAATTAGTTGTTGAACGTCGTAGATATCATTCGTCGCTTTTGTCAGAATGTAAAAATGGGAACGTTATTTCACGAACGAAATTATTTAAGGGAAGATTGAGATCTTTACAGATATTTTGCAAATTTTTTTGAATGAATTTTATCTCATAGCTTTGTAACTCTGTTTAGCAAATGAGTTTATTTTATTACCCTAATTAATTGTCTGTTTTACAGGTATATGTAAAAATACGCCGAAAATGTACTATCTTATTATTTACTGCAAAAGTGACTATTCATTACAGTTTAATATGTACTTATTATTTTCATTCATAAGCTCTTACACTGACTGGATCAGGTTTTTTAAATTAAACACTGTTTAAAATCGTATTTTTATTATAAATAAAGTATGCGTAAAGCATTTTTCTGTAAACTGTGCTCATATTATAAAAGTAAAATATAAATTCTAGTTTATACCTTGTAGAATCGTATCTGAGACAGAGATCAAGGTTGTTTTCCTTGTTTGAACACTTTTATTAAGCATAATAATGTAACGCCTGCGTCTTCACGAATTTCTGATCTCGAATCTATTAACCGTTGAATTTCTCTTTGTCACTGGAGATGATAATGTGCATTTCGAAAATATCCCAAGTTAAAATTTGTAATAAAAACAGCAGATACCATATAATGACCCTAAATTCAAATCTATTTTTAAAGATTTTATTCCAACGCCGACTCATTTTAGACATATATATATATATATATATATAACAAAAACGAAACAAACATAGCAGAGATGTAAAAGCAACATATACAAAATAAACAAATGGGGTAAAGGACAGTGTTTTTTAGCTATATGCCAACACTGTTCGCAGAAAACATTATGATTTCACTAATTTTTTAACGGTTCGTATAGATTTTACTTACCCTGATGAGCATCTATACGCTTTTACCGATTTACTACAGTCTCTCCATTTTATTTCAACAGTTTTTGATTTTCATGACATTGATATATTTTCCACAAATCTTCTTGAAATGAAGCATTATTGCGCATTCGTTGCGTTTGTGTTATATATTTCTACATTATTTTATCTTCCCCTTTTTTATATATATTCCCCTTTTGTTTATTTTCTCTCTTTAAGAACTCTCGGCTTTTTCTTACCGAAGATTTTTTTCTTGACATTTTGTTTTATGAATGTTTATGTTGTATATGTTGCTTTTACAATTCTGCTATGATTGTTTCTTATTTGTTATATATATATATATATATATATATATATATATATATATATATATAACTAGTATATAATCATACAGAAATAAAGTAAACAAGAATTAAATCCTATATAAAAAAGTCATTATTTGAACAATACATCAATTTTAAATAAAATATAATAAATTGAAATTACTAAAGAAACCATAAACAAAAATCAAGTTTAAACATTATATGTCAACAAGTGAAAGCACATGTTGTTATTAAAAATAATGAAATAAGCAATCCAAGTAAATGGAGTTTTCAACAATTAATATAGCAGCTTGGCTGTGGACAAGCTTTAGCCAGGTTTTTAGCATAGGCCCCTTTGCCAGAGTAGTTTATAGTTTAATAGTTAAGTGCATAGGCCGCGCTGACCTAGTGGTAAAGTCTCTGCAGTGGGGCCGGATATTTCCAGGTTCGAAATGCGATTCCACTAGAGATCCGGTGAAGTGAAAGGGAAAACCTGCCGGTTTTAACCAAAAATCGATTTTTTTTTTTTGTTTCGCTTAACCGGTTTTTTTCGGTTATTTTTTTTGTCCCGGTTATAACCAGTTATTTTTTTAAAATCCAGTAACCAGGTAGAAAAACTGGATATCGATTTTAGGTTCGATTAAGCTAAAATTTACCAAGTAATAAAGCTTTCAATTTCATAATCTAAAGCCAATGAATGACAACCAGTTCCTCGAGGCGTCTGTTGATTGGCGGATTACTGAAAGAGTCTTTATGAACAGATTGATTGATTTCCTGTGAAAACAATATTAATAAAAACATTTGTCTGAAAGAGTCTTTATGAACAGATGGATTGATTTCCTGTGAAAACAATATTAATAAAAAAATTTGTCCACAATCGGCGTTTGTTTTTTATATAAAAACAGAAAACTGGATATTTCAAAAACCGGTTATTTTGAGCGATTATAACCACCAGGTTAAACCGGAGGTGAAAGAAACCTGAATAACCGAAAGCCTAATCCGGTGTGTATGTGGGCCTGGCGCACGTTAAATCTGGCACCGTGGGTCAAATTTCCTCCCGTTGGTGTGGTGTGGAAGTTTGGAGCAGGAGGTTCCAACTCAGGTTTAGTCCTTGTCATCTGACATCGGCTCACAGTTACGAGGTTCGTTCCAAAATAACCCTCATCTTGCTTTAAAAGGGGACGTTAATATAACTTAAGTTAAACATTTAAAGCTGGATTTTCGAAAAATATTCATTCTCAAGCATTAATTTTGAACTGCAAGTTAAACCTTCTATGTACTGCATGTTAATCCGAAAGTACCGAAATTCTCAGTCGAAGCTTACCACTACGTCCGGCAAGTAAACAGCAACTCCCATTCCCATTATTTGCCGGATCTAACTTCACATGACCATTTCCTCTATCTGTAGGCTGGATAGATCCCCCCAACCCTTTGAAACTTGGTTCCCAAATTGTATATCTGAAATCCAGACCGGCGTGATAAAGACTATAAGCAGTCCACCTGCAATATATTTCCAACAACAGTACCGAAGCACCTTAAAAGCACATGAACCGATACACACAAATTACTGTAGCACTCTCTCGAACATTTCGTATTAATAATAAT
>BGPR01001458.1:83819-121855 GCA_013235015.1 Araneus ventricosus | reverse complement strand
GACTTCCGGGAGCTGGTGAGGGCGGCCCACGATAAAGGGCTCAAGATAGTGCTCGATCTCAACCCCACGGTCACCAGTGACCAACACACTTGGGCACTACACTGGCAAAGGGGTATACCCGGATATGAGCACTTCTACGCTTCTGCCAACAGATCAAAGGTATAGAAAACAATTTTGACCTTTTTCCGAGTTTAAACTGAGTTGTCAAAGACAGAGTAGTCTCTGATCTACCTCTGACAGTGTCTAACTGTAATAAACTCTTTCTGATTTGACCCGGATCTAAGAGTAGTCCATTTTGAAAGTTTCAGCGCATTTTATGAATACAGAAATTAAGCAACAAGTTTAATTTATGAAAATACTGACGTGGTTTTACATACAAATTTGCGTTCCGATAGCTGTTAGTCCAATGCTTCTTAATGGTACCATATTCCGTATAAGGTATCGAACTCAAATTTTGCTTGCGCGCAGGATTTTAAAAGAAATGGTTCATCGTATCACTATAAAATTTTCCAGGTATGCTTATACACACACAATAAAGAAAATCATGCAAAGTGATAAATATTAAAATAGATTTTTACTAGACTTTTTTTTACTTTTTATGTTGTTAAAACACGATAACGATTTTTTTAAAAAAATTTCAGCATATTAGCAAGCGCTGAAAAAAATGTATACATTATAATGCTTTTATCTTGCATAATTTTCTTTATTGTGTGTGTATAAGCATACCTGGAAAATTTTATAGTGATACGATGAACCTTTTTTTTTAATCCTGCGCGCAAGCTCTGAAAATATAGTTTTGAGAAAAAAGACTTTAAAATATTGCCTGCTGATAAAATATGGTGCTTCTAGTTCCATAACAGGTCAATATATGTAGATAGCATAGTTTGGATAAATAGTTTTGCCTCTCCTACAGCGGTGGAAGACGTAAGTAGAGTGATTCCACGTTTCATTACAGCTCGAAGTAAATTACAGTATGAATTTGCTTAATTAGATTTTCTGGTGTACTGATAATCAGAAAATGGAATGTCACTGATTAAAGTTGAAAAAAAGATAATTTTCTTCTACTCTAGTCAGTGAAATCTCTGATTAATATTACTAGGAAATCTAAGCAATATCATTTCGCAATTAGTCCAGTACTTCAGATTATAATATTAATTAATAGTAAGATTATTTCAGCGGAATCTAGTTTTAAGCAATTCACTCTTTTTCTCTCTCTAAAACGTGGATATATTTATGCTTATAGCTGGCAATTATAAAAGATGATTCAGAAAAAAGGGGCAAGATATAGTTATACAAATTAATCATTTTTATTTTGGGAACATGGGAGTTATAAATTTAAAGGTATACCGCTATAAGGGTCATTGTGACAGAGAAGTAGTGAACAGGGCACCAAATGCTGCAGATCTCCATGGTACTACGCCCAATACCTGCCAGAATTTATTTATTTAGTTCCCATGCTGGTCCGGCCTACCCACAAGGGTGTAAGGCCTTGAGCGGGCTGGCAGGGAAGGAACAATCCTGACACTAGAGAGAAGCGCACCCTCAGCCCAAGCGTTGACGGGGGGCACGCGAAAAAACAAATAAATATTTACAGACTGCACCCAAACAGGGGTGGAACCCGATCACAAAATCAGTATAAAATATAGGAATATGACAATTACAACTGCTCACCCAGCCCCGGCCAGACTAGAATCAATACAATTCCAACAGAATAAACAAACCTAAAACAATATAAACATTAAAATGTACTGGTCGCAGGACTGGGGAGACATCCGACAATCAATAACGTATATTATTACTTCCGAAAGGTCGCAGTGAACCAAAATCCTAAGGCATTTGCAAACATTAAAAGATAATATAATTCCAAAATAACAATCAAGGAAAGCATACACAGAATGAGCAACACAATCCACAATCCACAAAACAAAAACTCAAAAACATCACTTCTCGATCAACCAACATAGCATTTTCTTATCGAAAACATTTAATAGCATGTTATAACCCTAGCCCACATGATGAGCCACAGCGCCTCCACCATGGATAAACCCGGGGGGGGGGGGGGAGATCCTATGCAGCCCTCAAAGTTTTATAGTTTCATATCGCACGGTAGAGAGAAACACTATAATATCCATTAACTAAAAAAAATTTAAGCTAAAATCCAGTGTTCAATTTAAATATAGATGAAGCGTCAATTTAAATATAAAGCGAGCATTTAGGCGAGCATCGAAATCCCCTTCCCTCTCCAGCATCAGTGTTGCTAAACCCCATTGAGACTCATTATCATCCAAACCGGATAAATCGGCCGTAATTATCAATCCTAAATATTTTTAAAGTTCAATCACAAATGAGGAATTGCGGAAGGCAAACAAACATCTGAAATAAAATCACAGCAAAAGAAAAATATATATACCTGCCATAGTATAACTTTGGGAAAAACTTCTCTAACAATATTCGATAAGATCTCTCTCCCAGTCTTTCTTGCAATAGATTTGCTACGTGCAAACTGCCCCGCGCAATTTCAACACAAACGTTGACACTGAAGCGTCTTAGTGCATCGTGTTGTCTTCTTAACGTTGATACTGAAGTGTCTTAGTGCATCGTTTTGTCTTATTAAGGTTGACACTGAAGTGTCTTAGTACATCGTGTTGTCTTATTAACGTTGATACTGAAGTGTCTTAGCGCATCGTTTTGTCTTATTAAGGTTGACACTGAAGTGGCTTAGTGCATCGTGCTGTCTTATTAACGTTGACACTGAAGTGGATTAGTGCATCGTTTTGTCTTATTGACGTTGATACTGAAGTGTTGTCTTATTTGATACTGAAGTTTATTGGACACCGTGTTGTCATATTGCTCGTGGATTTCAAACGATTATGTGTACAAGTTATGCACAATGACACCACATTCCCTTGAAAGCATAGTTACTCATATGAAAAATTAGTCTTAGTCTGGAAAATTTGCCTACACTACTTCTGGTGGTATGATGGTTAAATGACAATAGCAGGATTGCAAAGATTTAACAATCGAAGATATTTGAAGTTCGAATAATCCGTTAAGAATTGTGATGCAACTATTCGAAAACTCTTTTTCAATTTAACTGAAAATTTGAAAGAAATTATATAGAATATAATGGAATTTTAAAGCTTGTTCCTTTTAAACACTTCATTTAAATAATAATTTGATTATATTCAGTCGCTTTAAAACTAGGAAAGAATAATTTAACTTTAACTATTTTAGGTGCCTTAAAATCGAATTCAAAACGACTATTGAAGAAATTGTGTGCAGCATGAATTTAAAAAAAATCATATAATTTTTTACTCTTCATTGAATTATTATTTTGACTAGTTTAGGTGAATGACACTCATATTTTTCTAATTGACATAAAACACCTACCCACGAGCTCAGAAACATGATAATATACTTTTGTTCTAATAAGGTATTAATTCATTAAAACTGTTAAGGCATTATGTTATCAATTTTCGTCCATAAAGTTTCCCAAAAGAATAAACCTTGTTTGCTTTGCTTAGATCTTCTACATTCTTCAAAATTAATATAGTAAAAAACATAAAGAACGTATCATAAAAAGTGATGATAAAAAATATTTGCTATCAACTTCAGTGCCAATCAGAGCAGAAAATAATTAATCCTCTTAAAAAATTGGGAACTTAAGGATAATGTGAAAATAATATCCAATTTAATAAGAAAAGCTTTCTTCACAGCCTTCGAAAATAATCCTCTTAAAAATTCCTTCAGAAAGTAATAAAAAATGATTTTCATTATTCATTTATATTTTTATTAGATTAAAATATTCAACTAGAGTAAAATGCGATCTGTAATAATTACTTACGTTGGAAAGAAATCTTAACATTTTAATGATTTTCATTCTTCGCAGTTAACAGAAAATTTCAGATTTTCAAGTTTCTAATGGTGAGGGCATAACCATAAAGATACAACCCCCCTAACTGAACATTCGGGTTACTGAATGACCGGACCTCTACTATAATAACACGTGTACTGAGTTGTGATAAGGTGGGAAACTGAGTGCATGAGGCAACTGGGCACCCCCTTAATATTTTTTGAAATATAGATTAAATAACTTTCCAAATCACTTGTTGGAATCAATGGAGGTGTATTCCCTACTAAACAACGCTCAGATTACCAGTCTTTCTAGAAAAATTTCCAAATTGAGTTAATCAGAAGAAGAAATTTGAGTTAATCAAAAGAAGAAAATTGAGTTTATAGAAAAAGAAAATTCAGTTAATCAAAAGAAAAAAATTTGCTACTTACAACTGGAGGCACGACCAGATTCAAGCTATCCTGGTGAGAGTAATTTTATAATTACAATAAAACCACCTAAATTACTATAAAGATTACATTTATTAGATTTAATTTCTATTTTATTTCAGTTCTTTTTGTTTAGTATAAAAAATTTATAAAGGGTTGACCATTTGCCCCATGTCAAAATATATTTTGGTGTTACTTGATACTAAGGGTTTGGGGAGCTGGGTGTACACAATACTGTGGTGTCTTGGCCTATGTGCGACCAAATAAATGCAAAGCTTAGGTTGACCTAAGTACTTTTATTTTACACAGCTATAATTTAAAGAACAATTCTTACATAGAATTCTGAACTAAATATTTATATACAGAGTTCGTTCATCACAGTTCTAGGACGTTCAAGTTCAATGGAGTCGTAGTCCAACAAGAGATGTAAATCAGTATAGGATGGATAGCTTCCTTCCGTGATAGCCTAAGCACGAGACTACAAGGAGTGCTCGCAAGTCAATATATTGAGCCGAGATTTCGGAATAATGACGATTTCTCAGTGATCATTGTCCAAATTCGAATTAATTCGGGACTTTAAATCCGAGCTGATCACACAGCTCTTTCAGCCCTCCGGACTCTGAAAACCACGTTCCAGACTTCCTGAATCGGTCCTTCACCGCTCTCCTCGTTCCGGCTTATCCTTACCTCAAGGGGTGGAGCTCCGCCTTCCTTTCACTCCACTGGACAATCGTACTCCTGGGCGACCAACGACTAAACTTCCATGTTCCGAATGGTTAATTCCGACCGTGGGATGGTTCCTGAATTTCCTCACCACCGGAGCTATACAGGTGTGACATGAAAGAGCACCGCTAATCTCCTCAAAGCCGACCCAACGCGCTATCTGACAGATATTGATTCCTGTGCATTGTGGTCGCTTTCTGCGTAAAGCTACCACCCTCGCGAACGTCTCCTTAATGACCACCAGGTGCAGCTGGCTTGCGGTTTGCGGCTGAAGGGAAAAGTACTGGACTATTTTTCTTGTGGGAACTGTGCTCGCGGGAAGGGAAAACATCACAATACCCTGTTACCCAGTATTATTAAGTTAATTTATTTTGCATACTCATTTGAGTCAGTTAGCTGAGTTTCTTATATTAATCTCTAACATTAATTACTATATTCCATTTGATGTTGACATTGTTTTTGAAGGCGGAATTTTATTTTTTCATGCTTTGCAATAACTTATTTTAAAGTTTTTCTGTTTCATTCAGTTTAAAAAATTCTTTTAAAGATTTTGTTAATAAGTTCAATATTTATTTATGAATGTTTTGCTAACATTCTAAAAACCTCTAGGTTTTTCGGCTAGCGGCTTCTAGGTTTGGTTACTGGCTTCTGGAAATAACTTTATATGTTAATTTTAGGATTTTCAATAAATATTGTCGTAATCAAGAGTTATTATATTTCCTGCGTCTTCACACAAATACATAAAAACACCCGCACCTATTTGCAAGTACACACAATCATTCAAAAAATATGACATAAAATGAAATAAGTGTCTCATTGTAAGTCATTTGAGAGTATTTAAGATGCTCTCAGTCAACTGTTAAGGCAGATGGCAGTGTCGTCTTCACAAAAATGATGATTTATTTTGTTTAGTACTTTCGATTTGAAATTATTCAAAATTCAATTCAAAATCGTCTATCAACAATTTTAAACAGCGTGCGAATATTTTATTTGATCAACTTAATACTCAATTTTAGGGGGCGAACCAACGGTCGGTTCTAAGAAAAATGAAATTAGTTTTACACAATTTCAGTTATAACAGCATCATTTGCAGCAAATTTCCTAATTGACTCTTTTTGGAACTTTTTATTTTAAATTATTTTTTCTTTTTTTTATCCAGACACCATGTCTATGTCGCGGTAAAAAGATACACGGGCAAAGCGCATTGCTGATAATGCTGAGTAGTTGTAATTAAGAGAATGAGCACAAAAGATCAGCCGAAGCATGCGGATATAACATGACTGCCCCGACCGCTACGACAATTAAACGGGCATTTTGGTCCCCACATCATAGGCCCCATTACGGCAGTACATACGACTACCCTTTAGACAGAAATGCGACCCTTCATCTGTAGGAGGTAACTCGAACCCAAACTTTTATTGTATCCCACCATTAGGCGAAAATCTGTTTACCTATAGGGCCGTTTCTTATCCCATATTTGAGGTATCCTTTTAAGTGGGAATTAATTAAGAGAATGAGACAACCCGATTTACATCAGTTAGAACAAAACGCCGTCTCTTACCTCCGAACCCGTGACCAGACCGGTCACTGAACGGTTTTATGGGCAAGACACGGGAATTTTATTTAAGGAAAAAAGAAAAACAAGCAAAAAAAGAAAGAAATATTTACACTATGTACAGCACAGGCATTTTCACTTTTACATTATTAGTTCGTAATAGTCCTCTTTTCTTTAGATGTTATTTTACCTTTCTTTTTTGGAGGGGGGGGGGTTGTCCGGTAATTTGGAGCTTGTTGGTTCAGCTCGCTGGAAAGTTGAAGGCTAGGGAGTCCGAAAAAGATCTCTGTTTTCGCTTATGAATCTAACAATCCTGTGAATTTTATGTCTGGAGGCGAGGTTATTGGCGACTCTTTACAGATAATGTAACCCAAATGCTAAGCGTTGTATTGTAAATAATTATCGCAACTGCTCATCTTGCAATTACAATTCAATTACAGTGGAATCTCCCTATAACGAAATCGCTTGGTTCCAGTTGAAAAATTCGCTATAGAGAAAATTTCGTTATACGGAGATTAGAGATTTTTGCAGCAATTTAAGTAAATGTTACAAACCTTTTAGTATGTGTGATAAGTTCAAAAATACTTAATTATGATTTTCAATTAAAAAATAAGCAATATTTATTATAAATTTGTTAAAATTATACTAATTTTTATTGTATAAATAAAATGCTTAAAAGTGAAGACAATTCACCAATTTAGAAAATAATATGTACTAGTACGGATAAACATAAAAAGCGTATTGCCGCATCCATTCGCTGTTTCCACCCCCACTCCACCCCGATTCTTGGAATCTTGACCCGTAGAAATGTTGCTCTCTCTGTTGAAACCCAGGTCCCCACAACTGAATTACCCTTCACACAGCATTCTATTGTTATGTGTTATCTCTGGAATGAACAATGCGAGTGGTTCCAGAAACAGGCAAGTGTGAGCGATTTGTTTGCACAGAAATTAGCAACTCTCTTCAAAAATGACAAAAATCGAAAATATAAAGGTCTGAAAAAATTCGTTATAGGGAGACAACCACTTCGTTATATGGAGAATATTTTGAATGTTATTTAATATTCCGATTAAAAATTTCGTTATAGAGAGAAATTCGCTGTAGGGAGATTTCGTTGTAGGAATACTCTACTGTAATTCCAAAATGTTACTCCAAGTCTTAGTAAAGGTATTTTCTCAGCATTCTTGTACAGTCCACATCAAAATGTCATACATACAGTCAAGAATGGAGTCAAAAATGCTTCCCTCGTGCATTATGCAATGAAACGGTTTTGTATGGCATCCATAAATTTCTTAACAAGAGTAGAACATTACCTCTACTGTTGAAAGCTCGGCATTGGTGTTTTTGACTGTGATATCTGAAACAATCGCAGTTTAGATGTTAGCTCGTCCTTACTTCGAAAACTATTATCCAGAAAAAAACATGATACTTACGCTAAAACACATTAAAAACAAATAAAACTATAATCAGCCATACATAACTGATTGTCATGGTATTTTATCTGTCTGGTTTCATCAGAATTTAAAAAATTATCTTTGATTACAATCCCGTTAACTTGCAACTCAATAAATGTATTTAATATTTTCACTTGTAGGATGGTCAATGCAAATATAAACAATAAACGCATTTCCTAAACATTTTTGTAATACTTTCTTTAAGAAAAAATTTTATGTGGACTTTCTTTGTGTTGTTTCACAGTAAATGAAGGCAATCAAGAGTATGCTTAGGAAACACCTCTTCCTGTTGACAGACTTGGTTCAAAATTTGATATATATGTGGGAAAAAGGTGGGTGGTTAAATCTCAAACCCGCCTACAGGTAAAAATGCTTCATTTAAGGAACACTTTAGGGGTAAATACACCAAAAATAAAGGAGGAGAAACAGTAGATGAAACTAAAGTATTTATTTATTTAAAAAAGCATAATATGAAATGAGAAAAGTATTTACACAGGTATTATTTACATTTTAGACAAGAGGGATTTATGGTTTGTTACTTACTTAAGTTACTTATCAACTTTCATCTCGTTAAAAGGTTTAGTTATAGCCATCGCCCATCGCCGCCGTGCTAACACGGAAAAGACCCCCCGTAGCTCGTTATGCTCACATCTACCGTATGTCTGACTTCAAAAATTCATCTCCTGAGGATTCAAACATTACTCTGGGTTTTTAAACGGAGAGCTTACACCTACACACCACGTGATTAGCATCGTGAGAAAGCGCGATCGTTATCTTCCGATATCTTTCCGCTGACACAACAATATTCAAATGAGATTGTACGGAAAGCGAGAAAATATTATTAGGAAGGAATTAAACTTATGCTTTTAAGCTAGACTGGGAAACTACAATTCCTACCTAAATATATAATTTTAGTGTAAGACCCACATGCCAAATTTCATTCATTAACTCGTAATTCTGTATTTTAAAGTACTGTGCCCACATATACTCAGATAAATAATAGATATACTAAACAAAAATTAAAATTAAAAAAGAAAGAAAAGTATAGATAAGAAACAGCAGATTTAAACAAAAACGATGACAATACATCTTTAAGCGTACTAACGCAACAGCCTCAAGTGATTGCATCAACTGAAGTTTAAAACGATAATATTTAAAACACATAAAAATTAATTTAGAAAGTAAAAAATGTTGAAAACGGAAAAAATGAATGAGGAATCGAATGACGAACTTGATCGAAGACCACTCACCATAAAGATTCCAAATTAGACAAGATTTTCTATCAAGGGTAAGATTATAAATCGAAAGTATACCCTTTGTGGCCTGAATCCTGTTCAATATCAATATGAGAAACATTCTGAAATATCAAAATGCAAAATCTTTAATGAATAATCAAAAGATACTAGAGAGTGTGTTAAACCTAACACTCTCTGCCGAAATTTTAGATGTAAACGAAGCGACGCCAAATACACAAGAAGCAACAAAGAATTAGAAGCTAGCACTTAGCTCCATCTATGAAGAAAAATTATAACTAATTAATCAGAATAAAAAACTAATATTTAAACAGTTATAACAAATAAAATCAGAAAAAGCTATTAATATATTAATTAGAAATATTTTTATACTCCTTTTAAAAAAACTATTAATATTAATGAAAGAATACTCAGATAAACATACATACACACATATAGCTTAATTTTTTTCATACTCTGTAATATCCAGAACATTGTCAGAAAAATCTGCAAGTAGAATTCCTTGACGATTACAGCGCTTTCCCTTCTTGTATGAGAAATTAAAAACTCGAAAATGAGGTTGGATTCAGGTTACACTGTCTTGGATTCCGGCCAAAGTAATTAAAATCAGTTATATTCTTTTAAAAATTTATTGAAAAAAGGAAACAGACGGTAATGAAGCAAATATAAATCACTTTGCAGTGTAGGGTTAGTTACAAGCAAAGTTTAAATTTGAAAGGGCAAGCAAGTAATCATCATTATTATTTTGGAAATTTAATTATGTCTTAAAGTTTTAACAGATGAATAAAAGTTCTAACTGAATTATGGACATAAATCTCCCAGAATTGTCGATTTTTTTATAAAGCATGTTTAATTTATATTTCCCTTTATTAAAGTTAAAGCACTGTTTCGTACATTTAGTAAAATTGTTTCAAAAGTCATTTCATTAATATTTATTATGATTTCAAAAGATATTGCATTATGCCGGCAATTCATTTGAAAACCATCCACAAATCACTGCCATTTATCTTTCTGCTCGTAACTTATATTTATAATGAAACGAATATAATAGTTTTTTTTAAATCTTCTGTAATATATCTTTGGGTAAATGATATACGGGGCGAAGTGGTTACATGGTCATCGTGAAGGCTTTATTTTTTTCCTAATTTGGCAGTAAAACCATTTCTGAAAAATTTGAAGCATCAGCTCTCTTCAGTCAACAAGCCAAAAGATGGCTATACGCCAAAAATCAAAGAGAGCTTTCTGTCCTGTTTAAGAGTCATCTAAGAATAAAGTTAAGAATTATTTGTCGTACTGTGTTATAAAACAGTAAAACCTTAGTTCATGAAATTACGGTTACGTGAGTAATCGTTTCTGGAGGTCATTTTTAGGCGAAATTAATGGTAAATAGAAATTATCCATCCAAAAATAATCGGTATGGTGGAACTTGCGCACAGTCGCATTTTCGATAAGTCATTAATTAGTGTTCTTTGCGCACAAGCGTTAGAAAGGTTGCAGTATTGTAAACTTTATCGATGTCTGTATGATTTGGCTTGGCTTTGGCGCATTGAAAACCTTTGACATAGGGCAATCAATCAATGTCACTAGGAGAATGGCACCTCGTGCCCTGATAACACAACGATGCTTCCCTGGGAAAATGCTAAGGACCTTAAAAACTGTTATTTTCAAACATAAGACTATTACAGATATAATTTAAATTAAACAATAAATAATCCATATAAATTAATCGTTATGTTAAATAAATTGAAAATACATGAATAATGTAGTCATCAATTTCCCTTGAGAAAGTGGTGATTATCTCATAGAAAAGAACCCCCACCCATGAATCACTCTCTTAAGTATGCATTCTCTATTGCCTCTCTAGTTGTTCGCCAAGTTTACCTGCCAAAGGCAATTAGGATCCAGTAAACCTACAATGTGTGCGCAAATTCCACTAGTTAATGATGTGCGGAAATGCGCCTGTGCGCATCGGACACAGAACCAAATAATCATTGGTAGGGGTTCAAATAGCACATGAGTTAGAAACTTGATTTAGCTGCAATAAATCCTATTTGGTCTAGCATATGCAGCCAAGTTCATGAGTCAAGGACTCTTGACAAAGAGAAGTTTGGCATCTCCTTTTGATCAAATCACCCTTGGTACATCTAATTAACACATGAGTTAGAAATGAGCTTCTGAGCTTTTTTTTAGTTTATAAGTTTAAAATTCGATACGTGGATTTAAGATTCGCACGTGCGACGTACGGTGAACCAGTTTTAATGTATGTACTAAAATGTATTAATTGAAAACCTTTGCATATTGATTACTTCTGTACTTATTGCTTAAATTTAGTGACGATGTATATAAATACACAAATGTAAAAATGAAATATTTTGATAGCGTCAACATATTTTTGTTCAGAAATGAACCTAAAATTTGGACTTCGGTTGCAGAAATAAATTTAAAAAGTAGATGATAACATTGATTATTTCTAACAGAAAATAACAAATGGCAAACGATTTTCTAGATATAAATCTTTCATTCCAAACAAATAAAAAGTTAAAGAAATCTCTGTCAAAAAATTCATTATATATATTAAAGATAACGCTAAGGCAAATCATTAAAAGTATAAAAAGTAAAAATGAAAAAATCAGAAGAAATGGGCACTAGTACATCCTCAAAGAAATTTTCTGTTAGGAAAAGAAGTTTTAATAAGTAATACCCTCGAAATGCTCGATTAGATATAATTAAAATGAAACTGCTTCTTTTGCGAAAAAAGTGCCCTAGTTCTTTGTATTAAAGCATTAAATAGTATTGCAAAATAATAAGTGTCACATTTCCCCTTTCACAGAAAATTAGATGCTCATTTTGAAATATCTTCTAAAACAAATCTGAGGGAAAAAAGAAACTTTTCATGAAGGAGAAAGTGAGCTTACAAATTTTTTTCCCCAGTTTCCTCCCTTTTTCGCTTAAAGACTCTTCACGAAATGCATAATTAACAGTTAATTAAATTCCCAAATTAAAGTCTTCTTGATCGTTGATTGAAAGCTTAAAAGCAGAAGCAGAGGAAAAAAACTTACAAAGACTTGAAAAAAAGACTGTTTTACTTTCAGCGTTGTTCGGTCTTTTTTCTTACTGGTTATCAGCTGCAAAGAATCAACGGTCTGTATTATTTAAATTTTCCCTAGCGTCTTTTCCTTATATTAAAATAGCGCTTTAAAGAAGTATTGTTTGTGTTTCTACCCTTTTGCTGTTCTTGCAGTGTTTTTATTCTTATTATTTTTGTCTCGCTAATGTGACATGTTTCTGGAAAAATACATAAGAGTTTTTCTACGAAAAGTGTTTCTTTGAAAGGGTTTAAAGTGAAATGATACTACACATGATGCTTTATGAAGTTTTTTTTTTCTGTTGAATGAAAAAAGGATATCATTATATTCAACTTGCAAATTTTAAAACTGCAATTCTTCTCTTAATACTTTTTCACTATTTACCTTTTTGTGTTACCGAGACTGAATAATAATTTCTATGTTTTTTGGATGCTTCACGGTTGACGTCACTTCTTTGCATATTAGTTTTTCAAAATGCAAATTGAATATCTTACAGTGCCCTATTATTCACCATCACATTTGAATAAAAGACTTGTTTTGTTCAGTGAAAGAACATTAGCTAACATTATATTCTATAAGACTTGCGAAGAAATGTCGAGTGAAAGAAATAATTCAACTGGAAACCCTGACGTATGGCATAATAATTGTATGTACTTTACAATTACGCTGAGAAAAAAATGAAATTTCTACATTACATGAAAGGAAAAGCTGACTCATTCTCTGTGAATAGAATATTAAAAAATACTAAAATTAATTTAATAATTTAAAAATTCAATTATACCCTCATGCTATTTGCATAAAAATACTAATTTGACATACTTTTTGCTTAAAAAGTCTCAGAAGCATATTTGACATTGTATATCTGCGGGTGATCAGGCTTTATGTGGGTTCGGTTGAAATGAGAATCCGATACATTTAACTACATTTCTATATTATTATGCTACAGAACGTTTCATTATTACAATATTTATGAAGTAGTTACAATATGCTATATGCAATCATCTATTAGTTCATCTTATGATCTCATCGTCTTAGACATCGTTGAATGTCATTGCTTGATGTCGTTTTCTCTTTCTCTCTTTCTGAGTTTTTTCTGAGCAGTTATTCATAACAATGACAGCGCTCTCTTCTGGTATTTCTGCTATTTGTCCACATATCTTCATTCGTTTATCAAAATATCATATGTCCAGTTTAGCAAGACATTTTATTCTTGCAAAACACTTGTATAGTGTAAGTCGCGCCAAGTTGTGGCAACCCTTCGCCACTAATTCTTGTAACCCTAATTTTATTTTATTTTATAACCCACGGAAGATGGCCTACCCGTTAGTGTGTCAGACACTACAAGGGCCGCCGCACAATGGGATATTTGACGAATCTGGGCGGCCAAAATTATTTTTCGGTTTTAAACTAATTTAAACGTATTAGTTAGTAAATTAATGAACTTTTTGCAGAAAATATTGCTTTATAACTTAAAAATAATTGATATTTTATAACTTCATAGTTATATACAGGGTGGTCAAAGCAACTTGCCCTATTTAGAGGCTTCTGGGGCGCACTGCATTTAGAGTATCAAGACGAGATTTTGGATCTAAGTATTATGGGATATGCGCATGCGATTTTATAGGTATAGAATGTACCACCTCTTATGGTTTCGGTTACAGTTAAAAATATTATAATTTTTTTCAATGGCAACCAACACCTTAATTTTTTTATTATTAATGAATATATCATCTTGATATTCTGAATGCAGTGCTGACCAGAGGCCTCTAAATAGACCCGGTTATTTTGTGATCATACCTTGTACATTGAACAAAATTAATAATATTACATTAATTATATTTACAGAAAAGAAATGGGAAAAATAACAAATAATTGAATAAATGATAAAAAATAATTGAATAATTGTGTAAAAAAATTAGTTAATAATTCATAAGGAAGGTGCGATTTATTGGTCTGATGATAAATCATTAATGTCATTATCTGTTTCTTCATGATCGGAGTCCTCTTCATCAAGAACTTCAGAAGATTCCATTGGCAGGAACATCTCTAAAGTCTCTTTTAAGAATGATTTTGACTTTTTCCTCATCGTGGGTCTCATACTCGTCAAGACTGGGTCCGAACTCAAAAACAATCTTTTGAGAACATCCTCATAACAAGAAAGTCTGGAAAATTTTCGGGCTCAATTTTGACGGAATGATCGGAAATGTTTGCTGCGTGTTTCCGCCGCTTCTTCTGACAATTGGCCTATTGGTAATATAGCATTTTTTATTACAATCGGACCATGAATTAAGATTTTGTGCATAGTAGGCGACATTGGGTACCTTGGATATAATTGCACGTAGAGCTCCGATGTTTTTTCTGTATATTCTTTGAACTTTTGCAAATTAATCTTGTGGCCACTGGATATGGTTTCTAGAATTACTTTAAAACGATATATTAAAGCAATCCATCTGATCTTTAACCGAGATTTAAAATGGGAGAAATTGTGCTTTATTTTTTAAATTTCATCGTCATCAAATGTATCACTTTGAAGAAGATAATTTTCGAGTTTAGTTTATCATGTATATTTGGTAAATTTTGTTGTTGCATAATGTTAATTAACTCTCTTCGAATCATTACTTTGACACCCGATGACCCTAGAGTAAAATAGAAACAAAAAAGTGCATAGTAAATATATGCAATTTAGATATCTAAATTTTGAACCGCTTTTTTTTTAAAATATCGCACGAATGTGTGGTAACTTTTTACAAAAAAATAAGCAACTTTGACTCGACTTCTTTTTAGATAACTAAATGTTGACAAAGAACAATTTCAGTATTTTTTGCAAAATCCTAAAAAGAGATAAAATGGATTGAACGCAATGTTTTAAGTAATTTTTATAATTGATATAACTTTATTCCAATCAAAATGTCAGAAAATTACACACATATGATCGTTTTGAAAATATTCATAACAATTTTCTTTAAATTGCAATTCATATCATAAATAAGAGATTAAATGCAAAGTAATTGGAATGCCTACTGGAAAATTTGGAATGTTTGAGCAATGTTTGAAAACCCTTCATTTCAAAAGTTGGGCAAATCAGTGGCTAATTTAAACAAAAACACAAACATAAAGGTCTAAATTTATTGATACAAAAAAAAATTTAGCGTGGAAATGTTTGGAAATATAACAAAAATCTTCGAGATTTCGCAACATACAAAAAGATTTTTTGAAGAAAAATGCGTTATTTTCAATTCATTTTGCAATTATTAAAACTAATTTTTTAACAATTCAAATCCATAAAAAAATATGAACACATACCTGCCTCATCATTATCCATAACTGTTAGATTTTAATTACATCTAGAAATGAAGGTATTCACATTCGAAAATGGAACGATTGAAGCAACAACTATTTGACGCAGGATACACTTCACACAACACTCCAGTTTGAGCTAATAATACAGAGGTCAAGGTCAGTTAAGAGAGTTAAAAATGGTATCACGCGATTCCCCAGTTATTCAGCTTTAAAATGTATACATTCATTCTATCCTGGTCTGTAGTTTATAAAATCGACTTTTGGCCGCCCAGATTCGTCAAATATCCCACTGTGCGCCGGGCAAAGAGAACACATATTGAGTTATACATATATATAAGAAAAACCGGTACAAACAACCCCAGATTAGGCGTAAATAAGGGTACATAATAAAAAAAAATTAAAACCAAAATGAATACGATATAGTTACAATAAAACTTGCCCAACTGGGACTTTGTAACCCTAATAACGTCTTGTAGCGGGACGCCATTTTGATTAGTTCTGTCAGAGTAGCCGACGAGGGAGGTCGCACTCTGTTCTGAATCGCAGGCCAATAACGGTCGTAGAGTGAGCTGGCAGGTTTTTCCAGGAAAGGGTACCAGTCTGAAGAATCAAGATGCTTTTAATTCCGAATTAGCAGTTCAGTTTGTGAGCTAAGTGCACTGGAAGGTGTAATCGTCAATCATCATGTAAATATATATCATAATTTTTGTATGTTTCATTGTGCAGTGTCCCATAGTTGAAGTCAATAAAAAGCTGGCTCCAAAATCTAATAGTCTTTTCTTCGTCTCCATCACTCACATTAAAGAAAACCCACGCGGGGGACATATATAGGTATGCTACATTTGCTCGCAAATTCTTGTGTGTGATATGAGCTTGTTATAAGTTGCCACCAAATGCCATATATGGTTAGTGGTTAAAGCTGTTGCATCATAATTTCACATGTTTTTCTGCACGAGTTTTTGGACAATGGACATTTTGAAATAATAGCGACTTCTTCGGTCGTTTTGTCGCTTGTGATAGATACAAAAAATATCCATTATGTTCAATGCATTACTTCTAGATTTTAAATAAATATTAAATAAATAAAATAAATTTAAATTGGTAATTTACTGCAGAGTGTGTCCAACTTTCATTCTAAAAATCACAATAATTTTCTCAAAAAAAATGAAATGATGTTTTCCTACTACGTTTTGATGTATTTAGAACCACTTCCGTAAAAATAAACGAATTTAAAATCTGATCTCAGAATTGAGGAGAATAAATAATTTTGGACAGTGGTCAGATGACTGAGACACCTTCCTCCCTCTCCAAACTTCCACATTAGGCCTCGGTGTGAGACATTCAACCAAGAAAGATAAAACGTGCACCAGGCACCCGTATAAGGCAGGAACTCTGTGACATGGCGTAACGAATTACCAAGCCTTCCTCCCTAAGTTCTACAGCTTCACTGTGTTATTTTCTACTTGTAACATGAAGATATTAAAGAAGATAGAAGATAAAGAAGATAGATAAAGAAGACATGAAGATATAACACACAATGACTATAGATATATTAATATAACTTGAGCGCTTGCCTCATATAACCATCATTATTATCTAGAATAACTCTCGATAACAATGTAGTTATAATACTGACAAGGTTATAATATCACTGTTATATTTAAAGAGGTAATAAAAGGAACGGAATTTTTGGATAGCACTCAAGATAACTTAGTATTATTTTGATTGTTATATTCTAGAGCCATCCATGAAACAACTACTCAAAACGCATATGTAAAAAGCACATAGTAAATTGCTCTTAAACTTATAAAGTCAACATAAGGAGTGTCATGTTCAGAAGCAACGTTACCGATTATAATCAATGATGCGTTCATAGTTATTATCTAAATAACATGCATCTATTAGAACAGAGGTTCCCAACATGCGGTACGTGTACCCCTGGGGGTACGTGAAATCAAAGTCGTTAATGGCGGGAACAAGAAAACATAAGGGATTAAAAGAGTTAGAGAATTTTGCTTCTCCAAGAGAATACTTGCTGTTTAATTACTATATCACTTGAATAGCTAGAATACTAAGTGTAATTTTTAGCTACCCTTATAAGTTACAACGAAATAATTACAATGCTGATTTTTATTTGCGTTTGCGTTGAACTAATACTATTATAAAAATGGAATAAAATGTAAAATCAAAAATAAGTTCCCCAATTGAATCATTTCATTTTTAAGCTAATTTAAGCTAACCTTAAAATTATTAAAAAAACCTCTATGCATAGAGGGATGGTCATGGGAGGGGAGTTGGATATGAGAGTAGGGGGTACGCGAAAACAAAATGAGTAATCAAGGGGTGCGCGAGGGAAAAAAGGTTGAGAACCCTTGTATTCGAGGGGTATATTAAATAGGCCTTTCATATCCTCTCATTTGCTGTCTTGAATATTCTAAATGTGATCATGTCATTTTAGCAAGTCCTAATACGTGTTAAATAGCTGTAGGAATTTCTATGTCTGTATATGTGTTTATGAAAGTAGTTTGCGGTTTGTAGATTACAGAGGGCACAATTCTGCTTCTAGTGATGATTTTCCTATAATTTCATAATTCCATTTGTAGTGCTGAGAGGCAGATGCGAATTAAGTTATATAATCAATCTTCTTTGTAATGGCTTATAATAAAGAAGGCTTCTTTGACTATGCAAATAGTTTATATTCTGATTTCTGACAATTGTTGAAAAATTATTGCTTGTGAACTAAAGCGCCCATTCCATTTTTAACACTCTTAGATTGAAGTGATATTTTTGAAATCTAAGATTAATTTATTAATTAATTCATACTTCCGTTTGTAGTTCTGAGAGGCAGATGCGAATTAAGTTATATAATCGAACTTCTTTGTTCTGGCTTATAATAAAGAAGGCTTCTTTGACTATGTAAATAGTTTATATTCTGATTTGTGACAATTGTTGAAAAACTATTGCTTGTGAACTAAAACCCCCATTCCAACTTTTAATCCTCTTAGATTGAAGTGATATTTTTGAAATCTAAGATTAATTTATTAATTAATTCATACTTCCGTTTGTAGTTCTGAGAGGCAGATGCGAATTAAGTTATATAATCGAACTTCTTTGTTATGACTTATAATAAAGAAGGCTTCTTTGACTATGTAAATAATTTATATTCTGATTTGTGACAATTGTTGAAAAATTATTGCTTGTGAACTAAAACCCCCATTCCAACTTTTAACCCTCTTAGATTGAAGTGATATTTTTGAAATTTAAGATTTGTTAATTTTAGTTAGGAAAAATATTGCTAGTCTCAATTTTTTAATCTACGCTAAAGGCAGCTAAAACATTTCGTTCGGTCTAAGGAAACACACAATTAACCTACAGAAATAGAATAAATATTTGATTTTAATAAATAAAACACATGCATAATCTAATATATTAATTACTAAATATTAGCTTCTATACGTTTCGATGATTAAAAGTAAAATAAATTATTTTAGTGAAGTAAAAATGCGCATTCTGCTTTTTTCTCTGAAAAGTATTTATACAAATTTCAAAAATATTTTAATTTGCTTTAATATGAACTTTAAACTATATAAAGAACCTGTACTAAAACTAGAATAAGCGAATATATTTCTTAGAAGAAGACAGATTTTGATATGCAATGGAAAAGTAGATCTTTAAAAAAAACTACGAAAAATAAACGTTGGAACACAAAACTCTAGAGGAAGATAAATCTTGAGATTTTTGTAATTTTTTTTAATATGAAGATTGACACTAAATAAAAAGGGCTTCATAAAACTAGAAATTAAGATCATTATTGTATTCACCTTATTTGAAAGTGAATTTTGAAGTCTACATCATTTTTTCTAACGTTTATTGATTCTTTATGGAGCCAACATTATTTGGTTGTGGTAATTTCAACAACTTGATGTCAACCCCAATTTGAAATTGTTTCGCATTAACATAAGTGAATATGGGATTTACCACATAAAGGAATGTATCTCTAGGCTCAACACTTTGTTGATCAATCTATCAGATGCGGTTTTGCTGTCACAGGTACAAACAAGTAAAATATTATGCTTTCAGAGACTTGAAAATCAAAGCTAAACTATTCACAGGTACAAACAAGTAAAATATTGTGCTTTCAGAGACTTGAAAATCAAAGCTAAACTATTCAAAAATAGATAAGAAAATTATATCTATGATGAGTACCAATAAAAAATCTTAATGAAAAAATACAACTTTTCAGAATTCTTCTGTGATTCCCGAAAACCAGAAAAACTGTTTTATGTAATTAAATTTTAGTTATCCAAGACGAGGTTAAAGTGGCCAGTGGCGTCTTATCTACTGAAATCTTCTAAAATTCATCATAATTTCTTCTCAAGTTTTTGCGCATTTTATGAACTTCATTATCCGTGGGAACAATCATCCTCAGGTGCAGCGATTTGCTTTATAACTTGTATTATTCAAGTTTTAAATTAAAGGATCACGGATCGTAATATGAAAAGAGTAATCAAAAATAAAAAAATCTAATTATCAGATTTCTTAAAAGTTTGTTAGAATTAAAAATGAAATTAGATTGAAAATGAATTATATCCTTTAAAAAAATTTTCAACTCGTTGAAAGAAATTTAATTTATAATTTCAAATCTTTGCAACATCAGCGAAAATGCTCTTTCCATATAAATTTAGCTTAATAAGATATACTTTTTTGTGTATATGCTATATGGTATTTTACATCAAAACGGGTACAACAAACATTAGGCATGAAACAAATAAAGCTGAAATATAATTAATTATGTTCACATTTGGTGAGTAGACAGAAGTTTAATGTAACTATGTTAATTAAAATGTAGCAAACTAATTTGCACAATTGCTTTTTGTTTTCGTTTCCTAATTTTAGACAGAAAAATAACGCGACGGTTAATATTTCGTTAGCGTCCATTATTATCGCTGTCTGCTGAATCTCATCATATTTTTGTTGTTCAGAATATGGCATTAAGATTTCTTTATTATTAAATGTCATCCTTTTGTAGTTTTAATAGAAGATTTGTGGCATTTACAAAAGTGCGTGGGCAGCAAATAATGAAATGCAATGCCGTTAACTATTAGAGACAAAGAGAAAAAAAGTGGAAACCTTTTATCTCTAACTATTTAGCATTTCAATTTGCAAGTTTTAAATCCCTTTACATATTCCCTTAAAAATTTGCTAGTTACGTCTATAACTTTTCCCAATAGTGTTTTTTATACATCAGTATTTAAAGACATAACTTGAAAGTTTTGCGGCTAAACATCTGAGGTAAACAAGTGTCTTCATTAATGCACAAATTTCTTTTTTAATCGCAAAAATAATTAGTATTATACAAAGAGAGATTCTTGGTGATATTTCAAATCTTTAAAATAAATGTAGCTTAGAGAGACTATTTTCAGTTGGTGAGAGGATTTAGATGGCCACTTCTTGATCGGATATTTCCCGTTATGGTAACCCAGATAGCACGTAAGTTTGCAGCAAGTTTGATTTTGACTTGATATTACCTTGTCATAGCAAATTTGACGCGTCAAACTTGAAGCGAACTTGTAGCAAATTCGCCGTGACTACTAGCGCCACCTTCATTGCATTGCAAGCCTGCTGCAAGTTCACCGTGACAAATAGCGCCACCTCCTTTGCAATGCAAATTTGCAAAACAAGCTTGGTGCAAAGATAGCACAAAGAGATAATTATCTTTGTCTCTGTTTAAAAAAAACATCCGATTTTTAATAGCATCTCCTAGACCGTCCTTCTTTTTATTAATTCAATAAATCAATGATAATTTGTAAAAAAACTATCTTTTTATAAAAAAAAAATTGAAACATTTTCCATCTTTTTACTAAAAGTTTTTACTTTAAAGAAAACTATATCGCCTTTTTCTCAATGTTGAAATTTTAACATTTATAAACAAGATTAAACCGAAAAAGCAGTCAATGTTTGTTGAAAAATAATAACTTACACATTTTGTCCCATTTTAAAGTAATTACTTTTGAACTTTAATTTCATAATTTACTCTACTAGCAAAACGTAGTTATAAGCGAAAATCGCTCTCTCTTTGACTTCAAATCATATTCTCAACTCAAAAAATTAATGAAATCAAGAAAACAGTTTAAAATAAATCGTATACGAATCGAATCGAACAATGTATTAGCGAAATCTATCTCCTCCTCGCAGAGTTTAACTGGCCGAAAGGTTAACGCGTTTGCTTCGGAACCGTAGATTGCGAGTTCTATCCTGGGTTGTGTTCGTACTCTGTTTTGCTATAATTTGCAATCGTCCCATGGTGACTTCGAAGCTTGCGTTAACTTGTTGCAAACTTGTTTCACACTTGCACTCTTGTCGTGTCAAATTTGCTGTAGGCTTGCAGACTTGCAGTGCAAGTCTGCTGCAAATTTGCTGCAAACTAAAATTGCTATCTGGGAACATTCTTAAATTTACCCGGTATGTGATTGGAAACAACTTTAGAGCTTCGTCCGCAGTGCGAGCTAGGAAGCTGGTGAGATGAGTGCTATTGAAAGTGCAGTTATTGTCGTTACTAGTTATTTGCTGATTGTTTCTGTTGCTAAATATCAAAGTGCTGAACTATTATTACCTGTGAATTGTTGTCTATTTACATTGGTAATCTGTGCAAGAACTATTGTTTCCTGTACCTGTGGTACGTGTTTTCCTGCATATTTGTAAATAAACCTCCATTCTCCATTATCCAGCGTGTTGGATTGTTTACACCATACACACACAGTAAGACTTTTGCAACAATATATATAGTTACGAGGGAAGAGGGCGCAGAATAATGTCCTTTGGTCTGGGGCAGAGGTTCTCAAACTTTTTTCCCTCGCCTATCCATTGATTATTTTTTTCGTTTTCTCGTACCTCTTCTATCATATCCACATATACCCAACCATCCGTCTATGCAAAGAAGTTTTTACCAATAATTTTAAGGTAAAATTAAGTTAGCTTAAAACTGAAATGACTCGAATTAATAATATTTGCAAAACTTATTTTTGATTTTACATTTTATTCCATTTACAATAGTATTAGTTCAAAGGTAAAACAAATGAAACCAGTATTGTAATTATTTCGTTTTAATTTATAAGGATAGTTGAAAATTACACATCGTAATAATGAACTATTCAAGTGATATAGTTATTAAATAGCAAGTATTCACTTGGAGAAACATACTTCTTTAACTTTTGAAAGGGAGTTGGAACCCTAAGTCCGTTAACCCTAACTCTGCTTTTTAGATGTTTCTTTTCTCGAAATCTGTTATAGATTCATGTTTGAATTTTTTTATACAAGTAAAGTACATCTTTCTCATTATATTGAAATGATTTTTTTTAATTTAAAAATTTATTTTTTACAAATTTTTTGTGTCAGAACAAAAAATGTGAAATTGGCCATTTCGGTGTACCTCTTCTTAAAATCTGTTATAGATACTTGCTTGAAATTTTTTATAGAAGTAAAGTACGCATTTTTCATTATACTGAAAAAACTCGAAAATTTATTTTTTACAATTTTTTTGTGTCAAAATAGGGTAAAATTTCACTATGTCTACATAACTATTTTGTAATTTTTTTAAAAATTACAAATTTACCAAAAACTCATTTCAGTATAATGAGAAAAGTGTACTTTACTTGTATAAAAAGTTTCAAACATGTATCTATAACAGATTTTTTGAGAAAAGGTACATCGAAATGGCCAATTTCTCACTTTTTGTTTTGACACAAAAAATTTGTAGAAAATAAATTTTGAATTTTCTTTTTTAAAAAAATCATTTCAGTATAAAGAGAAAGATATACTTTACTTGTATAAAAAATTTCAAACATGAATATATAACAGATTTTGAGAAAAGATGCATCTTAGTAACAGGGTTAGGGTTAATGGACTTAGGGTTCAACTCCCCTTAAATCCCTTATATTTTCTTGCTTCCGCTTTGATTTCGCGTACCCCCAAATGGTCCTTCGCGTACCCTCAGGGGTGCGCGTACCACAGGTTGGGAACCTCTGGCCTAGGGCGTAGAAATATTTAAATCCGGCCCTAGAGATGCTAAAGATTTCTCCTTATATATTTCTATAGAGAGCTTAGATAATTTTGTCTTAACTTCCAGCTAGGAAAATGTGCAGCCAAGTTTCGTATTCTCTGTTATATTATGCATATGAAACATCAAACAATACACGAAAATAAGTGCATCGTACAGTAGGAATTATTTTATCATAGAAAAATATTTATTCAATTGAGGAGACTTCTCAATGAATAAAGAAACTGGAGTTAGTACAGAAAATAACAGCTAAAAGAGATAAAAGAACAATATTAAAAGGAAAATATCTGGCGATAACGCTGCTGCATCCATGAAAAGTTGCAATGACAAAGATATTAAAACAAAACTATTAAAGACATTAAAACGCAACAAAATTGACGACATACGATTAAAAAAACCAAGGAAGGAAGAATCCATATAGAAAACTTCACGCCAGCAAACAAAGATTTCTTTGTTTGTGGTTGGCGTCTGTTCTGCCATGATTTTGATACGTTAGGTTTTTTCAAGCCTTTTTTCCTTGTTAATAAAGAGTGCTTAGATTGCGTTTTTCTGAATTGTGTTTTACCTATTTTTTTTCCAATTGTCCGGGATAGGTTCAGGCCACAGAGGAAAAGTTTTTTCGACCTCAAAGTCGTTTTTCCTCAATAGAAAACTTATCCCAATTAGAATCCAAAATGGAAAGTGGTCTTGACGAAGTTTTCCATTTGGATTCGTCCTTCCTTGGATTTTTCAATCGTATGTCGTCAATTTTGTTGCGTTTTAATGTCTATTAAAGTTTTTTTTTTCAATTCTTTTAATATCTTTACCTACTCAATGAATGCTGCTATTATTTAATAGTATAACAACAAAGCTTATTTCAATAAAAAGAAGCATTAAATACAATAAATTTTAAACCTATTTTAAGAAACCGTAAGTCCATGGAATTTCATACAAGATACAGAAGAAACACTTTTTTCTCTTCCGTTTACTTATTATGAAGGTATTCAAATGCTTCTTTAAATAATTTAAAATTAATTAAAGACACATTACTAAAATATTTCCATTTAAAACAAGCTAATTAACTATTGTATTCTATCGCTTCCATTTTTGTTTGCTTTCCAGGAAAAAGAAATGAGAAGTAAAAATAGAATTACTTACTGGTAATAAAAGAATTTCTAAGAAGCTTCTGAACGAGAAATGAAGAATCATTTCCCTTAAAATAAGAGAAATTAACTGAAAATTTGCAAATAATTCTAATTATATATAATAACGAGATATAAAATTAATTATAAGCAGCTCCTCAAAATTCTCCTTCATTAATTATTATACAGATTAATTAAAGTTCGTATTTTTAACTTTAAATGAATAGGAAATATTTTAGTTATTCTAATTTTATTTACTTCAATATTAATATGTTTAAATACATCTGTTTAATGATCTATGTTATCATTTTTGCTAGAGAAAAAACAATTTCTTTTGTAGGCAGAACTTTTGTTCTGAATAAAGTAGGATTTTCCTCGTTTCATTTTATTAAGAGAGGAACTAACTCAACTTGTAACTAATTATTTTTGTTGTGGGATGTATAGATGATGTAACGAAAGATTATCTTCCTTTGCGTTTGAGCTAGTACAATAATTGATGCATTATGCGATTGGGTATTTCCCTACCCTTAGCAGCTAATCTGTACTTTCTCTAATCACCCAGAAGATAGTTTTACACCCGTGTCATAATCAATCGCTCCATTCATGTTCCATAAATTGAAATTTAATGAGGGAAAACTAGACAAATTACGCCACGAGATGTCGGTAGGTAACAGAAATCTTCATTCAAATCTTTTAGAACGAGAGACAGATTTTTCCTACTTTGCTTTATCCAATTTAAGGGGATGTTTGAGTTTTAATAAAGTGTAATCTAAATGATGATGAATGTCTTGATGCCTGAAAAGCAATAATAATAGCACTGCTGAAACTTTGAAACTTTTTGAGCCTAATACAATTGCTCAATTACTTTTTGTATTTCATTAAAAGTTACACAGATTTTAAATCGGGTCATTCTTTTCTAAACACTCTGTGTTTTTAGTTTTAATGAATGTTTAAGAATTTTCGTTCTCTTGAGAATCATTGAGATTTAATTTGTTTATCTCACTGTTTTCAGCGACTGCTGTTTTTACGATTGTCACCTGCCAACAAGGTTTTTTACTTAAAAGGAATTCAACAATTTAACACTCCAATAAAAGCGTGCATTAAAAAAACTTTCATGTTGTCATTATTTTCTACCGTTTAGCCTTCAATATGCACTTAATAGCCGAGGTTTAATTTGTTTATCTCACTGGTTTCAGAGACTGCTGTTTTTACGATTGTCACCTGCCAACTAGGTTTTTTTTACTTAAAAGGAATTCAACAATTTAGCACTCAATAAAAGCGTGCATTAAAAAACTTTCATTCTTTTATTATTTTCTCACGTTTATCCTTCTCATATGCAATCTTAACGAGCTGAGGCTTTAATTCCTAGTTTATCTCACTGTTTTCAGTGACTGCTGCTTTTTTGATTGTCACCTGCCAACTAGGTTTTTTATTACTAAAATTCAACAATTTAGCACTCAATAAAGCGTGCATTAAAAAACTTTCATTCTTTTGTTTATTTTTCGTTTATCCTTCAATATGCTAATAGCCGAGGTTTAATTTGTTATCTCATCGTTTTCAGCGACTGCTGTTTTTTGATTTCATCACTCGCCAACTAGGTTTTTTACTTAAGGAATTCAACAATTTAGCACCCAATAAAAGCGTATTAAAACTCATTCTTTTTATTATTTTCTACCGTTTATTCTCCTCAATATGCATTAATAGCCGAGGTTTAATTTGCTTATCTCACTGCTTTTCAGCGACTGCTGTTTTGCGATTAATCACCTGCCAACTAGGTTTTTTACTAAAAGTGAATTCAACAATTTAGCACCAATAAAAGCGT
Source organism: Araneus ventricosus (assembly GCA_013235015.1). Taxonomy (NCBI): domain Eukaryota; kingdom Metazoa; phylum Arthropoda; class Arachnida; order Araneae; family Araneidae; genus Araneus; species Araneus ventricosus. Next base: position 95,204 of record BGPR01001458.1, on the reverse strand, counting down.
GCATTAAAAAATTTCATTCTTTTATTATTTTCTACCGTTTATCCTTCAATATGCACTTAATAGCCGAGGTTTAATTTGCTTATCTCACTGTTTTCAGAGACTGCTGTTTTTACGATTGTCACCTGCCAACTAGGTTTCTGACTTAAAAGGAATTCAACAATTTAGAACTCTAATAAAAGCGTGCATCAAAAAACACTTTCGTGTTGTCATTATTGTCTACCATTTAGTATTCAGTATGCACTGAATAACACCAATATTAGGAGCGCCTTGCTACGCAGTTCTAATCGTGTAGAACAGAGGTTCCCAACCTGTGGTACGCGAACCCAATGAGGGTATACGAAGGGCCACTTGGGGTACGCGAATTCAAAGTCGGTAATGGCTGTCACAAGAAAACGTAAGAGATTAAAAATGTTACAGAATTTTGTTTCCCCAAGTTTGTGTAAAATGTAAAAGTGAAAGTTGTACAAGTCCTAAACCCAGGTAGCAAAGAAGGTTGCGGACAGGTTGCCATTTCACTTTTCATAGGCTGTCCGAGAAGGCATTTTCGCGCAAACCGTTTCGGAAACCATTGCCGCAAGGTTTACGTATCAAAGCGTTTTATGAACTACTTCATCGACAAGGTTTGAACGATAAGTCCGCGAAAGCATTTCCGCGCAAACCGTTTCGGAAACCTTTCCCGCAAAATTGGCGTAAGAAAGTTTTTACGAACCAACTGTCCCATCGTGTGTAGTCCCGTCCGGTGTAGTAGTTAGTGCGCTTGCCTTCCAACTCTATGAACGAAGGTTCGATCCCCGGCTTAAACGAATTTGAAGTTTTGTCACAATCTACAACGAAATCGCACAAGTAAGTTCAATTAAAAATTAGATTAATCAAATTAATTGAAATTAATAATTAAGCTTTGATTAATTAAGATTCCTAATTGATCTAATTAACTGGCATTCCAGATAACTCTAAGTTGGACTAATATGACTTCAGAAGGGGGATAGAAAAAGGGGGTTGGACCCCTCAGTAGGAGTACGACCTTGAGCCGCCCGTAATGAGGGTTATTATGCAAGCACCACAGTGCCCGACTATCTGTTGCGGCGGTTGGTCTTTCAGTTGTTTACCCGGATGCTTAGGCAGGGAGGGGTGATGTTCCTTTGGTCTTTGAAGAGGGTTTGAAAAAAGGGGAGTGGGACACCTCTGTAGGAGTACGCCTTCGGAGGGGGGAAAGGGGGTTCCATTTTGTCAGCCGAAGGAGGGCTCTTAACAACCTTTTGAAAGACCTGAAACAAGCTTGAGGAAAGCCTGAAACAAGCTTGAGGAAAGCCTGAAACAAGCTTGAGGAAAGCCTGAAACAAGCTTGTAGTAAAAGCTTGGGGAAATCTTACTGAAAACATTACAGAAAAGCTTGTTTCTTGTTAAATAGCGAACCTTTCCGGTACCTTGCCGAAAAGTTCAACCCTTGTCATGGAAACTTTTGTGACAACCTTTTACCCTTGCCGACGACAAAGTTTCCAAAACCTTTTAGACAAGCTGTCTTTGCTATCTGGGAATCTACCGTCAAAATAAGAAAACAAGAAAGCAAAAGGAAGTGTAATTTTTAGCTATTCTAAGTTAATGCGAAATTATTACAATATTGATTTCATCTGCTATGTCGTTGAACAACTGCTATTGTAAAAATTGAATAAAATATAAAATCAAAAATAAGTCATGCAAATTTTATAAATTCCAGTCATTTGAGTCTTAAGCTTACTTAGGCCCTTAATATTATTAATAAAAAACTTTTTTGTATAGACAGATGGTTGGTGGTACGATAAAATAAAAAGACAAATCAAAAAGGTTAGGAAGCCCTGTTGTAGAATCTCCTCTTGCTTTGATGACTATAAAAAGAGGTGGAGATGTAGTTTCTTTTGATTTAGTTGCCCTTTTGTTGTATCATTCTATCGAATTATTCCATTTTATGTTTCTGGAAAATATATTTATTATATCTAACTGTTTTCAAAATGCTGGTTTTAAGACATAGTTTATTTCAAAATATTGTTTCGTACTTATTTTTGTGTTTCTTTTTTTGTGGGGATGATTTCCTTTGATTTAGCTGCCTTCTTGTTTTGTCTGTGTGGATGGGTTTTCTTTTCCAAAGGAATTCTCTCTGGAAACAAATGACATATGTTCTGAATATTGTAACAATATAGTCGGTGTTTTTTTAACGTGTTAGTATAAAATGTTTCTTTTGTAACTTACCTTATGTTCGGAACGGATGCGAAACGACAGAGTGAGAGTGTTTCGCCAAAGGTTGTTGTTTATCATTTTAATGTTGATTTCCTTGAATTGTCTGGATGGTCTTTTGCTATGGAAACATTCTTCTTTTGGAAAGATATACACCCGTATATTTATGCTTATTTTAAATTGCGAACTGAAAGTGTCGAGACAACCTTGAATGACGTCAGTTTTTGTTTGGGTGTTATTTTCATTGTCAGATAGATGGCAGCACTCGAGAGAGGATCGAAATGCGAACTGAAACCTTTTTTAATAATTGTCGAGACAACCTTGGTTGTTGAAATCACCGACTGAAACAATGATGTTAATGTCTAATTGAAGAGAGAAAAAGAAAAACGGGAGCCCGATAGATGGCAGCACCCAAGGGGAGGGTCTTGTATGTGTTGTTTACTATTAAATGCGCGCGCATTCAGAGGGGCTTCATTTCTTAGAAAATGTCACCCTCTCAAGAGAAATATAAGGAGAAGCAAAAAAGAAAGAGGAATCTTTAGACGTGTCCATTGGACCGTGTAAAGATAGAATTAATTTACAGTATAACCGGACCGAAGTTCAGTGCCTATATACTGCCTGCCTCGTAATGTTTCACCTATGTAATTCTGCAGGGTGCCCCCGTGAGTCCCCTGCAGAGCAGCGTCCGTAGACCGCGCCCCCCTTTCCTTATATATATGAGAGATGGTTGGGGAAGAGGCCACAGCTCTGCAGGGCAACTTCTAGGCATAAACTCTACATGCTCCTGAAACTATGTAGGATGGATATTAGACTAAGCTAACAGAATTGCAACTCTTAATTCCCGCAGATTGGATGGAGGTGTTTTAGAGCTGTGAACAGATCTTCCCACTTCATCTCTCAAATGTCTCACACATGGACCCTACAGTCAGCATGATGGAGAAAAATTCCGGAATTTCTGACCAGACAAACATTTTTCACTTATTAAATGTCTGATTCCGGCGTTCTTTAGCCAAAGCCCCTTTCCGCGAAAATAAAGGATCTCTTGTTGTTCGTCTGCTATTAAAACCAATTCGGTGTGAGATCCCTCTTTTAGAGAGCATGTATATGCTTTTTGATGCTGTTTACTTGTGTTGTTAATTGCCGCGTTTTAGCTCTTCTGTCACTGCACAAAATACGTGCCAATCATCTGGTTCTTCTTTCGTTCACAAGCGATTTCTGCTAATTTTTCTCATTTTTGCTCAATTCTTTTTGTCTTAGCTACCCTACTTTGAAGATTCGAATCTATGTTATCCCTTTGCGGACAGGTGACTTTTAGAGCTCTCAGATCAGCCTGACGCACTTAATGGGCAACACCGTTTTCTCCAACTCAACGCTTAATTAATTATAGAAAACTTTATTTCTTGAATGGATTAGTTTGAATCGCTATTTTATTCGTAAACTGGACTGTCCTCCACGTCAGTCTCAGAATCAGTTTCTTGGTCGTTGTACTCAGTCACTTCTCCATCGAGATATAACGCATCAGAAGCGTCCTCAGATTGTCTTTCTTTGCTTAATTTTTTCAAAACAGCCAAATCCTCGTATTTCTCTGGAGGAATAATTTCCTAGCGTTTCGTGATAGCCAGGTCGGGTTATGGAGAGCGTTTCCTGCAGTCTCAAGCGCGATCAGACTGAACTGACTGATTCATTTTCAGAGGAAACTATCAGAGCAAGTAGGAGGAATGTTGATACGAGGTTAGAGGGGTGGCGAGCTCTCCACCTTCAATAGTTTTTATTCAGATTATGGGGACATACAATTGTTAAACCTCGAACATTTTCGATTTTATGAAAAATATATAAGTTATTTCCCAGTCTATTCTGAACAATTTAAAACAATCTGCGTTAAAAAATATCCCATAATTATGAAAGTTATGAAGGAAAATATATCAGCTATTCAACGCAAACATTGAATATGGCCATATCTTTAAAGCGCTATATCTCAAAATGTGTTTATTGATATTGCGAGCACGATATCTCAAGAACTGTTGAATATTTTTACATAAAATTTTTACTGAATATGTATTGTGCCGTGTTCTATAAATTTAGCCATATTTTTGTACATATTTTCTTCAAAGAAAGTTTTTGAAGGGGTTAGAAAGGCTGAAATTTTAATAATTTTTAACATTTTTATTTTAAATCGGCATATAAAACAGAAATTAAATTTAAATGTTAATAAATTGAGGTTCAGTTTCTTAAACAGACTGTTTGGATTACTTAGATACTCAAAATAATGTGTTTAGACAAATATTTTATCCGTAATCATATGCGCAAGGTGACTATCTCATTTTTTTCCAAAGTTATTTCCCATATTTATTACTCTCTCAAGATAATACATACAAATATAAAGGTTTGAAAATGAATATACTATAAGAGAAAGAACAGATATTTTTCCAGAAAAAAAGTGAGTTTGTGAATTGCATTGTTTCAGAGATATGATTTATCGAATTTGACAGTTTCCCTGCATTTTTTCGATGTTTAAGAGTCGTACATCCCCTTATGGTACATACCCCCCTGGCGCACTCTATACACCGCACATGTCCGCAAAGGATTATGCAACAAAATACAAAAATATTAGCGGTTGTCTGAGATAACTGGAGCCGGCCATTCTGGTATCCACAATCGTCAATATAATGTCTTGTGTCTCTAGAAACAAGTGAATTTCAACGGTTACTGGAGCTTCTTACTAGGGAAAAGCTTCAGAACATCGAATCCGGTTTATAATGTCAGCACATATGCTACAAGGAAGAGTCGGAAATGGAGTAAAAGATGTTCTTAATATTTTGGTCTCTCAGTATATTCCATACTTTAATTATTATAATCGTCATAGAATTTGGCAATTATTTTTAATTCAATACTAGAGGGCACATTTCGTTCTGAATCAAAAATAAATAAAGTTTAGCGATGACTTGATAATTAAATTCTGCAAACATTAGATTACTGCATTGACATCAGGGATAGGCACCCATAGGGAATTTCGTAATCAATAGCACATCAGAAATAAAGTGAAAAATGAATTACAAAATTAAATTTCTACAAATATGAAACAAGTCAATTTAAATGACAGCGTGTGATAAAAGGTAAAGTGCGTAATATCTCTAACTGAAATAGTTCCAACTTCAAACAATGACTCGAATATTTTAATTGCCTTGAATGTTTATTACAAGGACTGATCACGCTCCCTTTTTCTCATTACAATGTGTTAAGTGACTTCTATTTTAATCCGTGTTCTTTCAAAAGGCCGTGTTCGAACAAGCAGAAAGCCTAACAATGGCAGGACAGGAAAAACAAGCGAATTACAAGATAATTGAGTAAAGATAATTGACTTTCGTTGTTAATCCTATTTTGAGAAGCCAGTCCTTTTATTTAGGCTTGTTAGCTTTTGACGAGATTTTTTTAGCTTAAATACACGAGTGAATAGACGACACGAGTACAGGGAAAACAAGAAAATGAAGTTTAAATTTACAATAGGGATTTTTTAAAGCAGAAATTGCCTTAGGGATAAACCAGGATAAAATTACCTGTAATGTAAGCGAAATATTTTGTTTAGTTTGAGTAGCCAACTCTAGTTAAAGATATTTTACAGCACTTTTTTATATAGATACTCTGTTTCGCTCAGTTCGTTGATAGGGAGAAATTATTTGAATTGTATATTCTAAGTATGGCCAATTCTATATCTGAGTGTAATCAATTAAGGTTTTCGTATACAGAGTGTTTCAAAAGTACGGAGCAGCTGTAAATCAATTATTCGAAAAGGATGAAGATAAAAATGATGCCGTTAGAGCAGAAGGATTTAATATAATATTGTATTATTTTTGCCATGAAACCAAATCTTATTGGTAGTATAATTTACAATTTAAATCACCAGCTTATGCTGCATTTATTGAAGAGAGGTGTTGCATTTGATAAGACACTGGGTGGAGTAAGATCATACAAATGCTGAATTTTCCTCCATTCTGGAGCTGGGCTATGAGACGGCGAACTGCTTTTTTCGCAGCTTAACCCTCTCATACCGAGCGATGTGGTCATCGTGGTATGGTGTTTTCCCTTCCCACACTTCCACAGTTCCCACGAGAAAAGAGTCCAGTACCTTTCATGTCAGCCGCAGACCGCAGGCCAGCTGCACCTGGTGGTCATTAAGGAGACGTTCACGAGGCTAATAGCTTCACGCGGAAAGCGACCACAATGCACAAGAATCAATATCTGTCAGAGAGAGCATTTGGGGTCGGCTTGAGGAGATAGCGGTGCTCTTTCATGTCACACCTGTATAGCTCCGGTGGTGAGGATATTCAGGAACCATCCCACGGTCGGAATTAACCATTGGGAACATGGAAGTTTAGTCGTTGGTTGCCCAGGAGTACGATTGTCCAGTGGAGTGAAAGGAAGGCGGAGCTCCTCCCCTTGAGGTCAGGACAAGTCGGAACGAGGAGAGCGGTGAAGGACCGATTCAGACCGAAGTCTGGAACGTGGTTTTCAGACTCCGGAGCGCAGAAAGAGCTGTGTGATCAGCTCGGATTTAAAGTCCCGATTAATTCGGACTTAGAGAACGATCACTGAGAAATCGGCATTATTCCGAAATCTCGGCTAATCCAATATTGACTTGCGAGCACTCCTTGTAGTCTCGTGCTTAGGCTATCACGCTGATAGGAGGAAGCTATCCATCCTATATTGATTTACATCTCTTGATGAACTACGACTTCATTGAACTTTAACGCCCTAGAACTGTGATGAACGAACTCTGTATATAAATATTAAGTCCAGATTTCTATGCAAGAATTGTTCTTTAAATTATAGCTGTGTAAAATAAAAGTACTTAGGTCAACCTAAGCTTTGAATTTATTTGGTCGCATCTAGGCCAAGACACACAGTGGTCTAAAAATTTCCCTTTAACAGCGACGAAGGCCGGTCTGAGGAGGTTGGCTTCTTTTGAAGGAAGGTGAGGTTCTGAGATCGATTAGGAGATAAGCGCGGTAATGGGTCCAATTATTCTTGCCAACCACAGCTCATTTCCCTGCGCCTTAAAGGAACGTTATAACAGGGGGTGGGGTGTTGTGGTAAATGACCATCCAAGTTGGGAGAGTCCAATTCATGTCGTATCCTCCCAAAAAGGCCCGGTTTTAAGGGGGCTAAAAGAAATAAGTCGCTTCGGTATTAAAGAGTTAAGCACCATTTCTAAAGGTATGAGAGGGAAAAAGCAACATAAATTTTGCTTACTTCTATGAAAAATTGCTGTTACTCATCTGAGAGCTGTGTCTTTAAATGGAATATGACGCATCGAATACTTGCAAACCGTTACTCTACGGAAGAGTATTCTGTCCATTCAAACAGCATTTTTTTAATTCTTCTTAAAGTTTCTCTGAATTTCTGAATCGCTTCTGTATAATCTTTTAACAACTCGATTCTAAATATTCTAGTTTAAGGTCTTAACTTATTATGTATATCAGAAGAGCATCATTTGAATCATCGAAAATTAAAAAAATTAGAAAAATTACTCTTTAGAATTATTTAAGAAATATACTTTATTTCCAATTTTCCTCTCAAAGTTGTACGCTTCAGTAAGAAAGATTCCTTTTAATTGGTTATATCTCAGACATACGATTTCACAAAATTGATGAATTCCATTGAAATAATTTCTAAACAGTTTCAATGTTAATTTAGTAAGATGTCTAGGTTACTGTTAAATTGCGTAATTCAGTTGATTCATAGAATGCATAGTCATTTCATGATATAACTGATTGGATCAGTTAAAGCGCGTAATAAATTAATTCTTCCACACTTTAACCTGCTATTATATTAATCAACCAATGACGGACTTGAAGAGAGTTAAATAAACATAAAAAATAATTATAAATAAAGTAATTATAACTTCGAACATACCTTAAATCAATCCCAAATGTCTATAAGCAACTTTTTTTTCACAAAAATAATTTTTTATATATTCTCAGTGATATAAAATCAATAAATGCGGAAATAGTATTTTTAAAACAACTTTTAATGCGCATTCTCTATATTGTAGGCGCCCCCTGAAATGGAAAACTCTGAAGGACCTCCTCCAGAAGAATGGGAATTGACACAGCGTACATTCGGTGGACACTACGTGCTCAACTGGTCCAATCCTTTCGTGCAGGAGGAATACCGGAAGGCCATTGACCACTGGCTCGACATGGGAGTGGACGGAATCTATATGAAGCATCTCGATAACATGCACGTGCTCAGTCATCATCACATTCCAATAATCCTCCGACAGTGGAGGAACACACTCGACAAATCATCTTCCAGCGAGCAATCACCCAGAAGAATTCTTATCGTCTCCTCGAAATTCGCCGATCATATGGTCAACGAGATGGGGATGGACAAATCAATACTGGCCGATGTGGACTTGCTGGACCACCCTCTGCTGGTGGGCAGTGGGGAGGAGATGGGGAATCAAGTCCTGGGACTGAGGAGCGCTTGGCCTGAGGGTTGGCCCGTTCCCATGTGGCACCTGGGGAGTTCGGATACCTTTCGCATAGCCTCGAGGATCGAACCTAGGTACCACATGGCAGCTATGTACCTGTTGATGAGTCTGCCTGGAGCGAACTCTGTGTTCTACGGAGACGAAATAGGCCTCAAAGATAGCTACGATGTCTTCAGTGGAAGGGTAAGTGGTGAAGTTTTGTTCAGCTTCTTTTTTCTCTACAGATATAGCGCTATTTTTCAGTTTATTGAACTTCTCATCATCGCAATAAAACCAGAATCAATAATAGCAATCATTATTTGGATCAAGTTATTTAGATATAGGAATTTACTTTTCTGCACAAATATTCACGGAATTTATCATCCATCCAATTAGAATCGAGCAAAACTTATTCACCCGCGCAAATGCCAAATACCAGACATACAGGTGATCACCTTACAAAATGCTCACTACAGAGATTTGTAGAAACCCAAGAGCATTACGATTACTGATGGCTATGAATGCGGTTGACTTTGAAATTTGTATAATGATAAATAGTCGCTGAACAAGCAACGCCACTTATAAATTTTTTGAAATTTTAAAGAGGAAGAAACAAATGAATTTTTAGCAACCAATAACGGCTATTTCTGAATTTCTTTACCATGTGATAGGAACACGAGATTACATGTTCCTACCAAATGTGAAAAAATAGAAATATTCGTTTTTTGTTGCAAAAATTCAATTTTTTCTTTCTCTTTGAAATTTCCGAAAATTAGACAGATGGTGTTGCTTGTTAAGCGAAAAATGTGTTCAGAGGACGAAAATAAATACCATATCGAAGGAGAAAGATTGTAAATAACTCATTTTAAAATTGTTAAGAATTGAAAGCAATTTTGTTATAGTAAAAAAATAAGATTGTGCTTATATGTATACAACGAGGTTTAGTTTTTACTACAACGATATTTAGAGCTTTAATGTGCGATGATGGCTTCCTAAATAACGATCAGCTTTCGGATACTTTATAATAGATTAAACATTAGATATATTAAAACAGAGAAATAGCAACGACTTATTCATTAATTTACAGATATAATTAGAAATATCGAAAAGGTGCATCTATTGTAAAAAAACGAAACCTGATGATGGGTTTGACCAAGATATCTACCCGCAGTTATTACTCTGAATGAAGGTCTATTTCGTTCATATCTTGAATGTGTTGTTGTTGATGATCCCCGAAGATCAGCAGAGCTAATCTTGAATGTAACAGGCACTACTGAATTTCATGCAATAGTAGAAATTTTTTGCATGATTTCTTTTGATTTGTTTGGTTATATAACATTACCTTATTCGAAAACTGCATTTACAGAACAACATTACACTGCAAATGTAATATAACAACTTAAACCCACACAGTGAAACTCAAATTTAAATTCTCTTTTCAGTTCATGATTTCTCCTGTTTTTGGCAGACCGTTCATTGAAAAATAGGAAAGTGGCTCTGTTTCCCGTGCTTAATAGTTTAATATTATGCCAAAACATAGTTTAAATCTAGTTAGAATTGCCTCATAGAATGAGAAGGCATTAAATGTATATTCTAAATTGCCTATTGAAAAATGAATTATTTATTAGCTGTATTGATATGTCAACCGTTAGGCTACGGGTACTTAAACCAGAAGAACTGCGTTGAATGCTGGGAGAGAAATTCTCAATTGTGTCTGGTACAGCAATTGTACCAACCAGCATTCAAGGCAAAAAAATTTCTGGTGCAGCCAGTAAGGAAAAGTTTAACTTTTAGATAAAGATAACGAAGGTCTTTAAAATTCCAAAACTTTAGGGGCAGTTTTAAGGACACACAATTTTTAAATTTAAAAATATACTGTCAAGCGAATCCTGTCCATTTTTTTTAACTTTATATCATGACGTTTTTTATTACTTAGTTCAATGAGAAATTAAAATATCCAGGTTAGATAACCTGGATAATGATGCAAACACTGGATGCTGCTGCGTTTGGAGCGCAAAGAGGTGTATTGTTATCATCATTGATTACTTCTTCTGTTTCATATTTCGTCTTGTTTTTTTTCTTTTTTAATGTTTTTTTTTAATTTTTTAAATTTTCTATTGTTTTTCAACATTTATTGTTTTAACATTTGTAATTTTCTATTGTTTGTTTTTGTATTTATTAGAATATGCTGAATATGTGTCATTCTGTATAACATAAAGGTTTTATTAATCTTTAATTAATTCAAATTTTGTTTTAATAATCTGTTTAATTTTATTAATTGTGACTGTTAGATAACCTAGATGCTTAAATCAAATCATCGCATCGTCTTAAGGCTTATTGCTTAATTATGTAGATAAAAGTGAAAAAAAATTCTAAATGAAGAGTTGGGAGTCCTAAATACGTTTGCTTCCGATAATGTTTTCTTTTGGTTTATGTTTCTCGAATAATTCTAGCAAACAAAGAAGTTTTTCCCTTGTGGGAAGTAATTATTGCCGTTAAATAAAATGGGGCTAATTCGCTTTCATCCGAAGAATCGGAGATGCTTTTATAAACAACTTGATACCACTGCTATCATGAAAGAAGTCGTGATATCGATACATATTTGCAACATTCGGTTGAGTGCCTTGGAGCACAATCGATGCTGAATACGATGACGATGCAAAAATCGGCTTTCTCTCCTCTCCAGAATTGCTGACTCTGTGCGGAGT